>JAKGDA010000037.1:0-313236 GCA_021596325.1 Parafenestella ontariensis
AAGCCCTCCTTTTCCTCCTTACGGGCCCACCCGCCACCTCCCCTTATCTCTTCTACTATGCCTTTAAATAATATCCCTCTTGCTTTACTACTTTTATACGTAAAATAGCCTTATATTTTACTCTATTCTCTCTATTTACTCTCTATGCTATACTTAAGCAGCATCTAAATTGCTAATACTATCGCGTTGCTAAAAAACTCCCCCTAAACTACCTCCCTATGCTGCTTTCCTAGCTATACTGTATACTCCGCCCTCTCTTATCCTTAAAATCCTATTTCTCTTATAATCTCCTACCCCCCTTCTATTACTATAGCTATATATATAACTAGAATTATAATATTTAGCTATTAATACTAATTCTCTATACTCTCCCTAGTTATATAGTACTTCTAACTTACCTAACACTACCTATAGCTATAAGAACCCCCTCTATCTTGCACCTCCTACTAAAACCTGTCTACTACTATTATATTTATCTCTATATCTTTATTATAACTTATTATTTAATACCCCTTCTACTACTTTTTATCTATACCCTCTATCCCCTGCCTAAATAGCTAGCAAATTGCGTACCCCTAATATAGCTTATCAAGCTTCTTTTGCACTATATCCTACTTCTAGCTTGCCTTTTACTACTCTCTAATCTATATATACCTTCCCTTACTATATTAGTTATACCTAGCTATCTCTAGATCTCTATAACTTACCCCTTTCTTATCTAAGTACTAACTTATTAGCTCTTATTAGTACCTACTCCTAATTAAAAACAATCCTATTGCCTATATATTAATATCCTCTTTTTTCTCTTATATTTGCTGCTCTACTTCTCTATACTCTACTAGCACTATTACGTCTACTATCTCCCTACCTTACCCCCCTTATCTATTTTCCTATGCGTAGTTAATTATACTCTATAGTATCCCTATATGCAGTATATATATAATTCTAGGGAAGTCTACCCCTATCCCTAGCGCTAACGTTGCTATAATTAATCCTCCTATTTTAAGCTATACTTATACTTACTCTGCTTAGTTAGGAACTCCTAAATAATAGTATATATACCTAAGTGCCTCTACTAGCTCTTTATACTACCTCTTACTCTAGCAATATACTACGCCCTTCTCCTCCTTTTTCCTTAGCTACTCTTAACGTTAATAGCTTATCTCTATTACTATCTTTATTATCTAATCCTATTAATACTATAATATAAAGTACTGCGTATTCTCTTATACTATGCTTACCTAAATATACGTTACGTTCTATATAAGCATGCTCAACGTAAGCTTATTCTCTTGCACTAGTAGAAGCGTTACTATTAATAGTATAATTAGACACATAAGTAGCTAAAGATTCTTTAGTAGTACTAGCTTACGCCGCTAGTTACTTAACGTAAAGATAAGATAATACTTATCTACTACTACCTGCTATAATAGTCCCTTACTAGTAAGCAAACTAGCGTATCTAATAAAGTTACTACTACTTATTAAATTACTAGCTAAGTTTGCGCTTATAACTACTATAGATGCGGGACTTATCTCCCTATACTTCTATTCTATACAGTTAATACCGCATAGCTAGATCCGCTTAACTAAGTCTTTAATTAGCGCTTAATATAGTACTACTACTACTATTACCCTATCCTCTTCTATATAAGCTAGAATTATAAATAGTAAACTCTTTCCCCCTCTTATTAGTAGTATAACTACTAATAGCGTCTATCTATCTAGCACTGCATGCATTACCTACTCTTACTTAGCTAATTTAAATCTTACCTCTTCCCTCCCTAGTACTTACTATAGTGCCCTGCGTAATGCATTCTCTTGCAGCTTCTCTATCTAAGCCTCCTTTTCCTTTAGCTATAGCATTAACCTAGATATACTCGCCTGTATTAGCCTCTTTATCCCTACTCTTTTGCTACTATTAGCTCTCCTATCTGCCCTACTTATTCTATTGTCTACTCCTAAGAAGTAGTGCTACTTTATACTTAGCGGCTAGAACGCCTTAATAGAGCGCACGCTAAGATGCTTTATAATATCTATTAGCACGCTATAGTTGCCTACCCTTATAGCCGTTGTCTAATTATTCTATAGCTTAATAAGATCCTCTCTATCCTTATCTACCTTAGCTTCTTCTACCTCCCTAACCTTATCTTAATAGCCCCTACTAAATAACTCCCCTATCTTTTCTCTACTAATACTAACTACTATATATTAGTAGTTATGCGTATATAATACTAGCCCTAACTGCTTACCTATCTCGCGCTTAAGTATTCTTATAAGTTAGCCTATATCCTATACTCCCTACTTACTACCCTAAATATAGTTATTTAAGTAGCTGCCTAGTACCTATATAGTTAGATACTTATAGAACGGCTATATATACGCTAGATATACTGCTATTACCTATCCTAGCTATAGTAGTAAGAAGCGTAGTATAATTTTCAGCTTATCCTACTATAACTATAACTTATAATAGTAGACTACTATTATAATCTGCCTATCTACTATAAAGATATTATAGTCCTATAGTAATCCGTTATAGTGCTATATTGTTGTAATCTTTAACCCTTAACCTAGTTGCCTAGACGTAATATGTATACACCTAAGTAGTAGCTCTAAAAACTGCTCTACCTATAATAGATAGCGCTGTACGTTTTTTCCTTTCTATATACTGTCTTAGGACTATAACTATATACCCTCTTTACTTAACCTTGCCCGCTATAATATCTAAGAGAGCCTATTAGAGAGATAATTACCTAGCCTACTAATAAAAGATATACCTTATTTTATAAATATAACGTTGTTAACTATCTATCCTAGTAGGATAGCAAAGTAGTCCTCTGTCTTTGTTACCTAGCATAGTAGCTAGAGTATTTCCTCTATATCTACTACTATACTCTACGCTATCTTACAAAATTATTCTATAAGAATTAGGTAGCTATTTAGATAGAACGTCTTCTTATCCTTAGACTAGTATACGCTGCTAGCATTGCTTATATTTAGCCTAATATATTTGCTATATACTAATAGACTTAGTATCTCGCTTATTAGGCTATATAAGCTATTAGCTAAATACTTACTTTGTATAGTCTTAAACTTTTTATAGTCCTTATCTGTCTGCGCGTCTTGCTATACTACTAGTAGTAAATATTCTACTCTAAGCACTTGCATGCAGTATACTACCCCTGCTAATATATATAAGTAGTTTTTTGTAGTTTATAGCTATTCTATCTCTGCGTCTATGCCTAGAATAGCAAGAAAGTAAACTAGCCTACTTATAAAAATCTAGTCGCCGTACATAGTAAATATAAATAAGCTAAGTAATATAAGTAGAGCGTTAATTTACTCCTCCTAATTATTACTATCAAGTATAAGCTATAGTTAAATAGCTAGCATCTTCTAGCTGTCTTTCTAATAGAATAACTTGCGCGTATCTTTTATTATATCTTTCTACAGCTATATTTGCAGCCTACGCTAGGGCTAGGGGCTACTATCTTCCTCTTCCTCTTTATTATCCTTATACTCGCTTTCTATCTTATCTGCCTTGCTGCTTAATAACCCCTTGCTCTTACTACTCCTTAGTTATATTAAACGCTTAATCTAACACTCTTTGTTAGCTATAATGCAAAGATAATAGTATATAAACTTAATAATATAGCCTGCGTAAACGGCCTAGCTCTCTAGGTTCTATAGTTATACCAACGGCCTTACGTTAATATTGTTTAGTATAGCGCTATAGAGCTACTATTATATTTCTCTCGTAAGTATAGAGAGCCCCTTAATATATTTCTTAATAAGCGTCTTAGTTAGTTAGGCAGTAAGTTATAGCTTTACCTCGCTTTAATTAGGTAGCTAGGTCTAATACAATAGATAAACTAGATTCTAGTCTTTAAAATGCTCTAGCTACCCCGTCTGCTTAAACTAACCTATTTTATCTATTTTTACTGCATTATCTATAACTACTATCTCTGCTTTAAGTTATTACTTAGTTTCTTTCTACTACGCGAGTTACTATTAAATAATATAGTTAAGATCTAAATTTCCTCTATTTTCTATACCTACTAAATCAATAATAAAATATTTCTGCAACCCCCCTGTGCGGAAAAAGCTCTATACTTTTATATCTTTATATAATATACTTTTATTACCTACCTATACTTACTAATAGTTTTTTTTATATTATATCTATAATTTATTCTTATTAATAGTAATTAAGTTGTATATCCTGCACTAGTAACTATTAAGTAGTAACTCTAGCTTAGGAAATAGCGATATAGGTTATTATAGTAGCTACACTGTAGTTAGCTTAATAAGGGAGAACTAACTAAAGCGTTTAATAACCTCTTTTTATAGTGTAGTAGGTGTAGCGTAGTGTTCCTAGAGATGCCTATTAAAGTTTATAATAGCTATCTAGTACTACTTATATACTAATACCTAAAAATTAGGTAAGAAGTAGAAAATATTGCTATAGTTATTAAGTAATAGCTTACGCATGTTTTCCTATGCATAGGGGTTAATATTAACCTTATGCTTAAGTTATTATAGTATAGCTGCTTAACTATCCTATATAAATTCTATTATAGAAACCCTAGAATTATAACCCTAATTACCTATAAAAGTACTATCTTAATAAATCTAATACTAGAAACTAAGTTATAAGATAAAACTAAATAGCTTTTATATAAGCAACTTTTTTATGCTAATACTTCTATATAATAAATTAGGGGGGTTAAATATTATAAATTAGGGGTGTTATATATGCTGAGTTTAGTAATATAACCCTAGTGCTAAGCCTAATTTAGCATAAATTAGGCCTAGTTTGTTACCTTATATTAGGTAGGCCTAGTTTGTTACCTTATATTAGGTAGGCCTAGTTTGTTACCTTATATTAGGTAGGTCTAATGCAATAGATAAACTAGATTCTAGTCTTTAAAATACTCCAGCTACCCTATCCGCTTAAACTAACCTATTTTATCTATTTTTGCTGTATTATCTATAACTATTATCTCTACTTTAAGTTATTACTTAGTTTCTTTCTACTACGCAAGTTACTATTAAACAATATAGTTAAGATCTAAATTTCCTCTATTTTCTATACCTACTAAATTAATAATAAAATATTTCTACAACCCCCCTATGCGGAAAAAGCTCTATACTTTTATATCTTTATATAATATGCTTTTATTACCTACCTATACTTACTAATAGTTTTTTTTATATTATATCTATAATTTATTCTTATTAATAGTAATTAAGTTATATGTCCTATACTAGTAACTGTTAAGTAGCAACCCTAGCTTAGGAAATAGTAATATAGGTTATTGCGGCAGCTATACTGCAGTTAGCTTAATAAAGGAGAACTAACTAAAGCGTTTAATAACCTCTTTTTATAGTATAGTAGGTGTAGTATAGTATTCCTAGAGATACCTATTAAAGTTTATAATAGCTATCTAGTACTACTTATATACTAATACCTAAAAATTAGGTAAGAAGTAGAAAATATTACTATAGTTATTAAGTAATAGCTTACGCATGTTTTCCTGCGCATAGGGGTTAATATTAACCTCGCGCTTAAGTTATTATAGTGCGGCTACTTAACTGTCCTACGCGAATTCTATTATAGAAACCCTAAAATTGTAACCCTAATTACCTATAAAAGTACTATCTTAATAAATCTAACACTAGAAACTAAGTTATAAGATAAAACTAAATAGCTTTTATATAAGCAACTTTTTTATACTAATACTTCTACGCAATAAATTAGGGGGGTTAAATATTATAAATTAAGGGTGTTATATATGCTGAGTTCAGTAATGTAACCCTAGTGCTAAGCCTAATTTAGCATAAATTAGGCCTAGTTTGTTACCTTATATTAGGTAGGCCTAGTTTGTTACCTTATATTAGGTAGGCCTAGTTTATCACCTTATATTAGGTAGGGCTAAGGGCTACTATCTTCCTCTTCCTCTTTATTATCCTTATACTCGCTTTCTATCTTATCTACCTTACTACTTAACAACCCCTTGCTCTCGCTACTCCTTAGTTATATTAAACGCTTAATCTAACGCTCTTTATTAGCTATAATACAAAGATAATAGTATATAAACTTAATAATATAGCCTATATAAACGGCCTAGCTCTCTAGGTTCTATAGTTATACTAATGGCCTTATATTAATATCGTTTGGCGCAGCGCTATAGAGCTACTATTATATTTCTCTTATAAGTATAGAGAGCCCCTTAACGCATTTCTTAATAAGCGTCTTAGTTAGTTAGGTAGTAAGTTATAGCTTTACCTCGCTTTAATTAGGTAGCTAGGTCTAATGCGATAGATAAACTAGATTCTAGTCTTTAAAATACTCTAGCTACCCTATCTGCTTAAACTAACCTATTTTATCTATTTTTACTATATTATCTATAACTGCTATCTCTACTTTAAGTTATTACTTAGTTTCTTTCTACTACGCGAGTTGCTATTAAACAATATAGTTGAGATCTAAATTTCCTCTATTTTCTATACCTACTAAATTAATAATAAAATATTTCTGTAACCCCCCTATGCGGAAAAAGCTCTATACTTTTATATCTTTATATAATACCCTTATATTACCTTTCTAAGCTTGCTAATGCGCTTTTTTGCAATATTTGCGCATATTATCCTTATTAACTATAATCTTACTGCATATCTTATACTATAGACTATTAAGCAGTTCCCCTAGCTCTAGAATTAACTGCGCAGGTTCCTCTAGTAGCTTAACTGCACTTAGCTTAATAGTGTTAAAGCCTCTAAACTGCTCTACGATCTCTTATTAGTTATAGGTAGGCATAGTATAGTATTTACTAAGATATATAGTAAGACTAACTACTGCTATACTATACTACCTGTATATAATAACCCTAAACTCTGCTAGAAAGTAGAACACCTACTTATAGTTATTAAGCGCTAACTTTTAGGGCTATTAATAGGCGTGCGCGGCGTTATTGCTATTACTACTAGCCTCTAGTAGTAGGCTCGTTTAACTATCCTACTTAGACTCTATCCTTAAAATTTAGACGTTAACTTAACTATAATAATACTGCATATAGCACTACGCACACTACTTTTTAATAAAAAATACTAGGAATTGTCTATAATTATAGATATAATAATTATTTATATATAATATTTAGTGAAAAAAGTGCAGGAAGTGCAATAGATTAGGGGGGTTAAAATCTATAGGTTAGGGGTGTTAAATATGGCCCTGCATAGGCTAAAACCCTAACGTTAAGCCTATTTTAGTATAGGTCGGACACTAACCTATAGCCTTATATTAGGTAGGAAAGTCTACCCCTATCCCTAGCGCTAATATTACTATAATTAATCCTCCTATTTTAAGCTATGCTTATACTTACTCTACTTAGTTAGGAACTCCTAAATAATAGTATATATACCTAAGTGCCTCTACTAGCTCTTTATACTACCTCTTACTCTAGCAATATACTACACCCTTCTCCCCCTTTTTCCTTAGCTACTCTTAATATTAATAGCTTATCTCTATTACTATCTTTATTATCTAATCCTATTAATACTATAATATAAAGTACTATATATTTACTTATACTATACTTACCTAAATATATATTATATTCTATATAAGTATACTTAACGCAAGCTTATTCTCTTATACTAGTAGAAGCGTTACTATTAATAGTATAATTAGATATATAAGTAGCTAAAGATTCTTTAGTAGTACTAGCTTATACTACTAGTTACTTAATATAAAGATAAGATAATACTTATCTACTACTACCTACTATAATAGTCCCTTACTAGTAAGTAAACTAGCGTATCTAATAAAGTTACTACTACTTATTAAATTACTAGCTAAGTCTATACTTATAACTACTATAGACGTAGGACTTATCTCCCTATACTTCTATTCTATATAGTTAATACTATATAGCTAGATCTACTTAACTAAGTCTTTAATTAGCGCTTAATATAGTACTACTACTACTATTACCCTATCCTCTTCTATATAAGCTAGAATTATAAATAGTAAACTCTTTCCCTCTCCTATTAGTAGTATAACTACTAATAGCGTCTATCTATCTAGTACTATATATATTGCCTACTTTTACTTAGCTAATTTAAATCCTACCTCTTCCCTTCCTAGCACCTACTATAGTACCCTATATAATATATTCTCTTATAGCTTCTCTATCTAAGCCTCTTTTTCCTTTAGCTATAGTATTAACCTAAATATACTCGCCTATATTAGCCTCTTTATCCTTACTCTTTTACTACTATTAGCTCTCCTATCTACCCTACTTATTCTATTATCTACTCCTAAGAAGTAGTACTACTTTATACTTAGTAGCTAGAACGCCTTAATAGAGCATATACTAAGATACTTTATAATATCTATTAGTATACTATAGTTACCTACCTCTATAGCTATTATCTAATTATTCTATAGCTTAATAAAATCCTCTCTATCCTTATCTACCTTAGCTTCTTCTACCTTCCTAACCTTATCTTAATAGCCCCTACTAAATAACTCCCCTATCTTTTCTCTACTAATACTAACTACTATATATTAGTAGTTATATATATATAATACTAGCCCTAACTACTTACCTATCTTATACTTAAGTATTCTTATAAGTTAGCCTATATCCTATACTCCCTACTTACTACCCTAAATATAGTTATTTAAGTAGCTACCTAGTACCTATATAGTTAGATACTTATAAAATAGCTATATATACGCTAGATATACTACTATTACCTATCCTAGCTATAGTAGCAAGAAGCGCAGTATAATTTTTAGCTTATCCTACTATAACTATAACTTATAATAGTAGACTACTATTATAATCTACCTATCTACTATAAAGATATTATAGTCTTATAGCAATCTATTATAGTACTATATTATTATAATCTTTAACCTTTAACCTAGTTGCCTAGACGTAATATATATATACCTAAGTAGTAGCTCTAAGAACTACTCTACCTATAATAGATAGCGCTATATATTTATTCCTTTCTATATACTATCTTAGGACTATAACTATATACCCTCTTTACTTAACCTTACCTACTATAATATCTAAGAGAGCCTATTAGAGAGATAATTACCTAGCCTACTAATAAAAGATATACCTTATTTTATAAATATAATGTTATTAACTATCTATCCTAGTAGGATAGTAAAGCAGTTTTCTATCTTTATTACCTAGTATAGTAGCTAGAGTATTTCCTTTACGTCTACTACTATACTCTATACTATCTTATAAAATTATTCTATAAGAATTAGGTAGCTATTTAGATAGAACGTCTTCTTATCCTTAGACTAGTATATACTACTAGTATTACCTATATTTAGCCTAATATATTTACTATATACTAATAGACTTAGTATCTTACTTATTAGGCTATATAAGCTATTAGCTAAATACTTACTTTATATAGTCTTAAACTTTTTATAGTCCTTATCTATCTACGCGTCTTACTATACTACTAGTAGTAAATATTCTACTCTAAGCACCTATATATAGTATACTACCCCTACTAATATATATAAGTAGTTTTTTATAGTTTATAGCTATTCTATCTCTATATTTATACCTAGAATAGTAAGAAAGTAAACTAGCCTACTTATAAAAATCTAGTTGCTATATATAGTAAATATAAATAAGCTAAGCAATATAAGTAGAGCGTTAATTTACTCCTCCTAATTATTACTATTAAGTGCAAGCTATAGTTAAATAGCTAGTATCTTCTAGCTATCTTTCTAATAGAATAACTCGCGCGTATCTTTTATTATATCTTTTTATAGCTATATACATAGCCTATACTAGGGCTAAGGGCTACTATCTTCCTCTTCCTCTTTATTATCCTTATACTTACTTTCTATCTTATTAGCCTTACTACTTAATAACCCCTTACTCTTACTACTCCTTAGTTATATTAAACGCTTAATCTAACGCTCTTTATTAGCTATAATATAAAGATAATAGTATATAAACTTAATAATATAGCCTATATAAACAGCCTAGCTCTCTAGGTTCTATAGTTATACTAATAGCCTTATATTAATATTATTTAGTATAGCACTATAGAGCTACTATTATATTTCTCTTGTAAGTATAGAAAGCCTCTTAATATATTTCTTAATAAGCGTCTTAGTTAGTTAGGTAGTAAGTTGCAGCTTTACCTTACTTTAATTAGGTAGCTAGGTCTAATATAATAGATAAACTAGATTCTAGTCTTTAAAATACTCTAGCTACCCTATCTACTTAAACTAACCTATTTTATCTATTTTTACTATATTATCTATAACTACTATCTCTACTTTAAGTTATTACTTAGTTTCTTTCTACTATGCAAGTTACTATTAAATAATATAGTTAAGATCTAAATTTCCTCTATTTTCTATACCTACTAAATTAATAATAAAATATTTCTATAACCCCCCTATATAGAAAAAGCTCTATACTTTTATATCTTTATACAATATACTTTTATTACCTACCTATACTTACTAATAGTTTTTTTTATATTATATCTATAATTTATTCTTATTAATAGTAATTAAGTTATATATCCTATACTAGTAACTATTAAGTAGTAACCCTAGCTTAGGAAATAGTAATATAGGTTATTATAGTAGCTATACTATAGTTAGCTTAATAAGGGAGAACTAACTAAAGCGTTTAATAACCTCTTTTTATAGTATAGTAGGTGTAGCGTAGTATTCCTAGAGATGCCTATTAAAGTTTATAATAGCTATCTAGTACTACTTATATACTAATACCTAAAAATTAGGTAAGAAGTAGAAAATATTACTATAGTTATTAAGTAATAGCTTACGTATATTTTCCTACGTATAGGGGTTAATATTAACCTTACGCTTAAGTTATTATAGTATAGCCGCTTAACTATCCTACGCAAATTCTATTATAGAAACCCTAGAATTATAACCCTAATTACCTATAAAAGTACTATCTTAATAAATCTAATACTAGAAACTAAGTTATAAGATAAAACTAAATAGCTTTTATATAAGCAACTTTTTTATACTAATACTTCTATACAATAAATTAGGGGGGTTAAATATTATAAATTAGGGGTGTTATATATACTAAGTTTAGTAATACAACCCTAGTACTAAGCCTAATTTAGCGTAAATTAGGCCTAGTTTATTACCTTATATTAGGTAGGACTATAACTATATACCCTCTTTACTTAACCTTACCTACTATAATATCTAAGAGAGCCTATTAGAGAGATAATTACCTAGCCTATTAATAAAAGATATACCTTATTTTATAAATATAATATTATTAACTATCTATCCTAGTAGGATAGTAAAGTAGTCCTCTATCTTTATTACCTAGTATAGTAGCTAGAGTATTTCCTCTACGTCTACTACTATACTCTACGCTATCTTACAAAATTATTCTATAAGAATTAGGCAGCTATTTAGATAGAATATCTTTTTATCCTTAGACTAGTATACGCTACTAGTATTACCTATATTTAGCCTAATATATTTACTATATACTAATAGACTTAGTATCTTACTTATTAGGCTATATAAGCTATTAGCTAAATACTTACTTTATATAGTCTTAAACTTTTTATAGTCCTTATCTATCTATATATCTTACTATACTACTAGTAGTAAATATTCTACTCTAAGCACCTATATATAGTATACTACCCCTACTAATATATATAAGTAGTTTTTTATAGTTTATAGCTATTCTATCTCTATATCTATGCCTAGAATAGTAAGAAAGTAAACTAGCCTACTTATAAAAATCTAGTCGCTATATATAGTAAATATAAATAAGCTAAGCAATATAAGTAGAGTATTAATTTACTCCTCCTAATTATTACTATTAAGTACAAGCTATAGTTAAATAGCTAGTATCTTCTAGCTATCTTTCTAATAGAATAACTTGCGTATATCTTTTATTATATCTTTTTATAGCTATATACGCAGCCTACGCTAGGGCTAGGGGCTACTATCTTCCTCTTCCTCTTTATTATCCTTATACTTACTTTCTATCTTATTAGTATTACTACTTAATAACCCCTTACTCTTACTACTCTTTAGTTATATTAAACGCTTAATCTAACGCTCTTTATTAGCTATAATATAAAGATAATAGTATATAAACTTAATAATATAGCCTATATAGATAGCCTAGCTCTCTAGGTTCTATAGTTAAGCTAATAGCCTTATATTAATATTATTTAGCGTAGCGCTATAGAGCTACTATTATATTTCTCTTATAAGTATAGAAAGCCCTTTAACGCATTTCTTAATAAGAGTCTTAGTTAGTTAGGTAGTAAGTTATAGCTTTACCTTACTTTAATTAGGTAGCTAGGTCTAATATAATAAATAAACTAGATTCTAGTCTTTAAAATACTCTAGCTACCCTATCTACTTAAACTAGCCTATTTTATCTATTTTAGCAGCATTATCTATAACTACTATCTCTACTTTAAGTTATTATTTAGTTTCTTTCTACTACGCAAGTTGCTATTAAATAATATAGTTAAGATCTAAATTTCCTCTATTTTCTATACCTACTAAATTAATAATAAAATATTTCTATAACCCCCTTATGTAGAAAAAGCTCTATACTTTTATATCTTTATATAATACCCTTATATTACCTTTCTAAGCTTATTAATACGCTTTTTTATAATATTTATATATATTATCCTTATTAACTATAATCTTACTATATATCTTGCACTATAGACTATTAAGCAGTTCCCCTAGCTCTAGAATTAACTACGTAGGTTCCTCTAGTAGCTTAACTATACTTAGCTTAATAGTATTAAAGCCTCTAAACTACTCTATAATCTCTTATTAGTTATAGGCAGGTATAGTATAGTATTTACTAAGATATATAGTAAGACTAACTACTACTATACTATACTACTTATATATAATTATACTAAACTCTACTAGAAAGTAGAACACCTACTTATAGTTATTAAGCGCTAACTTTTAGGGCTATTAATAGGCATGCGTAGCGTTATTACTATTACTACTAGCCTCTAGTAGTAGGCTTATTTAACTATCCTACTTAGACTCTATCCTTAAAATTTAGACGTTAACTTAACTATAATAATACTATATATAGCACTATATATACTACTTTTTAATAAAAAATACTAGGAATTATCTATAATTATAGATATAATAATTATTTATATATAATATTTAGTAAAAAGAGTATAGGAAGTATAATTGATTAGGGGGGTTAAAATCTATAGGTTAGGGGTATTAAATATAGCCCTGCATAGGCTAAAACCCTAATATTAAGCCTATTTTAGCATAGGTTAGATACTAACCTATAGCCTTATATTAGGTAGGAATTGTCTATAATTATAGATACAATAATTATTTATATACAATATTTAGCAAAAAAAGTGCAGGAAGTGCAATAGATTAGGGGGGTTAAAATCTATAGGTTAGGGGTGTTAAATATAGCCCCGCACGGGCTAAAACCCTAATGTTAAGCCTATTTTAGTATAGGTTAGATACTAACCTATAGCCTTATATTAGATAGGTATATAGTAATATATATATATAGTTATTTTTTATTTTTTATTAAAAATAATAAAGTATATAAAAAAGTAGTATATACTTTATATTACTTTAAAATTTTATTATAGGGTATAAAATATATATAGAGTAATTTAAAGAATAAAACTTTATTAAAATAAATACTACCTTCTAACTATATAAATAAGTATTTATAGAAAATACTTAGTAGAAAATATTAATATTAGATATTAACTTAATAGTATATAATATTTAAGATTAGTAGGAAATATTAATATTAGATATTAACCTAAATTTACTAGTTTTTTCTATATATAGACTAATTTAAATATAATATTAAGTTAATATTATTACTCCTAATACTATATAGAGTAACTTACTACTAAGCTATTACTTATATTACTCCTTAACTATAGGAATAATATATTCTAAAGGGGTTAGTATACCTTATTATCTTTAGCGCGCTCTAAAGCGCTTTAGTATATAGATAGATGTTACCCCTTCTTAGATAGCTCTTTATCTACTATTTTACCCTACCTTTTAAATAGAGTTTATTTAATTAGAATATCTCTTCTATACTTATAGTCTGCCTTATATAATAGTAGACTATAGATATAGCTATTAGTAGAATAGCCCTAACTATAGCTATAATTATTAATATCTCTGCGTATAGGGATTGCGTCTGTCTCCTATTAGCATCCTAAGCTAGAGAGGTTGCCTAGAAAAAGGCGAAGACGTATAGGGGCGAGGTGAGCAATAGAGTCGTAATATTGCTCTTAAAGCCAATTTCTTGGACAAGCGTGGGAAAGAAGTGCGAGTAAGAAATAGATGCTGAAGCATATATTTGTAGGCCCGCAAAAAGCTATGTGCGAGGGTCTTACTAGGCAAGTCTAATACTATGCAAGATCGCGACCTTCTCTTCGGTTAGCACTTTAGAAGACGAGGCGTCTTTCGCTAATCGGCCTTAGGCTACAACCCGCTCTTCTTCGCTCAACCATTTTGTTATACTAGGGTAATCCGGGAGGAGAACCACGGCGATAACGGCTAAGACGATAGTAGCCACTGCCTTAAGCAGAAATAGCCAGCGCCAGGCCGAAAGATGTGTCTTGCCTTGCATTCCTTAGAGAATTCCCGCTAATATGAGGCCGGCGAAAGCAATGGAGAGGAGTAAGCCAGATACCAGAAAGGCCATTCGAATGCCGAGTTCTTTTTTAGTGTATCAGCACGACAGGAAATAGACCGCACCAGGATAGAAAGGCGCTTCAGCGAGACCGAGGATGAAACGTACGACCAAAAGACTGGCAGGGCTATTGACTACCGCTATGCTTCCGGACACAATTCCCCATACAATAATGGTAGTGGGCTGCTTCCTGTCAGTACCAACATCAAAGCTGCGTTTTGAGAATAGGTTTATACTTATCAGGTAAAGGGACGGGCGGAACTTCGTTATCAACACCGTTGAGGGTAGTTGCATAACCACGTAACCAGCTAAGAAGATTGCAATGGCAGATTGGTATGCAGCCCCTACCGTGTGGGTGTCTTTCTGAAGGCCGTAGAGCCGGGCTTAGGTGATCTGTTTTACCCTCAGCGCATAATCCCATCGAAATCGCGCGGTACTATTTGACACTCACACTATTCCTATCAAGATAACTGAAAATGTAGATAAGGACTACCAGAGGCATTATCCGTTTGTCGATCCTTCGTACGAGCTTCTTCTCAATCTGTGCTGCGTGCTCTGGATCGTATCCATAGAAAGCGTTCATAACATCGTTCTATAAACAGTTCCCCTTCTCCTCGTCTAGACCGATGTCCTCAACGAGAGTAGTTTCCATTTTCAAGGGTGCCGGCTCGGAGCCAACAGCAAGAGGTCGCGGTTCACCAGCCATTACTTATAATCAAAGGATCTTTTTACAACGAATTGGATGAAGGTAGAGACGAGATAAGACGTGAGGCTTGTGGTGGTGATAGTGAGGGTCAGAGCATAGTATCGATCAATTCACCTTATACGGGTTTCTTCCGAGCGTCTCCTAGTGCCGTATGTTGCTTAGTACGACACTAGCTTGAATTTTGGTATAAGACTTACTAGTTTCCCATGCCGCCTACCCCGGATCCCTACCCCGGATCCGTCATACTAGAGTGCGGGGTTATAAGGGAGGAAAATGAGATCCTGGCACGGTCGCAAATGCTCCGCTAAGACGGCGCTTTGACGCCCACGTCTTCACTTCCCCTGTATGACCAGGTGACAAGCGATGTCGGTTAGAAGATCAACCAACCCAAGAGTAGTGATATGCGCTAACCATGCATTCCTGCTTCCGGAGAGCTTCTACCAAGGTATCAGTTGCAGCTTGACGTTGACAAGGTCTACAAAGTGGATTCTGATCTTAAGTCTTGTCTAATTACAAACGGGCAGAAAGTACAAGTTGCGACGAGGATGGATTCGCAACAGCCTTAGTAGTCGCGACCTTTGCAGCCGTAGCTCCTGCCCTTCTTCCGAATACTGCTCCTGAAGTTAAACCACTACCTCCCGGGTAGTTCCCATAGAATAGTCCACCAAGCATCTCACCCACACAAAATAGACCCGTGACTTCCTTGTTTGACGTGGAGACGACGGCAGTAGTTTCTGGGTTGACGGCCAGTCCACCAAACGTAAAGGTCACTCCGCAACAAACTTTGACGGCCATAAAAGGACCTTGATCGAGTGGCAACGCCCAGTTAGACTTGGCCAGTGCCAACTTCTTCGTGGAGGACTGTGTAGTAACGCCGTCCTTCACGGCTGGGTCCCACTTTCTGCCTGGACTTTCCGCTTGAGACGCATATACAGCGTCGTTGTACTCCTTCACTGTCTCAACAAACTGTTGTGGTGCGTTGAGACCCGACTGTTGAGCAAGGTTCTGGGCCAATTCTTCAAGCGTAGCACCCCAAATCTTCTGAACTCGTTCGTCGCGGTATTCCTCGTCACGCAACCATGGAATCATGCGCTGGTCCCAGACCTGAAAGGCTACGCCCTCCGGTTGCTCGTGAATAGCCCGCCCGAATTTTGCGTATGTATAATTGCGCATGTCAACGCCCTCATCCACGAAGCGCGACCCGTTGTTGTTGATCATAAGGCCAAGTGGGTACCCAGACTTGGTGAACTCGTTGGAAATCGTCCGGTCGCCACTATTGGCAGGCGCGTTGGCATCCCAGCAGGTTGAATGGCAACCCGACCAGTTACCAGCCTGTTTTGCATTGACATCGCGAATGGCAAACTCAAGGGCTTCGCCGGTATTGAAAGGGGTCCCTCGAACACGGGCAACATCCCAGTTAGGACCGAGATACTGAGCCCGCATACGCGGGTTTGCTTCGAACCCTCCAGCGGCGAGAACAACGGCGTTGGTGTTGACGAGTGTGTCCAAGCCCTTGTATTCCACCACCACTCCGATGACACTTCCAGACGAAGATGTTACGATGCGTTTGGCAGGCGTAGAGTAGTAGACCTCGACTCCGTGTCTCTCCGCTGCGGCTTGATGATCCGCGATTAGACCTTTGCCGCCATCGTCAGTCTTTAATGACATGCCACCCCAAAACTTGAAGCGACCGTTGACCTTGTACGCTTGGCGATTGAAGGAGAGTTGGAATCTGATGCCGTTTCTAGCAAGCCATTTAACTGCGTCGTTGGATTCATTGATCAACAGTCGGCGCAATGCAGGATCCGAACGCCCTGAACACATCCGATCCATGTCTTTGCCGAAGTCTTCTTTCGTGTACGGCTCCATATCAATGAGCTTTGCGGTGTCGGCGTCCACATTGTTGACAATACGTAACAAGTCTTCGGTGCCACTATGGACAGTGCGAAATGCGCCCGCGGTGAAGTAACTGTTCCCGCCCGCCCACTCTTTCGGGGCTTTTTCGATAAGGACCACACGACCAGCTCCAGCTTGTGCAGCTGCGGTAGCAGCCGAGAAACCAGCGTTGCCGCCACCAATTACAAGAACATCGACGCTTTGGGAGGAAGTGAGGGAAGCCATGGCTGCGACTTGGAGGGATTCGGAAGAAGGAGAGAAGGCAACTGCTTCAATCACCTTCAGCTTTTGATCCGAACATAAACTGTTGTAAACGACATTTTCAATCGCAAAACAGCATAGCTCCACAAAGCTCGGGTGGCGCCATGATCATCCTTGTGTCGCGACATGCCCACGGTTGTTCACTCTCCGTCCCGCCAGCATCGCAATGCCGGCTTGGCCTGCAGGTCAACGGACACTTTTGCTCCGCCCAGGTTGCGGTGGCGACCACGGCGCACGGAGCGAACGGAATTACAAATCCAAAGCCTAGGCCACTAGTGGATTTTCAGCACGCTAGCGTAGATTCTGATTCCCTCCCACATTCTTCAACATGATCAGCACCTCCAACGACTATACATGGGCAGCTATCTCGTAGATCTTAGGGGACCCCGTAAAATTCAGATTCCTTAAGTTGTTCACAGCTCCTTCATGATGACCCCCATCATGCTCGGATGGCGCCACTTGGACACAAATGAACACCGGTCGAAGGCACGCATGTTGATATTCTGGCTACAATGATCTCGGAGCTGCGCAAGCATATTGAAAGACTAGCGTATGACGTGCCTGTATAAATCACTGCTAGCTGAAAGTACTATTACTTGTTCAAAAAATTCGAGCTTGTAGGTTGGAGGCCCTTCGAATCCTGCTATGCTGGTTATGTGAGACGATGAGGTTGTGTGAAAGCTAAGACAAGGAGAGAGGAAAGATGTTGCTTGTTTACTAACCACGCCTAACCTAGTCACGGACGAAGCCTAAAATGAAGGGATGAGCTTGGTACGTGAAGAGCGTCCACTAAGCTTGCGAGCAGTGCAATACCGTTAATGATGGTCGCCTCAATGAAATGTCCACTATGAGGTGAGCTATGGACTACTGCACTTGTGTCGCATGTACCTTTTAGCCTTGTCTCTAATAGCAACTGTCTTTCCAAATCCATAGAGAGCTCGCCATTGAGGAATCAAGCAGAAAAGAGATAGCGCTGGCAGCAGGGAATTCCACAGCAATGACGTTTAATGGTCTATTTTCATAGAGAAGTCAATATGCGGGCAACCCTGGTGTACTGCGGAAGTCGAGATAATGTCGATATCTGCACTCGATGGTCAGTAATTGGAAGGCGATTACAAGAAACCCACTCACCGTTATTGACGTATTCGTTCACATTGGAGGGAGTCAAACCGCCACTGCACTCGAGTAGGAAGCTTCTTTTGCCCTTCCATCGATCCCTCAGACTCCTCGCAGCTACCTTCAAACCCTCACCGTCATAATTGTCCAGCATCACGATGTCGGCACCGGCTTCTATCGCTTCGTCTGCGCCCGCCTCGGTATCAACCTCAACTTCAACCTTGAGCGAGAAGCCACCGACTGCCTTGGCTGCCTTCACAGCATCGGTTATGCTGCCGCGCGCCCAGATGTGATTGTCTTTAAGCATGATCATTGATGAAAGATCCATACGATGCTGATCAATGCCACCAACAAGCATGCCATACTTCTCGACAATCCGAAAGCCAGGTGTTGTCTTCCTCGTGCCAGCTAAAATTCCGGTATACCCAGCTTCTCGCACAAGCCTCAACATCTTCCTACTCGCCGTCGCAATGCCCGAACACCTGGACAGCATGTTCAGCGCAACCCTCTCACCAAGCAACAGTTGCCTCGTTGCTCCGCGGACAGTCGCTGCCTTCACCTTTCCCCCAGAGGCTTTCGGGTCTATAAATTCACCTTCTTTGACATGCCAAGTGACTGTGCAGCCGCACTGCTTGAAGATCTCGTTCACGATCGGCACACCTGCTACAACACCAGCCGATTTCTGGAATAGGGTTGCTGTGCGGGGCGCGTCACCGACGACGAAGCCGCCGTAATCGAAGGAGGGTGTGTCTTCAGCAAACCAGGTGCTTACCACCTGGGGGAGGGTTGAAGGGATAAGATGCGCTGTGTCGCCGTAGTCGAGTGCCATGTTGGAGTTGTTCCTTCTTTGCCGCAGTCGTCTATGCGAATTCTTGTTTTATAAGGGATTAGGAAGTTCAAATATGTAGGTGGGAGGGTCGGGTGAAACCGCGACGATATTGTTCCGGTGCAAAGCTCTCCGCCGCGTCGCGAATATGGACGCGACCACACGTGATTCAGCTATTTCGGCGAAGACCTATGTGCTATTCTACCATTGTCTTGATACGGAAGGTTCCTCAATGATCAACAGTGGGGTGTCAAGAACAAGAAGTGGCATTTCGGAATCCTACCGGATTTTGCTGTGTGCGGGGTAGCTTTTAGCGGAATCTTGATCGTATCAAGCTCGATCAGACCTATATTGATGCCTCACAGCTTTCAAAAACGGACTCGAGTATTTAATATCACCTCGAAGTCCAGTTCAAATCATACCTTCCCTTCGGTACACGGTAGTTCTTTATCGCCTCCACGACGTCTCCAGCAGTACTGGCCTGAACGACGATATTCGAGTTCTTCTCATCAACAAACCCATTGAGGACCGCCTTCTTCACCCACTGGATTATATCATCGTAATATCCATCAACGTTGAAAAGGATGATAGGCTTCGCATGTATGCCTATGAAGCTCCACGTGATAACTTCCATCACCTCTTCGATTGTGCCAAAACCGCCCTTTCTCAATCGTCAAAACACAAAATGATAGAAATAAACGTAGGCTGGAGGTCGGGAAATAAAGAACTTACAGGCAACGCAACAAAAGCATCGGCTTCCTCGGCCATCATGCTCTTTCTAGCATGCATATCCTTCACCACGGTTAAAGATCCGTAGCTCTTACTTCTCTCGTTCTCGTTTGCATTTATCGAACTGCGTTTTCTTTCCACAGGTAACAGCTCGTTCGGGATGATCCCGTGAACGGCTTCGGGTCCGGAAAGGCTGACCAGTGTCCGTGAGATTTCGCCCATCAAGCCTACGGTACCACCACCCTTGAGACAGTCAGATAGAGAACAGGTTTTGCAAGGAGGCCATGCCTACGTAGACTAGTCTCCATTGCTGGCCATGCAGAGCCTGCGCGAGTGAACGCGCGCTTTCGGCGAAGACGGGTGACGAGCCCGGATGGGCACCACAACTAGTGCATCGTAGCGTTAATGAATGTTCGCTTCGATGATACGAAGATTGGAGAGTGTTTCATTTCGCGGACTGTACGTACAACACTGCGATGGTGAAAGGCGAATTGTTGGAGGCGTGTCCTGTCGTTGCTTCTATCGAACCCATCGTTTATACCATTGAGTAGGATTTTGTATAAGAGCGATTGTGTAAGAGATGGATGCGGGTGACTCTGCCGATCACTTTAGGTAGGTCGTTGAAGGACTCCAGCCAAGAGTGGGATATCCACTCCAACCTACGAATGCTCTAGAGATTGTGTATTCTCTACGTATACCATAAGTATGTTTCCGCCCGCTTAATGTCGGCTACGAACGAACGGGGCAAGTACTAGGTCTCACCGCCCACTTCTGAGACTTATTCTACCTCAGTAGCTTAATTGATCGCAAAATACCATATTGTATCTGTGTAGAGTGTACAGGCGCAGATATGGAGCGGATATACGCGATCTTTATCAGTCACAGCGAGGTCGAGATAAACCTATCTACCCCACCAACCTGTTTTAGCTCTAGTTCGCTAAAAGCGGGACGACGTTTCCGAAATCGTTGCCGCCTTCGCAATGCTTATTTCCGTCTCGGGTCGTCCAGGAGTCCTGTCTTTTTTTTTGTGTTTCAATTCTTTGACAAATTCTTTGACAAATCGCATCCACTGGAGTGCACCTCGATCTCGATGGCTGGAAACATGTCTCCTCGGTCCTCGTTGGAGAAACAACGAAGTGTGTACGAACAGGCAGTTGACGCTGGCGACGGCGACTATGCCGAGCTGCCAGATCCTGCCGTCCAGAGGAGTAAGTCTTGAGACCCAAGACTATCCTACCCTGCCTTCTCAATCGTCTAACCCGGTTGCAGAGCTGGTGCGAAAGCTCGACGTGATCATCCTGCCCTTATTGGCCATCATCTACTTCACACATTCCATAGATCGTGCCAATCTCGGCAACGCAAAGACAGACAACCTCGAAAAAGACATCGGCCTGAAAGACAACCAGTATTCGCTGATCTTGATTCTATTCTACATCCCATATGGAACACTGAACATACCTGCCACAGTACTGGCGAAGCGCTTCAGCCCGGCAGTTGTGATTCCAATCCTTATGTTCTTATGGGGAATTATATCTTTGGCTGCAGCCTCTGCGCATAACTTCGGAGGCGTCGCTGCTGCAAGAATATGTCTCGGTGTTGTCGAAGCTGGTTTCGTGAGTGCAATCGCAATGCGTCAACGGACGGCCGAATAACTCACAATACCAGTTTCCGTCCGCAATCTACTACCTAACCATATTCTATACACGATTTGAGAGTAAGTCTTAGATTAAAGGGTTTATTGCTACAGCTCACATCGTGCAGTCGCGAAGAGAATATCCTTCTTTTATATGATGGGCTTCGTTGCGAACGCCTTCTCCGGTCTGATTGCATACAGTGTCTTCCAGTGGCATGCAAAGCTTCATGTAAGTAGCCTTACCCAGGATCAACTGTGAGACCATCTGTTGAGCATGGAACTAGAACTGGCAATATCTGTTTATCATCGAAGGATCCTTGACCATGTTGCTAGCTATCATATGCTTCACGCTGCTACCACGCAGCATGCAATCCTCCAACTACTTCACGGCTGTAGAGAAGCACTGCTCTTCTATAAGACTGCGGCGTGAAGCAGAAATCGATACCGTCAAGTTCTCTTGGACCGCCACACTGAAGCCATTAGTAAACTGGCACACTTGGATGTTCGGCCTGATGGCTCTATTCTACGGGGTAGCTGCAGCCTCTATATCGAATTTTCTACCGACCATAATCAAACGACTTACGAAGGATACTATTACTGCAAATCTCTACACAATAGCACCGAACTTGAATGGTGCGATATGGATCATAGCCATGTGCTGGGTCTCCGATCGTTTCCAGTCGCGAGCTTTCTGCTCGATGATTGCGATGGGTGTATCGATGATTGGGTTCATATGCCTTGGCACAATAGATCTGGTGCACCAAACAGGACTGGGGTACTTCTTCACGTTCATGCTTACATTTGGGGTGAGTTCAATAGTTACAGTCCCATGTTTATCTCACTCTGACCCTTCGATTAGGCCTTCACGCCCGCTGTGCTTGTTCCGGCCTGGACATCCAGTAACATCACCGACAATTCTGCCCGTGCAACTACTCTCGGTCTTCTCTCTGGGTTGCAAAACATTGCCGGTATCATTTCCTCTTACGCTTTCAGGTCGCAGGATGCACCTGTGTACAGAACTGCATTGGTCCTGTCTGGTTGCTGTCAAGGAGGTATGGTGCTGTTGGCAGGCTTCGCCTGGTTCTACTATCGTCGTATCAACAAGCAGCTTGATCGGGGCGAGAAAACCTCGATGAAGGGTATGGAACAGAATCCGAGCTTCAGATACGTGCTCTAAGCATCCTTTTTCGAATTCGTTATAACTATGCATACACCTATAAGTCTAGTTTAATTCAAGAACGCCAGAGGGACTGATGCTTAGCTTTACGCTAAGATGCGTAGCCCAAACTACGTCTGGGTGTGCTATATAAAGCCAAGGCGGATTCTCCTGAAGTCTCTTAAGGCACTCTGCATACGCGATTGCCCTTTCCGTATTATACCTTCTATCTCGCATTCTAAATCAACTACTATGTCTACTTATCATGATACCGAAGCCACCAAGTGATGCGCGATGTGCTCGAAACCTTGTCATCGAGAACCCGGAAAGTGCTGTTTGGCGTCGAGTTGAACAACGCCAGATCCCGATTTGTTTTCGAAGTTCAATCGAGTGAGCATATTCTAGGCGATTCGTTTCCACGGATATCTCGACTTTGAACCCTACAGCCTCGAGAGACGACGCAACAAAGCGTGATATCTTCTCGGCATGTTCGGGCATGTACTGAGGGGTGTGCAGCAGAATTGGGGAGCTGGTGTCAAGTCCACTAAGAGCTTCCTCGCCGTGTCCGCATCATAGGGGATTGGTCGTAAACCCGCCTCCTTGAATCCGAGATGGAAGGGACTCACAATGGTGGCAGATGGTAATGCGAACCCGCGAAAGACATCTTTGACTAGAGCAGTGGTGTCTACCGCAAGGTTGGCAGCCAGGCGAGCATCAGGTGACTTGAAGACACCGCTTATGCAATTGAGGTAATACATAGCAGATACGCTACTTGTGACCCTGCCCCACCGGAGAGCGGGATCAAAGTTCAATACTTCGAGGTTGTCCGCTCGCTCAAGGTTCAGAGCAACGTCTATTTCTCCATCGCGCAGGAGCCCCAGCCTCTTCTCCCCATTCGGCTCATGGGTTGCAATGATAATGTAGGGACGGTTGGTCTGCGCCGGAGCGATTCGCTGCAGAGTAGCCTTGCCGATGTTGTTTTGCCGTTCGAATTCGACGACACGGCATGGACCTGTTCCTAAGATTGGCTTGCCGTCTGACGGCAGCCGACACGGCCAAAATTCGCAGAAACTGTCCATTATGTCGGCAAAAGGCTCAGTATTCTCGACTTTGACGGTGCGAGAATCTCGTGCGACACGATCTCTTACCCTTTCTAGCCACGCAGAGGCGGCAGGCAGCCGGCCATCTACTGGGAGTTATGGATTCAAAAGTCGTGATAGGAACAGGGGCAGCGGCAGCAAGGCCTGCTTTATTTGCTCTGGCACTTGAAGCTGCTCATCCTGGAAACCAGGTTGAAGAGCTCCTGGATGCATGGCTTTCTATAATCGAACCTGAAGACGAGGCCACCAATCTCGCGACGCAAGCATTCGACCAAATTAAACGCCAGTCATTACACGGGACATAAGCTACTTCGGTCGCAAGCTCGTCAAAACGCACCTCACCTCTTCTATCACGTTCAAGAGCTATACAACAGCTCCTGGCTGCTCGACATCTGTCTCGAGTACATCCGGAGATGGTAGTTGAGTTGTTTCATTGCGCGCCGGAAATATGGGGCACGGTGATCCATAGCCTTTTGGTGCGTCTCTTGGGGTTGGTGGAATCCAATGTTCTTGCTGGTGGATTGACTCAGGAGGCAAGTCTGCACGCCCAGCGTGGCTCGCTCCTTTTGTCTGACTTCAACACAATAGAGTCGGCAAACTTGCGGGACCGGATAACCCAGCATATGCTTCAAATCATAGAGCAAAGCGCATTGTCTGCCATAGACCACAAGAAGGCAGGCCGCGTACTCTCTCGGCTAGGAGGTCCGCGAAATCTACAAGCTCTTGCTCAGTCGATACGGGTAAATTCCTCATGGGCTCTGGCAGCCACCCAAATTGCCACCCTTCAGAAAAGACTTTGTTGGGAGCTTTCGTATCGGCGTCTACGTGGTCGTCAATCAGGACTATAGGGAGTTCGTTGAGCAGACAGGCCGTGAGTGGGGCAGTGTAGATGGCCGAACTTCCGATTGCAGAAATGCGCCAGCGACCGAATTGACCTGGCATGATGCAAACGCGTATTGCTCATGGTTGGCGCTTCGCTGGCGTGCGAGTGGCCAAATTCGACTAGAGGAGCATGTGAGACTGCCGACGGAGTTGTAATGGGAGCGAGCATCGCGGGGCGACCTTCCAGAAGCCCGTCAGGGCGAGCCAGTATGGCCTTGGGGCTCTTCTTGGCAGGATGATGCTGCCAATTTTGAAGAATCTCGGTTCAACGAGACTTGTGCGGTCAGCCTTCTCCGAGTGGTTGCTCGCCTTACGGTTGCCAAGACATGGAAGGGCAAGTCTGGGAGTTATGCAGCACCCTCTGGGGCGAAGATATGGCGACTCCATCTTTTCGGTATCCCTACCGAGCCGATGACGGCCGCGAGGCCTTAGATGCGGCGGGTCCTGCGCGGCGGGTGCTTTTCTAGGGGAAGGCTTAAGGTGTCATGCTCGTACCGCGCAAGTCTGGAGCCGACAGGGTCCTGGCGAGGAAATGGAGTCTGTATCGTAGTGGACAAATGCAAGTGATGGAGGTTCCGAGACACGTGGTTAGAGTCCCACTTTCGTTCCTTTACCAAAGAGCCGCTACCAAATGGCGTCAAATGGCGTCATTGGCTGTTTCAGAATAACAACACGAATCCGTATTCAAGTACCCTGCTCATCGCGTTGTAAAATAAAACGGTGGGACGGTTTCGCTACCCACTATAATGGCCTGGGCATAGCGGGCTGAAAGCTATCGCACTCTTTTCGAATAGGTGGTGTTCTCCAGTTTGTACCGCCTTGTCAACCATTAAGACTTTTAGCCATCCCATATCGATACACCACTCGTGCCTGCAATGCCGATCTACGACAATTTCCAAGTTCCAACCTCGGCGCAAGCCCTCCTTCTCTCAGATGCACCGAACACTAAGTTCTTCGTCCTATTCCTCTCTTCCACAGACCCAACAACGAAGCAGCCGTGGTGCTCCGATGTCAGAGCTACGCTACCGCTGCTTAACACCATTTTCTCAGCCGAGAGTAGCCCGGAAGTTCATTATGTCTACGTCGGACAAAGGCCTGAGTAAGTCGTCCAGGTGAGGCTACAAATACTAGCCTTGAAAATAGTTCCTGTCCTTGTGGGATGTTTACGAGTTGGCGATTAACTTGTGTGACTAGATATAAGTCTCCTAGTAACTTCTACCGGACAAACTGGAATATCAACTCTGTACCAACCTTAGCGCGGTATGAACGCATCGATGGCGAGGTAAAGGAGACTAGCCGCCTGGTCGAGGGAGAGCTCCTAGATAAGAAGCGTATCTACGATCTCGTTCGGGAGTAGGGAATAGATGGCCATTGGCCATGCTTTGCTGAAAATCTTAGTCCAAGATTGCTTAAGCACTTGATTAGGGAGGTTGAGGGATTTAACGCTTTCATAGTGCGCTGCATGACCGTACAATGTCTCACATGCATCGGTCTCAACGTATTCGCTCACATGTGTTTAACTGCGGTTTCTCATAACGCGATACCACATGTGGGATCCGAGCTTGTTACTATATATATATCTCACATAAGCTATACCCTCTTCTTTAACTGGATAATCGGACCCTTCCGGTTTGACACAAACATCTCATACGTCTGATACTCATTCTCTCGCTGTCGTCCTGGCTTGCCTCTTGGGTCGCCTCCTCCAAGCTTGTTGGTTGGATCAGCCCTCACTTCAAACGTCCACAGAGCTTTAGCAAGAACGATTCGCATCTCGAGCCAAGCTAGATTCTTTCCAACACAGCCGCGGGAACCAGCAGAAAAAGCGCAGAATGCAGCGCGGGCGGTGGCAACGCTTTCAGCAGAAGAGCCGATATTCTTGTCCTCGGCTACGATCCAACGCTCAGGTCGGAAGTTGAAAGGCTCGGGATAAACATCTTTGCTGAAGCTGAGGCAGTACAAGCCGGTGCTAATGTGCAGTCCCTCGGGAATGTAGTGACCATCCACAGTCGTACCGCCTTGAAGAACCGTACGAGCTGGCTCAGCGGAGACCGGAGGAGTCATGCGCAAGGCTTCTTCGAGGAAGGCGGTGAGGTATTTGCACGACATGAGTTTGCTGCCGGATGTGATCTCATCATAGCTCGAGAAGGTGGAGCGTATTTCCCTGGCTAGCTTAGCCTGCACATCCGGGTATCGCGTAAGATAAAAGAAAGCACCCGAAAGAACAATGGCTGTTGTGTCGGAACCAGCAATAGTCAGCAGCTCACATTCACCGAAGAGCTCGTCCAAGGTATAGCCACGCTTGCCGGTCTCGGGATCCTCAGCCTTAAAAAGCCAATAGAAGAAATCCTTCCGGGTTTCATTATCGGGTTTGGGGTGCTTCTCCAGGTCTTGTTGGACCCGCGTTCGATCTGTGAGGCATTTATCAACGAAGTTCTGCCACTGCACCACTGCTGGTGGCGAGGCAACCGTCATTAGCCAGTCGAGGCCGCGAGGCTTCAGCCAAACCCAGGCGGAGCTAAACGGACTCCATGCAATCTACAACATTAGATCTTGGTACAATATAGTGGGCATTTGGGACACTTACGGGGTGAAGCAGCTCCAAGAAAGTGACCATCATCTCCGGCACATGACGTAGCTTACTGTCTGGCTCTTTCATATCAAACGACTGTCCGAAGCACAGGTCTCCAAGAATGTCGAAGACAAGCCAGTTCACCCAGTCGCACATGTTCAAAGATGTTGTCCATTCGCCATCTTTCGTAGCCAACCCCCCAAGCAGCTCAATCCATCGGTCGATATTGGCGTGGACAAACCCCTCGGCCGATCGTAAAGCGCTTTCGGAGAAGGCATAATTCATAACCCGCCGCTTACGAGCATGCATCTCTACGCTTGTTGCGTTCCAGGTATTATGAGTATCGACGTTGCGCGGCCATGCTTTGTAGTAATCGGCCTTTCTCACGTTTCCAGTGGGACCGAAAATCTTTCTGTAGGCAGAGGGGGTATTGATCAAGACGCTGTCGGGTCGGTAGCGGAACTCAGGACCTATACTATCTCAGTACTGGGATTAACGGAGGGCGGCGCTGGCATACTCACCATACTTTTCTTGTAGACTGTAGAGCCAGATGTGGCGGTCCCCAGTACGGGTGTGCCACCATGATGGGACCACCGTCAAGCGAGCCCAAAACGGTCCCGGAAACTTTGCAAGAGGGTGGAAATAAAGCCTATAGATGGCGGTGAATACTACATACGAGAGGGCCAAAGAGGTTCCCAGTAGCCAAACACTGGGGTACGACCTCTCGCCGGATTGGTCTTGGAGAGACATGTCAAGCACGTGCGAGCGCCCAAAGAATGGCGAGGAAACAATGGATGTGTGAGAGGAGTGCAGAAGAACCGTCCTGTTGGGTACCGGTCGACTGTGCACCCCATTTATCGTCCAACTAACTGCGTTCCTTGAATGCGTCTCGCTGCCCCCGTTGCCGAGTCAGAGACTTCACATGTCCAGTGGGCCCTTATGTACGTCGAGTCGTGCTCGAAAAGATCTTCACCCGAGTTGGACCAATCACAAGGTGTCAACAAAGTGTCTTCGGCGTTCAATGCGGCACATACAGGGTGTCCAAACGCCAAGCCGCATCCCTGTCCTAAGCAAGCAAATCAGAGCTTTATATGGGGAGCTATCATTGGCAAAACATTGGCAAATTTTTGAAACTAGATGCGCGCGCACCTAGCGTCTCATACTTCCGGCAGTTTGGTACCCGCACAGAGCGGAAGTGGCAACCCGCACTTCCGCGTAACATTGAGAAGGAAGGCCATGAGTAGGAAGTATCACCGACAGCACAGGCCACAAAGTACAGTACATCACTGTCACTTTCACGAGATGCTGATCATGAATAGATTGCAAGCTTCAGACATTTCATAAGGGAGGTTACAAGAAGTATAGCAATGAGTAGGTCAGCCGAGTGCGGAAACCCGTGCACGCCGTCGCCTCACCTCGCTTAGTAGTACGACGTGGGGCCATAGGCTTGGGCCGCAACGTACCCCCAACGTGCCGCACCGTGCCGCCTCTATTTTCCGCTAGGCTTAATAGGAAAACGCCGAGTCTAACCCCTTATCATCAGAAAGCAAATCAGGGCTTTCCTATTAGACTGCTTAGAGGCTAACCCAAGCGCGGGAGTGACCCGAAGTGTTAACATCCGGTCTATAGCTAAGGATGGCCAGGAAAAACGGGACGTAGTGTGGGATGCCTAACAAAACAAGACAGCTCGTTTATGCAGGTTGGACACATAAGGAACCGGTACCAAATCTCCGATCGCGGCAACAAAGGAGTCTTTTACAAAGTTGGATTGTGCGAGAAGGCTAAGCATTTCCAGCCGCAAGCCGTCCCACCGACCTATTGACTGTAGCATTTAAATCACGTCCACGGTCCACTCCTATATTACAAGGTGAAAGCATTATCGTCCGAAGCTGGATTTGCATTGCTTTGGTCAAATGGCATGCTAGCGGCAACAAGCCAGAGTACCATCTCCCAGATGCGTCGTCAAACGTATCTGACCTCAAGGGTGGTTATAGCACGCTCTGACAGGCGCACGGTGCGTAGAAAGCGGTGAACGAGCAGCATGGGTAGCAAATTCGGAAGCACGGATGTACTAGGCTCACACACGGGGCAACAGTTTTACCTTTTTAAGTGCCGAGAGCGAGCTTGTTGTGGATCATAGCAAAATGGATTCACAGGGCAAAGCAATGTTGCAAAATTCAGAACACCTCCTGTCGATCAGTTAGGCATCCTAGGTCATCCATGGCGGCATGACCAAAACACCACCCTTGTAACCTGCCTTTAGTCTCTCCACTCTTGTTTAAAAGTTCGGTTTTGCACCACCCTCATTCAATCAGTGTCAGGTCTATTGAAGCTATTCGAACGAAATGGCGCCCGTGATCAATCCAGAAGAAAGCGTGTAAGTAATGAGCCGAACCCTTTTGCTTGCAACAACCCAAGTCATCAACATGATTGTATGCTGTATCTTGAGACATAGTATCTTGTGCTCGCTGCAATTGGGCGTGCTGAATAAGTATATGTTTCTGGCTAAACGCTGACTACGTCCAGTGACGACTACATTCGCCGCCTCGATGGCGTGGGTTACGCGACTTACGCGCTTATAATGTTACTTGTTCCTCTCAAGCTTTGGTGTCGAAAATCATCAGGCGGCTGGTCAAATATTCGTCTGGATGACTATTTGACTGTGTTTGCCCTCTTTCTAGCCAATGGCTTCTTCTGGACCTGCATGATCGGTGAGTGTTCTACGACTGCCCAGAAGTACTACGGCGCACCTACTCACACTACGTAGGCATGAGATCTATGCTCGGACGACATGTCGACACCTTCACTGACCCTATGGTGTTGGTCGACTTTCTGAAGGCTGTTTGGGTTGCTCAGTTCTTCTACACGTTTGCAATCGCATGCATCAAGTTCGCAGTGCTTGCATTCTATTGGCGTTTGTTCTCCATAAACGCGAGAAAAGCAATATGGATCGTTTCAGCAATGTGCGCAGCATGGTTCATCGCAATCGTGAGTGAATTCATCCGCAGTGTGGTCAACAAAGACTGACATCAGGCTCGCCAGTTATTATGCGTCATCTTCAATTGCGTACCTGTCCAGGCAGCATGGGACACCACCATTGTAGGAGCAAAGTGCATCCCCCTTCGATCTATATACTTGGGAGGAGCGGTGCCTAATGTCACCCTTGATATCATTGTTGTGGCGATGCCGCTGCCATACGTTTGGCGCCTTCATGCTTCACTCGCACAACGACTCATTCTCGGTGGCATGTTTGCCCTGGGAACGTTCATTGCCGTCGTTTCATTGGTTCGCCTGATTATTTTCCTCCAGATACCGATCGCTTCCTCCGGCGACGTGACTTTCAACTTCCGTGAAATCATTGTCTGGTCCATTGTCGAAATCAACATCGGCCTCGTGTGCGCATGCCTACCCAGTCTCAAACCCGCCTTCGCTCTCATCGGACTCAATAGGCTCTTCTCCTTCAATGGATCCCGCATTTCAGACGGCAAATCCCCGGGACCAAGCAGCAACTACCCATCCCACGGATACGGCAGCAATGGCGACTCGCGAAAGTCCCGCCCACGTAAGAAAGGCGCAACAGGCGGTATGTTTTCAACAATCGGTGGACTCACGAGGTTAGACAGCGAGGAGGAGCTTAAGATTGTGGATGATGTACATGGGCAAAACGACACCGAGATCGAGCTGAACCGAATGAGCAACGATGGTGGACACAACGCGCAAAAGTCAGCGCCAGCAAATAGGATTGCTGTACAGAAGGATTGGACTGTTTATGTTGATCAGAAGAGTCACAAGTAGAGCATAATGTCAAGATAAGGGCGTACCAGGGAACGTCGAAAGATATCTTTGATATCAAGGCAGCTACCTTTTTGCACTGCAGACTATACCTATACAAGCGAGTCTATCTTATAATGCCTTGTGCTCAAAGAAGTCAAGCGTCGAAATTGTAAGTTGTGATCAGCCATGCGGGAAAAGACGCATTGGGAAACCCCGCACACCGCCATTCACGGGCTCGGGCGTAACTATTTCTGAACCACAGTAACATTTTTTGCGAGTTTTGGCATTCATGCAGCAACATGACATATGCTGTATCGTTCGCAGCATCTTTTGAAGCTATTTCCAGAGGGTGCTTTTGTGTTTATGATCGCATCTGACCTCAGCCATGACGCTGAAAGCCAACTCAAATGTAATAGCGTTCAACTCGACGCCGCTCACCACCGGCTGGTCATTCAAGCAAGGCGGTCTGTGCTCCATTAGCGAGAGCCTCGCCGCCAACGACTTACCAAGCGAGGTATACCGCGACCTCCTCAGTCACGGCAGAATTCTGGATCCCTTCCTAGATATAAATGAGCTTTCGGTACGCTGGGTCGCTGATGAGACGTGGACGTACCACACGACATTCAACGCACCTCTAGAACATGGGCATACAAATGTGTCAACGATACTCAGATTCGAGGGTCTGGATACCTTCGCGTCAGTCTATGTGAATAGGCAGCTGGTCCTGACATCCGACAATATGTTCCATGAGCATTATGTCGATGTTACCGGTAGGCTCAAGAGCGAAGGAAATGTCTTGGAGATCGTATTTGAGTCGGCGCGCGAACGAGGATTAGAGCTTGTGGAGCAGCATAAAGAGCATAGATTCATCGTACATCAGACGGAGATTTCGCGCGGTCCTGTTCGAAAAGCACAATACCATTGGGGCTGGGATTGGGGCCCAATCCTTTTGAGTTGCGGTCCTTGGAAACCAATCTCCATTGAAACATATACGTGCCGGATCTTCGACTTGTGGGTTAGCTATGAGCTTGCCGAGGACCTCAAGTCGGCGGACGTGAGAGTCCAGGCCGGATTTGAGGGTCCTCTGGCTGGCATTTCTTTTACCATTGTGCATCAGAGGACGAACGCGATAGTTGCAAGCACTACGGCCGCCGTTAGTGAAGGAAGCAAACCAGGCATCGTGGAAACGTCCATCGAGCTCAATGACATTGAGCTATGGTGGCCTCAAGGATACGGAGCACAAGCACTGTACACCATCCGCGCATGCGCCCATTCTAGCATCGAACCTCCAATCTCAAATCCGATACATTCCGTCTCCCAGAAATTTGGTTTTCGTAAGTCTGAGCTTGTTCGGGAAATCGACGCCCACGGCACATCTTTTTATTTCCGCATCAACAACGTAGATATTTTCTGCGGCGGCTCATGTTGGATACCCGCTGATTCCTTTCTCACCCGCGTAACACCCGAGAAATACCGATCATGGGTTGCGCTCGCTGCTAAGGGCAACCAAACAATGCTACGAGTCTGGGGAGGCGGCATATATGAAAATGACGCTTTCTACGATGCAGCTGACGAGCTCGGCGTACTAGTCTGGCAGGACTTTGCATTCGCGTGTGCGAATTATCCAGCAAACCCGGAATATCTTGAGAGTGTGGAAAAAGAGGCTAGACAGAATGTGCGAAGGCTGCGGAACCATCCGAGTTTGGTGATATGGGCGGGCAATAATGAAGACTACCAGATAGTTGAGCGCTATGGGCTGGAGTACGATGCGGATAATAAGGATCCACAGTCGTGGCTCAAGACAGATTTTCCCGCGCGGTACATATACGAACACTTACTACCGACCATCATAAGCGAAGAGTCTCGGGGTGTGCCGTATCACCCAAGCTCACCGTTCGGTGACGGAGAATCCACAGTTCTCAAAGTCGATCCCACGATCGGCGACGTGCATCAATGGAACGTCTGGCATGGTAGCATGCAGCCATATCAGCAACTACCAGATATGGGCGGTCGCTTCGTGTCCGAATTCGGTATGGAAGCCTATCCCCACGTTTCTACGCTCGAAGACTGCATTACTCGGGGCGAAGATCGCTATCCTGGTTCCATGGCGATGGACTTCCGCAACAAAGCAATCGGTCACGAACGACGCCTGGTCTCCTACGTTGCTGAGAACTTTCGCATTCGATACGATCTTGAGGGCTTTACTTATTTGACGCAGGTAATGCAGGCAGATGCTATGTTCTGGGCATACAAGGCCTGGCGCCGGCAATGGGGCTCAGCAGGAAACCGGAAATGCGGTGGAGCGTTGGTGTGGCAGTTGAATGACTGCTGGCCAACTATCTCCTGGTCCGTCGTTGACTATCATCTCGTTCCCAAACCGGCGTATTACGCGATTAAGCGAGCTATGGAGCCAGTCGTTGTTGGTGTGCAGCGCAAATTCAACAGCTGGACGATGAGACCGGCAGATGAGCTGTGGCAGCGTGACACTGGTCATGTTGATTTGCGGCAAGCCTGGCAAGATACGGAGTTCGATGCGTGGATTGCGAATAGTACGTCCAAGGAGATGAAAGGCGAGCTGGTTGTTAGTTGTTTTTCTATCAAGACCGGTAACGAAGTGAACAATACCGTAGATGGTATCAGACGCGAAGTAACGATAAGCCCGAATGGAACGACAGAGGTGGTCCAGGGCCACATCATCAAGCTTGCTGATCAGCAAGTCCGAGACGCACCTTTCAATATCTCCGAGGCTGACCCTTTCGTTATCCATGCATCACTATTCATAGACGGTCAATGCGTTGCCACTGACGTGTCATGGCCAGATCCGATCAAGTACCTATCCTTCTGCGATCGGGGTGTAGAGGTGCGCTCTTCGAAGGATGGTTCAAGAGCCTTCATATCAGCTACAAAACCGGTGAAAGGGTTTGTGTTCCATGAAAGGTCTGGTGTGGGGTTTAACGACAATGGATTTGATCTAATGCCTCGAGAAATGAAGGAAGTGCGCGTAACGGGGTGCAGGGCAGATGAGTTGAAGTGGAGATATGTTGAGATGTAAGAACGTAGATACGATGGTGTGACAATAACGATACTCCTACCAGATGCCCATCCGTCGATTTGAACCAACTGGCTCATGGTCCATTATGTTTCGCAGGGCGCATTTGTATCTGCTCTCCTCCTTCGAAGTCTTATGTGAAGGTTCCTACTCACTACCTTCTCCATCCTCGCTCAAATGACCATCACATATCTTCCAGAAGGCTGTTGGCCCAGCGGGCCCATGGGGATCGAAGTCCTTGTCAAACCATGTGCCAATTACACCTCGCTCGGATCTCAACCCCCCAACCTGGACGCCTTCACTGCGCCATCGCTCTTCTCCGCTGTCACACGTCAGTAATACTCAGTCTAGTGCCCTTGGAGGGTGCAAACCTACCCGTAGAAGATTGAGATGGTTTGCCAGCGTACTTCCCCTTCGGGTGTGAGGCTCACGGAACCTCTTATCCTCGAGTTTGCGTTTGGATCCCACGCTGCATCAACCGACTTCGATTTGCCAAAAAAGTGCACCACTGGTAATGTAGAGTTGTCGAACTGGCCGGGCGCCTTAACGTCTGTCACCTTCAGATCCATCAAGATGTGTCTCGTGGCTTCATCGGTAGTAAGGGATTCCCTCAGTTCGTCGGACGGGACCCGCATAGCTTCGGTGCTGAAGTTGAAATTGTACAAGTCGTTATAGTCTAGGAAGCACACAATCTGCGAGTCGTTAGTACCACGTTGCGTCTGTCGTTGTTTGATAACCTACACGCGACCAAACGCCCGAGACATTGTATGGATCCTTAAGCTGTAGGGGGATATCAGGTTCCATTAGCAGCGTCGACGGGTACTCGGGCAAGATCTTCGCTCGCTCTGGTATTACTCCCTCGAGGGGCTCAGTCCAAGGGGGTCTGAAGCGGTGAAGAAACCTTCGACAGCACAAACCGGAGTTGTACCCTAGCACGATCATGATACTTTCAACCATTTCCCAATCAACTCCCATGCTCCCGTCATCTCGGAATGGTCCCCATCCGTTCTTATCGGTATAGTTCCGCAGGTCGTACACTCTTGACCTTGCGTGCGGATGTGTTGAGAGCACTCTTCTTCCAGCGTTTGTTGATGGAATTCCAAACAGGCAATGAAGCTTAGCACTCAACTGCCGGCCTTCGCTATCATCGGCCGGCTTTTGATTCGACTTACCAACGCGACCGAACAAAGATGAGCGACACATAAACGCGTCGTGGTTTTGCGAGATGTGCTGGAATAGCTGTGCGATCAATTGCTGGTTATGCGAGTGTCCGAAAGCATCCGTTGAACCGGTCAAGACAAGGCTCTCTACTGATGATGCGACGAATTTGAACTCATCACGCTACAGCGCTTAGCGCCAGCCAGTAGTTAACAAAAGTTCGAAACTGTACCTTCAGATCGTTGTTAGCTGACTGAAGCATCTTCTGACACTTGACAAGCTTCTGCAAGTCTGACACCCAGTCAGGCTCCGTGTCCGCCGGCCTCCGTCGCGGGTCATCCTGGAATTAGAGTCAGATCATCACTGATATGCGATGTGATAACGATAGGCGTACGAAGTTCCTGAGATAATGCGCTTTGTACAGTCTAGTATTCTGCTTAATAAAGTCGTTGAAGCCCCGCGATGTCTGCGCGCATGCCGCGAGATCCTCCGGGTTGATCTCCTCCAGGATCCGGATCAAGACGTCGTAACAGAGATCCAGAAGCTCGGTCATGATGGCGACTCTGCAAGTGTACGTAAATGGAGAGATCAAGTGTTAGGGGATAGCAGTTTGACGGCAGCGTCAGGCTCGATGTCGTGATGTACAATGATGCACGTGAATGAGGTGGGGTTATGGCCGGGCCTCGCAGGAAGGCGCCGGCGATAAGGGCGCTACGGCCGATAAGGCTGAATGCGGGCAGAGGGATGACGCCGATGACTCGCATACCTCGCCATGATCGCGTTATTCTATTGCTACTATGCTGTACAGCGGTAATCAACTTGTAGTATCACAATTCTATGTCCCGGAGCTTGAGATCACAGCCGGCCTACAGGCACAGAGGAAGGGAGTCTAATTGCGCAGGTCCCCTCCACCTGTTCAATGAAGCTAGCTATATCACTCAAGCAGAAGAACAAGCACATCAGGTGAATGAATGCACGTTTGAAAATATCGTATTCAGGGGGTATCAAAGCTTTCCAAAACTACCACTCTAACCGGTCATCGCATGTCAAACGGACATCCCATCTATCTATTCCCTTCCAAACCTCTCCACCCTTATTTGCGCCTGCTACTATCCGCCTTAGGTCACTAATCACCTCGCCAGGCCCCGAAGCGAAGACGTCTGTCCTGCCCCGTATAGTCCCTGCAATAAAGTCTCCCACGACCGCGTTAAGGTCCGGCCTAGCTTGGTAGTGGTTCAAGCCCAGATCAGCTTTCGACACGCCGTGGACGGACAGCGCGGACGAGATTGACGCGGATGATGCATCAGAGCGCGAAGCAGGCTCGATCTCCTTGGAGCAATCGGTTGCTGTTCTCTTCTCTGAGACTGCAGGCACGGTGGGATGATGCTCTTCTGCAGCGCGGGTGACGTAGATGTGAATACCGGTTCGCAGATTCGGGCACTTGCGCTTTAGCACAGCGAGCTCAGGTGCAACCCAATCGATGTCGCTCCTTCTTCGCACGACCCAGACGAGGGACATGTGACGGCTAGCCAACTGCGGTCGGGAAGCGAGGTCGAGTAAAACGGGAAGAACGTAGGTGATTCCTGAGCCGCCGGCGACGCAGAGAACGTTCGAGTCAGGCGATAGATTGCGCAGTGTTCGCTCGCCGTATGGCCCGGTTAGAACTACCGAGAGTCTAGCATCGGCCATCAGGCCTTCATGTGCCTCCTCGTGGTCTTGCATGCGAGCAGTGCGACGTGCTGAGAGCGCAGCTATCTTGCGGGTCTCTCCTTTTTTCGCGCGGAAGATGTAAGAATGCTTCTGTGAGTCTGCGCCATAAACTGGAAGGCTAAGAGGCGTAAAAGGATGCGACTGCCAGATACTGCTCTCAGGAAACATGAGATAGAAGTGTTGACCGACGTCCCAGGAATCATGAGGATGGTCAAAGTCGAGGCGCACGACATCCCCATTCGTCTCGTCTTTGAAGAAAGTGATGTTCGCAGGCGCGGCGCGGAAGCCCATATGTCCTGAGGGCAAGAAGTTGTAGTGCAGCAGCGCGGTTCTGACAAACCGAATACCGCGGTCGATGAACCAGACAATCAGCCCTGGTAGGAGGAAGACCTTTAACTGCTCCCAATGGCCCCAGCACGCTCCGATGTAGACCATTGCAAGAACGTAGTGGGCCTTTCGGAAGAATTCGTATCCAGTTAGTCGGATGCCCCATGGTGTGGAGAGGAGAACAAGCAATGTGAGGATGATCATAGCGACCAGGCCCCAAATCATGTATGTTTGCACGATCCACTCCGCGCCTACTGAAGGCTGGGGCTGGTACAACCGCATTTCGACGACGCACCAGCCGATGGTGTGAAGAGCCGATTGAGCAAAGATAATATAGCCGAGCCAACGGTGGAGGAAGTTGAAGCTCTGGTATGGCAGGCCAGTCACGAGCGACAATATGGATTCGCGGCTCGAGAGCATGACGGAGAGCGGTGTCAGAGCATAGGCGAGGACGCCGACACGATCAGCCCACGGTCCAAGACTGGTGCGAATGTTGTAAACGCCAGGCAACTTCTTGACGGGCGTGACCCATTTTGCATAGTAGATGCCAATGAAGGAGAAAACGGTGAGATAACCCGTAAGAACGACCAGCGTCAGGACTTGTGTGCGCGTTACGCGCCCAAAAATCGGTCTCGCGGCATCTGGGAGAAGGTATTGTCGCGCATATGCTGGAATAGCTCGTTGTAATCGCTCGAATGCGCTTCGTCTTTGGTTAACTCCTTCTCCTCCTATTTCCGCTGGTAATTGCACGCCGGATGGTTGCGAGCGCAGAAAGTGTCGTCCAACAGCCCAGGTCAAGAGGATGCCGCCAATGGTGGCCCATATGATTCCAGTATAGTACATTCCGACATCATGACTGCGGTACACGACGTCCAGATAGGCGCAGGAACCCGCGTCGTTTGTGCAAGGCACCTGGCGATCCGCATACCCCCAATGCGGCTCCACAGCACTCGCCTCGCTGAAGTTTTGGATGTGCACACGCGGAAACAGCATTTTGGTGGCCATGCTCGCTCAGAACGCAACGACAAACAACAGGACAAAGACTGGATGATGAGAATACTGCTATTTTTTGACACTTGATTCCCGTAGATCTATATAACGTACAGCCGTCGAATCGCGTTGCCGGCGTTTCACGGCAATGCTTGACATGGTGCGCGCCAAGCATCTAGAAGAGCACCGGATGTCTTGACCTGCGCCGAATAGGGAAAAGCGCGAGTGTGTTTGAGCAAATAACCCCACAAGTTCTGGACGCTGCCCAGAGGAACGCAGCGAGACCACGTCGTGAGACCGTTTGATCGCCCGGCGTTTGGGGGTACGTCGTAATAAGAATATCACCTCATCCGCTAGGTCAAATTCCAGAATTTCAACATCGACGACACCTGCTATATATCTCTTTCGCGGTACACGTCGCCTTCTGTCAAACACAGTTTCTTGGGTCGATCCGATCTAACCGAATAACGGCGTGCGAGGAAATACACGCCCTGCATTGCCCATCATGAACTCAATGCACTCGTCCACGATGGACACGGGGAACAGCACATGCCAGATGGAGGTATGTTGGGATGGAATCCGAGAGACGAAGTTTCCCGCTGATGTATTCAGATGCTCTGGAATTGGAACGTTGTCGACTCCTGCTTCCTCGCCAGCTCATGGCACATCACCAACAACGCCATGTTCGCCGCAACCTGTATAGGCGCTGCTCTTCTGGTCGTCTGCCTCGAATTCTTGCGACGCGTAGCACACGAGTACGATGCATTTCTCCTCCGACAGTTCCAGCGGCAACTTCGCGTCCAGCAAGCGGCGTTAGCGGCCGCAACACCGGAAAACTGTTGCGGCGGGCCGACTTCAACCCTGGGTACGCAGCATGCGACTTTCCGAGCGAGCGCGCTGCAGCAGTTGGTTCGGGCTATTATCCACGGAGTCATCCTCGGACTTGCGTACATCATCATGTTATTGATCATGTACTACAACGGCTTCATTTTCATTTCCGTTATTTTTGGTGCGATATTGGGCAAGTTCCTGTGCGATTGGATGGTTGTGAGGATACCTTATGAATCCCCAGATGAGAAGGAAGAGCGAAGATCTTCGATTGGGGCGGCTGGACCGACCGGGTGTTGTGCGTAGACGGAAGGGAGGGACAATGCGAGCGATTGAGATGAGATACCCCACATCAGCAATTCTTTAACGATATATGAACAAGTCTCCACCTAAGTGGACGTCAATTACAGGCCGTAGAGCTCTACAAATCTACCCTTTGGCTGTCCGCCTACAAAGATATCTGCCGCCGTGTCCATGTCTTCAACAGTGAGATCTGGCTTTGCTGCTAGTGTAATGTTTACCGTTCGCAGCAACAGCTTAGACAAGGGATCTGTCCCTTCTCCGTCGCCGAGCACCACCGGCATGTCCATCTTTACACCCCAGACGACCACCATCGCATGAGCAAACAGGCGGTCATGCTTGCGAAGTGGTAACGTTCGAGCATATTCTACACACATCAGAATGTTTGTCACAAGCCAGGACATCTCATTGGCCCTCGGCTCAAAACTTGGCTGGAAGGAAACTCCTGGCTCATCTGTATTGCCGGCTTGTACGTCACTTGAGACAGACAAGTCCTTCAGGAGGCGCTGTTCCAGTCTGAGCAGAGACAGGCGGTTTTGCCAGTAATATGCAAGTGCTTCGAAATCATCGACAGAAGCAAATTGCAGACTCTCCCGGAGAGGCGAGGTAGAATCCGGATCACTTGAAGGGTGAACTTTGATGTTGCGCAATAGCCGCTCCTCGGCTTGAGAATCCTGCAGCTTGAGAAGTGTCTTCGAAAGGCTGAGCGCATCTAACAGCAGCTGATTCAGCGGAGACGCATGAAGTCGCAACGAGCGAACGAGTCCTACGAGCCGCGGAATGCGGATGAAGAGCTCGCTGCCAAGTGCCTTGAGCTGGGCCCGATCGCAGTCACTGTATCCAATCCTATCGTTGGCATAGTACGCTCGAGCAACGCTCTCGAAAGGCGAGGGGGTACCCTGAACACACGCCATGATGGCCGAATCGCAAGCGTGGAAGTCAAAGATCTCTCGAGCAAGTTGCGTGACTGGGTATGTTGCAGGTCTTGCTGCTAAGATTGCAGCAAGACCTTCGACATGTAGACGCGTTGGAATGCCATGCTTCTTTATAACGCCCTCGAAAGGAGCCAGCAACGCCGTCGACGCAAGTAGGTCATCGTTCAGTTCTCCATGTGACTGCTTGATGGTCGCTTGCACAGCATTGATGGCGAGTGACAGGGCTTGGTAGCAGTCGCCGGAAGTGAGTTTTGGTACGCCTCGGGCGTAGGCGCAAGCTGCGACAATGGCTTTAATAGAAAGATCCAGCGCTCGTGTGTGCCCGACGTGGGCTGGAAGATGTCGGAACCATTCTTCTTCTACCTTCTCGCGTCGAAGCGTATCGACTGCGCGGATGATGATGACTGTCTCAGTCGACTGGGGTGTGTGAACAAGCAGTGCATGCCCTGTCCACTGCGCGGGATCTCCTTGACTCGGCGGCAGATCGTTTGAAGAGCGTAAGTTGGTCCGCGAAATGACAGAACTGTTGACTACATGTGCCTCGTCCTGTATAGTGGTTGGCTGAGTGCGTGCCCCTGTCCGTGGAGGAAGCTCAATGATGATGCGCAAAACGATGTCGCCGGTCCTTACTGGCCTATAGTCTGTTGCAGTAGTCGGACTACTTTCGGGGCCTGGTCGACCTAAGATAGTCTGCCGGACTATGCATGGAACCCCCAATCTCTTGCATCGGTAGCAAGGCGTCTGAATCGTCCGGAGCTCTCCCGCATCTGGGATCTCAACTTCGCTCGGTAACTCGCACCGAATGCGCCTCTCACGACAACCAAGGCAGATCAAGCGGGAATATTTGCCTCTTGGTCGCTTAAAACTTCCTGGTCTTGGCTCTGGCATTGTAACTAACAAGTTTTGCAGCTGACTTGCCGACCGAGAAGAGAGGCGCAAGCTATGCACAAAGGAAGATCGCTGTAGGATTTGTTACCAGAAAGGTGAATACTGTCTACATACCATAGTCTGCTGATATCTACCGTAGGTAGTTGAGCTTTGTGGCTATGATTTGGTATGAGACTGGCGCGTTTGCGACGTGCTCATTCGGGACTGTAGCTTGTTTACAGTGTAGTGTTGCGACGTCAGCGAGGCTGAGCCCACGCTAGCATTCGTATGCAGTCATCCTGTATATACCCGGGACGAGGCGCCGTTTACAGGGGTGGCGCGGAACTACGAATCGCGCTGAGTCTTAGCCTCACTTCAGCCACAAGTATGGTAGTTCGTTGCGTGCATGTAGAAGCGGACATCATATAGAGACTGGCAACACAGTATATAGGCCATGACTGCCACCAGAATAGCCACCCTACTCTTCACTGAATTGTCTACCATTACGTTGTCAGTCGGACTGGTCCTTATCAGCTTCAAATCGTACATTGAGTCGCCTTTCTTATTCTGAACCCCGTGTCAAGTCACATTGAGGATCTTTTTTCTGCGTGGACACGCAACAAAGCTCGTTAGTTGTTTGGCTGGTCTTCTCCATTCGTCTCCTGCCTCTCACGCCTGGGTCTCTACAATACTACAGTTGCGGCACAACGACCCTTGCAGATATGCAGTCTATGCTTTCGATTTTTCTGCTCCTGCTCGTCCACTCGACTGCGGGATACCTACTCCCAAACCCGCCTGGAAAATACAATGTCACGTTGGCGATTGGGACCCTCACCGACTACACCCGCAATAGCTCTAATGCAACAACGCCAACGCCTCGAGTATTGGCGCTATCAGTATTCCAACCTGCGAAGTGTGCATCCACTGTACCCGTCTCCTACATGCCCAACAAAACCGCCGAGTACCAAGGGCCATTTCTCCAAGAGAACTTCAACATCTCCGCCGACCTCACACCCCTATTCCTGGAGGCACGGTTACCAGTGTGTCCGGACGATACCAACGGCTGCTCGCCCCTAGATGATTGGCCTATCCTACTCTTCTCCCCTGGCTACAGCATCCCTCGTCTTTATTATAGCGTCCTCGCCTCCGCCATCGCGAGCGACGGCTTCATAGTCATTACCATCGATCACCCCGAAGACACCAACATCATCACCTATCCTGACGGCCATGAAGTCTATGGAAACGGCCCGAGCATCCCCACCGTGGACGAGTTCACCCAGTACGTGTACACTCGCGCCGCTGACGCATCCTTTATTATCGACCAGCTGAGCAACGCGACCGCCATGGCCGAATTGCTTCCCCAACGCGAGCCCCGACCGTTCCCTATCGACCGCGTCGCCATGCTGGGGCACTCTCTAGGTGGCTCCGCAGCCGTCATCGCCGCCGGCCAGGACCCACGTCTTCGTGGCGCGATCGATTGGGACGGTACACTGTTTGGCTCGCTGCCCACATCTGGACTGTCCCAGCCAGTGCTCTACATGTCCGAGGCGAACGCTACTGACCCCAGCTGGCTGGCGGCGTGGCCGCAGCTGAACGGCCCTAAGCTGTGGGTCACCGTTGCGAACACGATACACGAGAGCTTTTTGGATGCGCTCACGTTGTTGCAGGCGGCTGGGCAGGACATGGCGGCTTTTGCGGGGCTGCTGGGTACGATTTCGCTGGCTGAGATTATGCGGATCCTCGCGGCGTATACGACTGAGTGGATGAATGGAGTGTTCACGGGTAAGGTGGGTGGGCGGTTGCTGCAAGGGGAGGAGCCGGACAGATTTCCTGAGGTTTCGACTGTGATGAAGAGTGGCTTTTAATAGAAGAGTCGCATCGCTTCGTGAGGAGGTCTCGTTTGCGTTGCCCGGTGCGGCATATGTTATATTTTTAATATCGCCTTGCCTTGCCAAATGTAACTTTCCTTAGGCTGGTATCACGTCTTTGGCAACACATACATACTCAGGACACAAAATGCAAGTTGTAAAATAGACTCATGTTTCATTTCGATTACGCTTGACTAATTCCCGCGCTCCTCAATCCATGGTCGCTTAACAAGATGGCGTGCACCAAAGCTATGTGCACGTCGAACATATGTGCTCGAAAATTGGGGTATCAAAGGAGAAAATCAAATGGGGGATGTGTTTGGATGCATTGTGCACCATACCAGCACATATGTGGGTTTTTGTGATATCGTGAGGAGGGCGGAAGTGGCTTGAAAAGTAAATCGGCTTACCACGCCGTGTGGGTAATTCCTCCTTCAGACAGAGTGATAGTTGACACACTCATCTCTATCGGAGTCGAATCGAGGATCTACAAGTCAGAGATCCAAAGCTTCAAGGCACTGTTGGCGAGGACATCCAGCTGGCGCGTCTTGGTGACGTTCTTCGCAGTGCGGTTGAGGTTGCCAATGCGGCGGCGAATGCGCTTGATCTCCTCTTTGTACAGGTCGCCCTCACCGTCGCCCAGGATCTGCTTCTGGCCGTTGGCCAAGTCCACGAGCTGCTTCAGCGCAGTAGTGACGTCCTGGCGTGGCAAATTAGGTAGAGAGTCGCCCTTCAGGAGATCTTGGACGTTCATCTGCAACTCGAACAAGGTGCTCTGCATGTGCAGGAAGATGTCTTGCTTCTCTTTGCTGTCAGGGGTTGGAGGAGTGATCTTGATCCCAGGGGCTTGCTGGTTGCCCTGTGCTGCCTGCTGATTACCCTGAGCGGCCTTCGAGGCGGCGGCGAAGTCGGCAAAGCTGTTGAAGTTAGGGCCGTCGTTGGTTGGCGCAGGAATCGGATCAGCTGCTGGTGCTAGTGGCGCAGGTACTATGCCTGCTGCTGGCGCCAATGGTGCAGGAACTGGATAGCTGCCGTTATTGGGGGCGAGCTGGATGCCGACAGCGGGCAGTTGAAGCCTGGAGACTGGGACTGGCTTCGGGTCAAGCGGGTTGACAAAGGGCGTCGGGTTGAGGATGCGCTTGCATACAGTCTCGATACCCTGGCCTAAGTAGGAGAGCTCGGCTGGCAACTCGTTCTCGTTCTTGAGGAAATCGTAGACCTCCTCGAGGCGCTTCATAGGCCATGTCTCCTTGAGGAGTTGGGCACCCTCCTCCTCCAGCGGGATATTGTCATCCATCTTCTTGAAGAGTGCGTGCGCAGGCTCAAAGATCTCCACAGTTAGGACCCGAACGATATAGGGCATATCGTCAATATAGTTGTTTCGGATAGCAATATCGAGCATGTCGATACCGGTGCTGATGTCGGGTCCGTACTGGACAAGATCCTGCATGTTGTCTTCGTAACGGGCTCGGGCGACTTGGAGAAGTACCTGGATGCGCTGCCGCTCCTCCTCTTCTTGAGCGAGCAGCCGCTGCTGTTCCTCGGCCTTGCGGCGCTCTTCCGCCCTGAAGGCATGGATCTGGTCCCAGAGGTCTGCAGCGGCCTTCTGCTGGTTGTACTCCGCGATGACCGGATCGATTCCAGAGTCACCGGAGGGCAGGCCCACGCCCATGTTCATGCGCTCCTCGCCAACTATGAATGCCAGCTTCTCGTGGATAAACTTCGCGCGCGCGATTGGTTCGACGGGGGCAAGGTCAGGCCCGAGCGTTGACATATAAGACTGTTCAACGACCGGCTCAGGAGGTGGGAGGCGTCGACGAGGCTCAGCGGACTTCTTCGAGGCTGCTCGGGCTTCAGCTGCTCGCAACCTAGTCTCCTGCTCTTGAGCGACGCGCTTCAGGCGCTGACGCTCCTCGTACTTGGCGCGCGCCTCCTCTTCGAGCTTGCCCATGTCAGGGAGACTAGGAGTGAAGCGCTTTTGCTTATCGATGCGCCCGCGATCGTCTCCACGGTGATTAGTCTGGCGAGAGTTAACAGTCACTCGTGTATTGATAGCGCAGGGAGCTCGTACCTTGGCGGGCGTAGGTGTTCGGAATTGTGTGCGCCTGAAGCTGCTGATAATCTTGCCGAGCCCCGTCGCAACAATGGCCGGCGCAGTGTCCTTGATAGCATCCTGTTGCGTTGTTAGTATTGATGGACAGGAGAGGAAACGGGCAGTACGAACCTTGGCGACATTGAAGTGGGCTTCTAGGTTAATGCACTCGTCCTCGTAGACGGTCCTAGCACGCATGTGCAGGCGCTCGGCGAAGTTGTTCGCCTTGGCCCGAAGGCGTGTCTTGACACCATTCAGGGGCATGATGGATGGTGTTGATGTGTGTCGGTGGACCGTAGTTGAGTCGAAGAGAAAGTAGGGATGAGCTGGGTGCTGAAAGCTGTAGCTCAGATGAAGATCTGGAGAGGGACCGTGAGCCTGAGTAAGCTGTGAATCTAAAGTGCTCGAAATGCCGATGATATGCCGTCGTTGAGGCGGTTGATCGAAGCAGTCGAGGTCGGGTTGAGGTGCTCGTTGGGTGAGGAAGGTCAAGAATGGGCGGGAAAAGGTTTATATCTATGGAGGGGGGAGAGCGGAGGAGTCCGCGTGTACCAAGCGAACTGCTTTCCCTGCTCGTAGGTGGAAAAGAGGTTGGGATCCCGCTCTCGTGAAGTGAAAGTGAATGGTGTTGAGTGGGAATATTATGACGAACCAGGATATACTGATCTGGATCAGTTGTGGCGCAGCAAGGAAACGGGTTGTGCATGAACAATAGGCCGGGAATTTTGACGAGAAAGGAAATTGAGGATAGGAACTAGGGTGTTAGTGCTGAAGAGCTGTGGTGTTGACAAAATCTTTCACTCCAGCGAGCCAATCGCTTTGTTTCAAAACGGACAAAGGGAGCAACTGTGCGAGCACAGAGTTTATGTATTCGCAGTCATCGCTAATACATTGTATTCCGCTGCTATTCTTCTGTTGCTGCATCGTGTTTGGACAATGTTAGTATGTTGAGAAATTCGCAAGCGACGCTCGTGGAGACAAGTGGAGCGCTGCGAGACGATAGTGCAATTGTAAGTCCCTGTACATAAGAGCCACATGAGCAGTACACGGGTTACTCAATAAGCCACGAGAAACATTCGAGACTCAACACGTGAAAGATGAAGAAATGAAACAGGCTGTTGACGGATTGTATGTGGTGAAAGCACGACCGAGTAGGAGGAACAGCTAAGAGGCGAGAGACGACGAATAGATTAATTGTGACTATAGGAGAAGAGCCATGACAAACTGGCAGACTGCGATTGAGCGAGAGTAAGAAGTACGAGGAGACATCAGGGGAAACACTTGCCGGTGGGGCAGAGCGCCATTGGCCCAGGAGCCACGTGCGTGTTGCGCGACCCGATTCCGACCTTACCTCTTCCCATTCTCTATCAGCTCGAAGATGCCAGTTGTATCGGGGTCGGCATGCGATAGCTGTGATTACATACTACGTCCAGACACCTTCGCGACTGAACAACGGCGCCCATATCGTCAGACATATCGCACAACGTCTCACCGGAAACGCAACAAAAGCATCCAGAACCCAAACGTGGAACTCACGTCCTAGTTAGATCTCTTTCACACGATGCGGGGACGGGTGGCATAAGAAGGCGCGGAGGCTGTCGACAGCCCGATTACAATTCCTCCGAATGCTGCGCGCCCAAAGAAGACTCGACGGTGAAGGAGATAAGAGGCACGCTGTGTCCAGCACAGAGAACTGAGAAAAAATGCAGGGACAACAGCGGGTAGACACCAGCGCATAAGTCTGCAACGATAAAAAGGCATGTTCGTGGCATGGGACATGCCCTCGTGCTCTCGTGTCTGCTTCGTGTTCGGCTCGGGTCGAAAATGCTGTGGGCCAGGCACCCGCTGTCCACTTTCCCATCCCGCGCCGCAAACCGCTGCTCGTCCTCCGCGCCGCCATAATCTCGCCCCGCGACCGTGGACGACCTCAAATTAAAAACAGGCCGTCAGCCCCTTTCCCAACAACAAAGCGCGTCATCTCTAAGATCGTCCCTGCGTCTAGGCAATTTGGTGTGGCTCCTGTGGCTCAATGACAACTTGGCAGGCTGCCGACAGCCGCATTGGCGCGGTTGACCTTACGCAACCGCGTTAGTGGCACCAGGATAGACAAGTGCGGGTGGCTTTTGCGATAAAACAAGGTCGTGTGCCCTGCGATGGCAATTCCATCATGGACATTTGTTGAAGCCTGTGTCGCTACTTTTGACCTTTCGTTTCGTTTCTTCTGCATGCATTCGAAGGCGTCTTTCTTTGCCCTAATATTGAGCCTTGAGCATTCCTCGGCTCCCCCTTTCGTTTCTTTCGCTCGTTTTGTGCCATCCCGGTCGTTAGGTACCGCTAATCTACATATCTAATTATGATGCTGTCGTTGTTGTCCTCGTTGGCCCTCGTCGCGGCCGTCGCGCGAGCTCAGCAACGTTGCGACGTGCCCTCTCCTGGCGTCTTTTGCAACACGACCGAGATCCTCCAGTACGAATCTTCCGATTGCCGATCCTTCCACATCTTCCTCTCCCGCGGCTCAGACGAACCCTACCCTGGACGTCTGGGAAACATCACACGGGAGATCTGCTCCGCCATTGGTGGTGACGACTGCGGATTCGAGAATATCCAGTACCCTGCGAAGAGCACGGCATGGGGAACGGAAAAATGGTGCCAGTCGGCAGCTAAAGGAGCATCGAGCGGACAGGCGCAGATGAAGGCCTATAGTGAGAAGTGCCCGGACAGCAAGTTGATTCTGCTTGGCTTCTCCCAAGGTGGTGCCGTTGCGCAGGATATACTGGGTGGAGGTGGAGGACAGGTCTTCGCATGCGACCAGGTAGTCAATCCAGCACTGGATGCCTCTGTTGGGTCGAACAGTAAGTTTCATTCCCATGTCATGATCGCGCGCCTTGGATCATGTACTTATGATCCGATTTAGTTGTCGCAGCCGTCACATTCGGCGCTGTAGTCCGCAGCCGCAACCAGAACTTCACCGTCGGCGACGGCAAACCCTTCGATGGCAAACGCGCACGTACCCCCGAGCAACTAGCAGCCCTCAACAAGTACTCTGACCGCCTACTCGACTACTGCCACTACGGCGATCCCATGTGCGCCGTCGGAAGCCAGCCCGAGAGCGTCGAGCAGCATCTGAACTACTTCGTCGAGCACAACGAGGAGGTGGTGGATTGGGTGACCAAGATGGTCAAATCCGGTGGAGCAGTACTCAAGCCCAGTTCATCCCACTCCGCTTCTTCGTCCTCGTCCTCGGTTATTTCGAAGTCTTCGGCAACGGCGTCGAAGACGTCAAGCAGCATTGCCACGGCATCGATGACTGGCAGTTCGCAGGCTAAAGCTGCGCAAACCAGTGCCGCCAAAACTGGCTCGGCTGGTGCTTTGGTCGTGGATGCTGGAGCTGTCTCTGTGCTAGCGCTGATCAGTGCTGCATTGCTACAGTTGGTTTTGTGATGGCCTCGTGAAGTGGGGTTTCCTTGGTTTCCAATGGTGTTCAAATACCCATATGCTCGCATCCCAGCATATATAATACAATGTCGGTGGTTATATGTATACTACGAGGCGACGATTTTCGCCATTAGATGTTCGATGCCACATTTTTCTGTATATAAATTTCGGGTCAATCGGATCGGGGTGCGCTAAGCAGCTAATGACTTGATGTACACAACATTACCAAGTACGGCGTCTAAACTTTAAGCAAAACTATCACCAAGATATCTACTCCTTTAGTATTTGTTTCTTTGCTGCACAGCTGCTGTCTTTGATCTCATTCTCCCTACTAGCAACAGGGCCACTTACCTCATGGCAACAAGGATCATCACCGTGCGCTAGTCTGAGGTTCCTGCCGAGCGTGAAGATGTTTTCGAAAAAAGGTATCTTGAGTGGCGCTGTAGAAAATGACGTCGCTCAACTGCAGCCTAAGCAAGCACCTGACTCGGACTGCAACTGTGAGACTCGAGGGTTGGAGATGGTCTCTCAACGATCCTGGAATCAACTCCGTCCAATTGCGCGAGGAAAACAGTTTCGTACGAGTGGTGTATTGCTCAAGCGACAGCGATGTAACTCAGATTCAGCGGATGTAGTCACATAGCAGGGTCTGATAGCTACCCGACAGCAACATTCATAGATGCTTCAATTGCAAAATGGTTGGATCGAGCAGAATATCGGCGCTCATAGGTATGAGGAAAGGATCCTACCTGAGAACTTCTGCGGGACTCAACTTCGGGCACGGTGCGCTACTAGGCACCCAAAGCTCACCTCATTTCCCACGAGATACTCACTGATGTGTACTTTGTTGAATAAGCGTGTCTATCGTGATCCGATGACTGTCAACACGCTTAGGAAACATCTCAGGAGAGATGATGCAAGCCGTGAGTCATGATGCCCGCGCCGCCGCATGTGAGGCTTGTACTCGGCGCAGCGTGGCATCCATGCGCGTGTTCATATGCGATGACTCACGAAGAGGCCGGCAATAACGAGCATGAGACGCGGCTGACGATGAGGGACACTCTGAAAGGTTGAATTTCTGTAGAGAGTATGCTCTTATCGATTGCTTAGCGCCGGAACAACCTTGGCTCCGACAACGTCACCTCCTTTTGCGTGCCATGGTTGCCTTCGCCCAACGACCCAATACTCATCAGCAAACCCCGCTGTCAACGCTTGATCCCCTCTTGTCAGAAATATGCGTCCCACGAAATACAGAATGGATGTGTCTGAATCGCTACTCGTATCATTCGCACGAACAACACCTGCCAGACTATGAAGGAAGGGTATGTAAATGCAGCTCTCTATGATCACTGATGTTTGCGTCATCATAGATGATGCATGCTTAAAGCTCTTGATGATAACAATTTATGATCACATGAGACTTAATGTGAGTTGCAGTGTCTGTATGCCTCGGAAAGAGTGCGTTAGACGCGAGCGTGGAGATGTTCGTTGATCGTACATGGTATTATGATCATGCAGTCACTGAAAGGTAGACCGTTGTCAAGGTTGACCGCGTCTCAGATGCAGGTATATGTACATGTGGTCATGTGCAGACAGATACCTTGTTGGACGGGCCAACCATCTAGGTAGGCGGATAAGGCAGTTGCAGCGGGTGGGGCTGTGCCCTACTAAACCATGCGAAGTCAATTACTCCTTGTATATGATCGCGCATCTTCATTGGCAGATCGATCATTACAACAACATCAGAATGGCTTCTGCCTGAGGCGGAGGTACCTACAAGAGGCGGAAGACATCGCTCGAGTCCTTCAAAACCACGACAGTGGCCAGATTCCCTGCGTTCGATTCCAAAGCCACGCCATCCACACACCTGATGAACTCGGCTGAGCCCATATACGTAGGCGATCGGGACGGTTGAGTCATCGGTTGCAGCCGTTGCATGTGTACATAAAGAGTACGCATACCATGTAAAGGAGGCTTGGCATACTTAGTCCTCCCTTCAATAACTAAGGTTCCAAGGTTACATGCACACGCTAAACCGTGCAATCACTATCCACGTGAGCACGCTAAAGCAAGACGCTTTTGCAAACGCGAAACGACATCCCACCACGCTGCGGCAGGAGCTCAACGAGCTTCTCTCCGCCTTCACCTTTCCTCTTGCAACTCGATTATAAAGTTGCCCCACCCCGCAATAGCAAGCGTATACCTTCGTACCGCACACCAAGCAGCATTCGATTTCCTCCCGCGTCACACTACTGTTTGAACTGTTACTGTGATCTGCATTTGAGTTCGCGCCTTCACTGGCTGCTCAACCTACACACAGCGTCACCCTGAAGTCTGCGAACGCGTTGGCTTAAACCACGTCGCTTCCACGCCATCAACTCCTTGCTAGCAGTAATTCAGAAACGACAAACCGTCTTCAACTATCATGGCGAAATTCAACGACATGCCGGCCGAGCTGCGCAACGTGTTATACGCAGAGCTCTTTCCAACCAGCGAAAGTCGCCGACCTCGCCAAACTTCCGTCAACGAACTCGCGCTTTTTTCAGTCTCAAAGCAGATTCACGACGAGTCAAGCTCATACTTCTATCAACATAATCATATTGCCATCAACACTCCATCAGTCACAACTACCGCTAACGCCACTATCCTGCCCCCGATTACCGACAAGTATCTAAGATTTCTCCGACGTCTCACGATACACACCTTGACCGGCCAAGCGAGTACGCCAAGCGTACGAAAGACAGCAAGCACTATCGCATCCCTAGTTGCCATTGGTGCAAGTTTTGAAGAGCTCAATATCTGGATTGCTTCCCCGCTTTCTCATCTGCTCAACTCCCGCGTCGACGATTCGATCATGGACACTGATCATCCTATTGCTGTTGCACTACGGCATCTACTCGTATCCGGGGTTGCCAAAACGACTCGCATCAGACTGAAGAACGCTTGGTTTGCTTTGGGGGTTACACAAACGCTTCACACTCCGCCGGGATCGCGCCTGGAAGTATCGATGGCTGACACGCATGCAACGGACTTGTCGTCATTGGAGAGACCTTTAACAGGCCGCCATTCAAGCACTCACCTCACCGCCCTCGGTCTTGGAGATGAAGATGTGTACTCCTGCTCTACGACTCTCGCCTCGGCATGCTCAACGCCTTCGTCTCTCCCATCCTCCCGCTGCTCGGCTTTCTCAAACCTCGACACTTTCTCGGTTACCTCGTTCGAGATGAGTTCAGAGGACGAGGTAGAGAAAGACGAGCTTAGTGAGTCATCTGATGAGCGTGACATAAGTGAGCAACCGTTCTTCACAGATGATGATATTGAAGAGTGGCAGGCTTCGACTCAGGAGATCGAGCATGAAGGCTTTGATAACCTTCAAGATGAGGACCTTGACGTCGACGAAGAGATGGAAGATGTCCCAGAGGATGATGTTCAGGCGCTCTTCAACAATCTTGAGGAGACAGCTCACCATGTTGCCAACGAGGATGACGTCACGTACATGACAAACTTCGCGCCGGATCTGCTGTTGGCTCGGCATCATCTGGGCCACCTGGCGTGAGGTTTGACTGACATTCTGCTCTGAGCGTATGTCAGAGCAACTGTTGTGAGTCGAGCGAGGCTTGACTACAATGACGTACCCCCGTCAGCAGGGCTCGCTTAAACTGGATTTACACATGGAAGAATGGGAATTTACATGGTATTGTAGCGTTAGCAGGCGTTCATCTGAGTTTTTAGCGCACACTGGATTTGCGCATTGCATCATCGGCGTCTCAGCGAGCTTCATTTTCTCAGATACGGTCGTCGAAGTTCAAGGTTACAATCTGGCATAACGACATATGGGCTTGTAACATGAGTATTAGGATACTTTATTGTAGATACCTCGAATGGACGACACTCTACCCATTACCTCCGTCATCTTTTTCACTGTACGCCACAGGCTTCTTTGAGTCAACTGGTCAATCCAGGTTCAATGCGTCGAAGAGTCAGGAGCAACAGTCATCTCCTTGACTCCCACGACCACTCAGAACGTCAATGTTGATGACATGCTCGACCAGAAAACCACTGCAACTACGTCTACTCGTTCTCACAACACTCCGCTCTCCTCACCTTCACATCACTCCTTTAACTATAAACATGCCACACCTGCGCCCCTCGAACCGTAATCCCTTCTTCAACGCATCCAAACAATACACACGTCATGCCCCCTTTCGTCGTCGCCCATCCACCCCACAACGCAAACTCGACTCTGAACCCGGACCTTTTCAAACCATCGATGAGGTTGCAGATACGCAGCAAGAACTAGACACAGAACAACACGTCGCGGATCGACCTCCACTGCCTCTGCTACTGTTGGAAGATCGCCCACCTTTCGTACAAAGCTCACTAGAACGCCCGGTCGTTATGTTGGATGATGTTATCGCATTGGCTGAGGCGGAGAGTGCCAATGTGGACGCGAAACACGAACGAGGAGGTGGAGATGGCGATCTCATCGCGGAGTCAAGCAGTGAGGACGGGAACAGTGTAACTGCAGAGCATGCGGAAAGGGTTGGGGTACAGCTAGCCTGCGATATGTCTACTGGGTCGATATCATCTTCACTGCAGACTTCATCGGAATCGGAAGCCTTAGATGAGATAAGTCTCAGTTCGACTGCCTCGCCAACACTGCAGGCCCTTGATACGAGATATCCCATCGGCGAGCAAGTTGAGGCCGCACGTCGACCTGATCTCAATGACTCTTCTATATCACATCTCGCGGAGACGAGCGCAGATAGCATGAACCCTCTAAATCTCCGTCGAGTAGACTCTGCGCCCAATTGAGACAGCACAAACACCACAAGACCCACTGTCCACATCGAAGACAAGAGCTCTTCGGGGGCGTTGACGAGTCACCGTGCAGGCTTTGAGTTGAAGCGAGAAGACAAGAATAGGGCTGGAGGGGAGCGAAACAGGGAGAATAACACGGGTAGAACTATGAGGGATAAGATAGGAGAATTGGGACATAGACTGAAAGGGAGATTGAGCGAGAGGTGAGAGGGATATAGTAATGCTAATAGGTCGTTGTGGATACATTTTCAGTTCTCTGACATGACTTGACTTGAATTGAAGTGAATGAAATGAACTTGCAAGCATTACAATATATCCAAAGACGTAATTTTCCGAACGTCACATACCTATCTTTGTAATCATCTATCAATTCAATTTTAGTTGTTAATTAGCTGCGCATAGCTTAGTTAAGTTTACCATCAACGTACAGACACTCTCTCACAAGTAGGTAGCTAACAATACAACGAGTAAGAAGTCTCTGTCTACCTGTCTAGTTTGCTACCCGCCTAACCAACGCTGCTTTTTCCGCAGTGAGAAAGATGTTGACTTGCTTGCTCACATATCGCTGGCAAGAAATCATCTGTTAACTCCTGTACTGTACGTACTAATTCTCCTCAGACTAACACTTTCCACTCTGTAAATACTGGACTATATTCCCTCGGTTTCGAGCGCATTACTAGTACACGCGAAATCCGTGCTGATAAAGGGAGTTTTGGAAACCTTTCCCTAATGTTACCGTTACTAGTATATATACCCTAACTAACAGCTCCCCTATAAACCAAATCGATGAACTTGAACTTACTCTTACTCCGCGTTCCGAGCGACAATTCAGTTCAGTTCCCTTCCGAGCCGAACCGAATCGACCAACAACAACAACAGCAACAAGGCTCGGTCAGCATCAGCATCAGCGCCAGCAACTCTGCCAACTCCCGCCGGTTGTCAATTTAGTACGGAATCACTCCGCAGTATTTTGAATCCTACCATGCTACACTCCTACATTACACTCCTATCCGTCTCTAGCACAACGTACGAACCACACGTAAAGTCCAGATTACCAACCAACCCAACCCAACCAACTAGTCGCTTAATTCCCTAGTTAGGCATGTGTGGATTGTAACTCTTTGACCTGACATGCTAATCGATGAAATAGGCGTAGTACTGTCTTGGCGCATTCCCCCTCCCCTCCCTCCTGCTCCCCCTTTATACTGTGATTAGAGTTGAAATTGATTCGATTGGCTCAGCCCTAATGAGTCTTTGACCCTGGTGGTGGTCGTTGCTCTGCCCGGATACTTACGACTAGAAAGGACAAAGTGCACTCACTCAGTGTCCTCGGGTATCGCGGCATTTGACCGACGGGCGGAAAGTGCGGACGGGTTGACGGTTGATGGTTGGTCAGGGCAAGGCTGAGCTGTTACGGTGGTGCGTACAACAGGATGGATGTACTGTATCACCAGAGGCCATGATAGCCGAGCGTTGCACGGAGTGTGATTTAATGTAATGTAAACGTAGTACAACAGCAAGGTAGCAGAATACACAACCTAGTCACGCGACTCTTGTGCTTCGCTTTGTTTTGTGTTGATGAGTGTTTTTCGTCATTGCAAACGATGCCACTTCATTTCAGTTCACTCCGATCCAGTTCATGTCGTATTGTTATTGTAATGTATTGTATTGATTGTAGTAGTTATGGGGGTATCAAACGCATTTGAGGGTCCCAATGTAAAAAATCAAAATCGAAGTCGAAAAGTCGCAACGCATACATCGCACACATGCTCTCGCCCAGACCAGGCAGAATTTTGCATTGCCAAGTCGAATGCCCAAAATTCGCAAGGATGAAAATGAAGAACAAAAGATGAAAGAGGAAAAATGCCCACCAACCAAGCCCCTAACCAGAAACCAGTTGTTACAAAAAAAAACCCAACCCAAAAAAACGCCGTGATAATGCAAAACGCTATGCTATGCAATAACTTTCTTTCGACTTGACTTGTCTTTCTGCTCATTACACGTCTAGATCCTGAAACTCCCTTCTCTTCTCTTCTGTTGTCTTGTCTTCATGTATAACTCGAACGACCAGTTGATTTACGCGGGAATAACGTTTTGTTCCTGCTGAACAATAACGCCGCCGATATTCTCCGCAAAGATCTTCTGAATCGGCAGCGTAACAGCATTCATAATGTTCTCGCGGAAGTCCATCTTGACATTGTGCTTTTCAAACCAGTAGTGGCGCACAAACTTGCCCTGGCAGTTGCTGATTTCGACGCCGGGGAAGCCGTTGGCCTCGCCGCAGTCCAGCTCCTTGATGTACTTGTCGTAGTCGTACCGTATGTACTCGCCAAACGCGGATTGCTCGTGGAACTTGGGCTGCTTCCATTGCGAGCAGTTGGCGTAGCGCGTGTCCTCGGGGCACTCGTGCCACGCTTTTAGCATGGGCATCGTGTTGCCGTTATTCTGGACGATCATGAAGCCGGTGTTGGTGTAGGTGCGGTTGAAGCGGTCCGAGTTGAATTGCGGCTCGTTGGGATCCCAGGGGTCTTTGGCCATGACGAAAGAATGGTGAGACTTGATGTCCCAGTAGTTGAGCATCCACTCGATGGGAACGTGCAGGAAGCGGAAGGCAGCGTCGGCGTCTAGGAATACGATGAATTTGTAGTCTTTGATGTGGTTCGCAAGGGCTGAGGGTTTGATCCAGGTGGCGTGTCGGTCTTCGAATTCGTGGGCGTGGATGAACTTGTAGTCATAGCCGTGGATAAGGGCATAGGTATAGTGGTTGAAGATTCCGCCCGAGACGTGGTTGATGTTGCGCCAGTCGTATTCGCCCTTTTTGAAGTCTTCGGTCGACTTGAGCGGTCTCGTCTCCAAGTCCAAAATCAGGATCTCGCTGCCCATTTTCTTCTTGTAGCGCGGGTTCGCGGGCAGCTCGATGTGGCTGCCATTGGGTTCGCGGATGAAGGGCTCAGTGGGCGCGGCCTTGATGTCGTTGTAGAGCAAGCGGATGATCTCGTTGATGCTGGCGTCCGTCTTTTGGTCGGCGGGGGTTCTGTGCGATCGCTAGTCAGCCGGGTTCCATCGGGCCACCAGCGCGCGTCTCGAGGCAAGGCAGAGCGCGCTCATGCCATCTCAGACGCGGCGATTGCAACGTACGTGGGCACATGTGTCGAGGCATGCGGGAACTGTATTCGCGATGGACTCTGCCAAGCCATGAAGCCGAAGATGAAAACAAGCACCACACCCGAGCTCACGGCCAGGGCGAACAGCGGGCTCCGCCCTCCAGCGGACGGCAGCATCATCATGGCTGCGCGTATCCAGAATCGTCTTCAGAAGCCGTGGAGCAGAGGGAGGGGCGGCGGCGGTGGGCGTGGACGATAGGGGGATGCGACGTCCAAGCAGGATTGGGGGCTCAGCACATTTTAAAGTCCCGTCAGCCGTCAACCCAGGGCCGCGCCGGACGAGATTAGCCTTGGCGGACCTTCAGCCTTTGGCGGCGCAGATGCAGACCGACGCAGCCGTTGCTAGGCTCAAACAGGCGCCCGAGGGGCTGCTAGCCGACCCAGTGGCGACCAGCCTGGCCAGGGAGCCCTCGATTCACTCGCTGAACTGCTGCCCGGCGCCTGCATGTCACGGGACCGCCTGCTGGGGCTCGTCGTTCGGCTGGTGCAACGTCGCATGCTGCATGCAACGAGCCCGCGACTGATTGGCTTGCCTGTGTTTCGCTTGGCCAAAGGCTTCGTTTTGCTGATGTTGAGGGGAAGCCGTCGGTGACAAGGGGTCCAGTGGCTCTTGCCCAATAAGGCGTGGCCAGGAATGACCCCAGAAAAACGGGCGAGGCCCCCACCTCCTGACTTCCTTCCCGATACAACCTACTACAATACACGGTTTATGAGGGCAAGGTGGACGATCCACGCACAAACGGTCCTAGGTCTTACCTCCGCAGTCTGCCTCGCTTCAGCCTTCCTCGACGACAACCAGATCCTACGGTAGCTCATTCAGGTCAAAACATCCGCAAGTATTCTTTGGTCTCGAGTCGCTGTTCACGTATACGCACAACAGACAATGAAGAAATTTGGTGTAGCAGACGCTATAGCCAGCCATGCATCAAGTACCACCGTGACTAGCTCCTCGGGTGTACTTGGTATACCTAGTGCTCTCAACTCAAACTCAACCCCACAGACCGTTACAACGTTGTAGAGTACTTCAGGAGAGACGCGCAATGCGGCACTGCGGTAACCAGCTCCTCCTTGGGTCTCCTTGGCGTACTCGGTGTTCTCAAACTCAAACTCAACCCACAGATTGAGAAAGAGGAGACGCGTAATGGCAGCAACCGCAGCTCGTATTGTGTACTGCGGTCCCATAGGTAGGATTTAGGCACTGTTGGTTGGTGCTGTCAACCCAATGCAGAAAAATGTCGTACGTTTCTTGGCATGCCTCCTTACAAATGTGCCCGAACTTTTCCTCCAACCGGGTGCGGTGATTATGCTGTGATTATCTTGTTACGTTTCAGAAATGGCACTCCTTAGCCGAGGTGGCAATTAGGAGATTACGCTCGTTACTAAGAGGAACTCCTACAGGAAATGAGGGGACATTTCTACCACGGCAATAGGGTGCAGCGCATTTGTAATATTCTAGTCATCTTTTGGTAGCGACACTCAAGCTTCCAAGTTGAGATCTATCCAGGAGACTGCAATACTATTATTGTTATTTCATCTTTTTCTCTATGAGCAGAACTCTTCACGTCAAACGTATATTCAGAGATGTCTTCACTCGTTCCCCTTTTCTGCACACTTCACCCTCCCAATCTCTAAACTCTCTCGATTCATCCATCACCCCCTGAAATACGCCCACCTCGCCCCCTTCCCCATCCCTAGCCCCTTCCCCTCCACATCCCTCATCCTCTTCTCCCATCGTCCCGGCCTCTTCAAATCCTCCCTCTCCTTCCTCTTCTTTGCCTTCAACAACCGCACCAACTCTTCCTCCGGAATCGCAACTGGCTCGCCAGTCCCCTCGTCGATAGTCCCTGCCGGACCCGCTGCGCCTGTGCACATGTACTCTTCTCCAGCGCTGTCATCGGTACTTCGTGGACGTGAATGAGTCTTGCGAGTGTATTCAACCAGTACAACGCCGTCGAGATCATCAGGCAGTGTGTCGTGTGGAGCAGTGGACGTGGCGTATGAGCGAGGCGCGGGACGGGGAGGGCACGCTGAGGCGCCGCATGCGTGGCAGAAGGTGGATGTGGGAAAATTGTGGAGCGTGCATTCGGGGCACTGGATTAAGTTGTTGGGTTGAGGAGGAGGTGGACGCGGTTGACTCAATGGCTGCGAGGAAACACGCTCAGCAGTCTGAGCCTTAACACCCTGAAGTGGAACACCTTGTGTTGGTACTGGCTTGGAAGATGCAGGTGTAACTGACGGTAGTAGCCGACTAGGCCGTGTACTCCCCGCTACCGGTCTCAACAAGGTATGAGATGGTCGAGTAAGTCCATTCGATCCAGCAGATGGCCTGGAAGCTCGCTGAGAAACGGGAGTAAGCTGCAAAGGTCCAGTTGTGCGCGCCAATGGTCGTCGAGGAGTTTGTCCAGATGCAGTGCTCGGTCTCAACAGCTCTAAAAACGTTGGTGAAGGTGCTTTGCCCAGAATTTTCTCGATGACGCGGTCGCTGGGACTCTGTTTTTGCCCCGGGGAATGGTGCGGGCCGGGCGTTGTCAGAGGTTGTGAAGGTCCACTAGAAGCAGTTACTGGCTGTGCTGGTGCCACACCTTCGGTTGCCTGAGATTGAGTGAGTGAAGATCGAGCAGATGGGCTCTTTGGACGTGTCTCGGACACGCTGCCAGACCTCGACTGAGGGACCGTAGATGGAGGTACTCCAGCAGGAACTAAGTACGACGGTAGAACCGTCGACGCTGGTTTTGGCGAGGGCTCAAACTGTTTAGGACTTGTATCGTCCGAGTCCGATTCCAAGGCTGATTCGTTGTCCGTACTGTCCTTCACGACGCCATCGTTGTCTTCCGATTCTGTATCCTGCTCCGACGTCTCAGAGTTTTCTTCTCCATCTTCTTCACTCACACTTTCCACCGTAGCCTGATATCGCTGCTTTTCTTCTTTTCGTTCCCTTGCGACTCGCTTATTCTCCCAATCCTCCATCAACACCCGCCTAGCCCTCTCTTCTTCTTCTTTTCGCTTCTTTTCCTTCTCCGCGACATTCCTCCTTATATCATCATACATCTTACCAACGCCAATCACAGCATCGTACGCAGCACTCGCAGCAGCCCTCACGCGCTCTTCCGTCAACCTAACCGCCCGTCTTCCCGCCGCGGAAAGCACCCCGTATCGGGCATTCTCTTGTTCTCGCATTGATTGCGTGACACGGACTTTGCGGGCTGGTTCTTGTGGTTGCTCTTGCTCTGGTGCTTTCTCGCGCAGTAACTGTTGCATACAGTACTCAACATCTTCTTCTGACCTGCGCCTCTTTCGAGGCCTGGGCTCCTGAAGGTCCCAAGTATTTTCGTGCATTGATTCCGTGACACGGACTTTGCGGGCTGGTTCCTGCTCTTCCTCTCGCCGTAGCGCTCTCTCGTGCATCCACTGTTTCGCATGGTACCTGAAGTCTTCTTCTGCCCGTCGCCTCTTTGTAGGCTTCCACCCTTGACCGCCCCAAGTTTTCTCGTACAACGGTTCCGTGAAGCGGACTTCTTTGCGGACTGGCTTTCGTTCTTGCTCCGGTAATTTCCCGCGTTTTGATTTCTCCGCGTAGTTGTCAGCATCTTCTTCTGGCCTGCGTCTCTTTCTGGGATTTAGCCCTTGACTGTTTTCATGAAATACGGAGAATTCAGAGTGCGTAGATTTTAGTGCCGACGGGATGGAGCCATAGTTTTGCGAATATGGCAGGTTGCTGCTGTTACTGGTTTGTAACATTTTGGTTCGAATCCGTGTTGAGCGGCAGGTTGATTCTGATCGCGCGGCGGTGGACTGAGTAGAGTTGATGTGGCGGAGTTGAACAAAGGAACGACAGTGCGTCAGGGGACAAGAAAGAGTGAGAGGAGGGTTGAGTTACAATGAGACAATGACTTGGAATAGTGAGACTATTGTTCTAATTCGAGAACACCTGACTGGCTTGGCGCGCAGACTGAACCATTGTGAATGGAGGGCCCTATTGAAGTGAATGCAGATGGCCCCGCATTGTCAACCGTGGGTGAAAGGAGCCAAAGTAAGAAAGAAAGACGAATAGGGAAGGAGGGGCTGATTAATCGAGCAACGCGTATTTCGTCTCTTGCCTATATATCATGTATGTATCTATCGCTTATGCAGCTTGCTTTTCTTACTCGCGAAGAATGCGACTCCAGAGCCTTGGGAAGATAAGAGTGCGAAACAGCTGATGCAGCATGAGTGACAGTGAAAGAGATCAGATATACCCAATAAAGACACAAGCGCAATAGTTTAGGCATTCTCAAACTAGACACAATCATAACGCAGTGTTTGGTATATAACAAGCCCAGTATGAGCTATATGAACATTGAGTTTGTACAAATAAGAGTGGGAGTATGCACAAAGCGCCAACCAAGCGTGTCCACCCATATGCAAACGCTAAGGGGAGGAAGGAGGTATATCGAGTATTAGGTATGCTATGTAATTGCCTTGCGCGATGCAGACTCTAACAGTGGGTATAAAAAGCCAAAAGGCGTATGCAAGGCAGGGTATATGGGTACGCAAAAAGCCAAGCATAGATGAATGGTATGCAACGAACGAAGTGACAACAAAGGAAATACGATGCAATGTCCCATCCAAGATCGACGCCTCTACGCCGTAAAAGGAAATTCTACTCGTGCTCTGGGTTCGTAGTGTGTGGTCTTGATGCTTTGCAAGACGATGCTGTTGTAGGTGTTTTCGTGGTTAGGTGCCCATCGACACACCTCCGTCATTCGACCCGACAAATCCGGTCGCAAGTCCCATGCCCATGTTTAAGAACTGGTCTTGGTGGTTCTCAATACCATCCATACCGGTCGACATGCCCATGGAACCGCCCATTCCGTTCACCGTGTTTGTGTTCATGGTGTGTGGATCCATCATTGCCAACGACGGTCTTCGACTGTTGTTGGCAGAAGCAATATGCTGCACATGCGGCGAAAGCTGTTGATGTTGGTGCGGTCGGAAGTCCTGGTTTCGAGACTGGTTCATGTGCTGTCGTGCAGCTGCCCATGCTTGTGCCTGAGCTTGCGCCTGTGCTTGCGCTTGAGCCTGAGCTTGAGCGTGCTGTGCTTGCACCTGAGCTTGTGTGAGGTGGATTGGTGTCTGCATTTGGGATTGGAGCTGCTGGGTGGCGTGGACAGGTGTTGGCTGAATTGGGAGTCCATGGACTTGGTGCTGCTGTTGTTGCTGTTGAGGCGGAGGGACCTGGTGCTGGATCTGGTTCATCGGGTCCTCGTCTGATACGGTATGCGGAGTGAGATCCACATCGTCGTCATCGTCATCGCCTTCTGCGTCGACTTGATCGTTGCCTATGTCGCCGTTGACGGTCGGTGGTGCAGTGAACGGCATCGTGCCTTCTATCTTGATCGGGCTGGCTTGCCTTGGCCGGTTGGCAGCAGCAAGTTGTTGTGGTGGTAAACTAGCCCTGGAGGCACTTCGAGTACTAGCATGACCACCAGGCAAAGGTTTCTGCGCAGCCATACCCGAGGCCGCAGTCTTGCTCTCTCGAATGGCTGTCCTCCACTTATCAATGAGGCGGTCGTAATCCCAATTTCGATAATCCATGCCGTGTTTGCCGAGTTCTTTCGCAGCGTCAACGCCCAGGTTGATACACACCGGGGAGACATCGGGTGCTCCAGATGTCCAGCGATTGGCCTTGAGATAGTCTATTTCTCTCCGCGCGTTCTCGAGCTGCACCTCAACGTCTCGTCTCCTATCGTCGGCACGAGCATAGCAGCGCAGGATCTCGATTTGCCAGTACTCGTGCCTTGTTTTGTCTGTTTGGTGCATCCAGTGGTTGTACGCATCTGCGATATGACAGAACAGCTTCTGTGGGTCGGGGTCGAAGAGAGGCGGGGTGGGCAGCGGCGAGTTCGCAGCGGAGGAGGGGTTCGATGGTAGGCCGGACGGGTAGACCTGGTTGATCTGCCGTTGCCGCTGGTAAGCAAGCAGGCGCTCACGGACCTGGCGATTCAGCGCTTCTAGCTGCTTCTGCCCAGGCGGGGTTATGGACCATGACTCGGAGGTCGGGAAGGGCGTGGGCGAGAAGAGGGTTGAAGGCGCGGGGAGGATCTGGAGGCAGAGCGAGGGGAAGTTGAGTGCGTAGGGATCAAAGTCGAAGAGGCCAGAGCCCGACGCTTTCGCACTGCGTACAGTTAGCACACGTTATAGCTGCATCGCATAGAAACATACTTCGCTTCCCGCACGCTCTTCAGCAGCTCCTTCAATGCCATTTCCGTAGCCGTCGCTACTTCAGACTCCTCATTCGCCTTGCACCGCTGGTCCAGGTCTGCCTTCCGCAACTGCCGCGATACGTCTCTGCGAACGTCTGGCGTCTTCGTCCCGAGCCTCGAGGGCCGGCGGCTGCCATTGCCCCAGCTGACATCTTTGAATTGTGCCCTGGCCTTGCTTACTTCCAGCTCCTCATCGTCATCGTCCTCTTCCGGGCTCTGCACAAGCATGGACGAGTCTCCGCTCACGCGGCTCTGCCTCCTGTGTGCCGGCGTGCTCGCCCCGCTGTCATCTCTCCTCGGCGTGGAGGCGCCGCCCTTGGCCTGCCGCCTGGTGATGCCGCCTCGCAGCTTCCGTATCTCGTCGACGAGGTGTATGCCATCGGGGGCCTTTGGGTTCTTCGGTCGGATATACAAATCGAGATGTCGTCCCAGACTCGACGAGGTGAAAGACTGGCTGCAGAAGGGGCAGTTCTTGTCTTTCGCAGCCTTGAGCTGAGGTTCGGCAGTCGGGCGTGGTGTCGTGGATTCGGCTTCGCCCATGGTGCCCGCCAAATGTCAATTCAGGGTACACCCAAGCTCGAGCTCCAGCTGCGTTTCGAGGCGCAACGTCGTTCATGCACACCTGCTTGAAGGGTGAGGCTGCAGCTACCGCATAATTATAACCGGATTAATGGATTCGCAAAAGGAGTGCATGCCCGCAACTGGCTAATGAGAGAAGACCAATTGGTGCTGCCAACAAAAGGAGCGACGCGTTGGAGCAATATTACTCGAACCGTCGCTTGGCGCGAAAAGCTGCCCCTAAGCATGTCCCGCTACAGTTCAAAGGCGTCAATGATTTGCGCGCAGGTGGCGCGCAGTCATCTGTGCTATGCGGGAACGTCAGACCCGCAGCTCCCATGGTCACAGCGCGCGCGAGACGTCGAGACGTCTGGACGAGACCTCTTCAGACTTCCATCAATTGCTCATCAACACACCATATTACATTCGCACCTTCCCAAGCTTTGCAGCTAATCGCCCGGCAATTTCCTCGTACTGCTCCATGCCGCCTTCGAGCTTCTTAAGCTGCCCTTTGACCAACCGATACACGGTTCCTGGAGCTACCCCTGTCTCTGAGTCCTCCGAGTCGCTGCTCTCGTTAGCCTCGTCCTCGGTGCCGCGAACCCCTGGCGCTAGCGTGTATGGCGATTCTCCTTCTACCACTGTTCTGTGAATTTTTTAGTCATATGTCGCCCGAGAGAAATTTCAGCACAGCTATCTAGTAACATATGTCTTGAAAGACGATGCTCAGATGCTCCGGAGGGCATGGTATGAGCAAGATCTCCTAACTGCGGGGTGTGGAGTGGGGTTTCGTAACGACTAAAAACATACCTCATGAAGAACCTATCGTGGGTAACAACCAACAGCGCACCATCAAACTCCTTCAGCGCCATCACGAGGCTCATAATCGTGTCAGCGTCAAGATGTGTCGTCACTTCGTCCAAAATGAGCAGCTGCGGCGGTGGCCACAACAACTTCGCAAGCGCGACCCGAACCTTCTGACCTCCAGAGAGCAGGAGAAGTGGCACGTCAGAGACGGTCTGGCCCTGTAGTCCTAGATTCCCGAGAACCTGTCGCGCGTCCTTCTCTTGCATTTCGGACCCAGACGCATCCATGACGTGGCGCAGAGCCGTCAATTTTGGATTTGAGCTTGCGATAGCGGTGATTTCTTCTACTGACTGTTGCGAGAAGCAACCAATGTTTGCTCTTGCATGACGGGTTATTGTGCCGGACGTAGGTGCTAAGCGTCCTTTCCCACCGTTCCCAGCGATTAAGGAGACAAGGGTGGTCTTCCCGGAGCCATTGAGACCTACGAGTCCTGTCCTGGCGCCTGGGTGTATGGTTAGGTCTATGTCCGTCAGAACTGGCACCTTCTCCCTCCCAGGATAAGCAAACGAAACCTTCTCCAAGTGTACCAACGCCCCGGGAACTCTGAGATCTGGAGGCTGTCGTGGGAAGGACAGTTTGACCGGCGGATCAAAATCTGGGACTTCAATCTCCGCACGTCTCGTGAGATGGTAGCCACCAAGGTCACGATTGAGCTTGAAACGGCCGCCCTTGAGACCAACTTCGATCCCCATCCGCTCATCAAGCTTCTTCTTTCTGGATGCAGCCTGCTTCAGCTTCTTGTCGTCTCCTTTGTCCTTGGCTGCCTTGATATTTCCCGCAATGGTCTTTTCGATGTGCTTTTTCTGCTTGTCCTGGGCATCTTTCATCTTCATCATCCATCTTGCCTTCTTCCACCTCTCTCGCTCATATACGCTGAGGTTGCCACGGAATGTCTCAAGCGTCTGGTTGCGGAGGACAATGAGCTCCTCAGCTACTGCATCACCGAAGTCTCGGTCGTGAGTGGTGACTAGGACAGTAGTGCCTTTCAAGTTGCGGATATAGTCCTGCAACCAAATGATTGATGGCAGATCCAGGAAGTTGGTCGGCTCGTCTAGAAGGAGCACATCCGCGTATTGCGTTAGCGCGCAGGCAAGGTCGCAGCGAGTCCTCCATCCACCAGAGAGTTCTGTCATAGGCTTGTCGATGCGGTCTTCCTTGAAACCTAGACCTAATAGTACGATTCGGGCTTTCGCTTCTGCTTTCCCCGCGTCCATGAGCTCAAGAGATGCTTGTACGCCTATGAGCATATCAGCCGCCGTTTGCGTCTCTTCACTGAGCTTCGTAGGTCCTATATCGCTTTCGCTCTCTTCCAACCGCCTCTGCGACTCCTCGTAGCGCTCCTCAAGTTTGATCAGCTCTTTCCTAGCTTGCTTTCCACGTGCCCCACTCCTTCTCTCAGCGATACGGTAGCTTTCCTTCAGCTGAAGCCCCAGTCGCTCATGTCCGATACGTCTATAAGCACGAAGCGGCGCCATGGAGTCTGTTGAGTTGTCGACTGCGTCGCTGAGAATCTTGGCTTCTCGCATGTACCGTTCTCGGACTCGATCGCTTCGAACCACATAATGCACAACTGTTTCGCCTCGCAAATCCAGCTTTTCCATATCGTCTTCGAGTTCCGTATCTCGTGTCTGGCCCAATAGCAGGATCCGAGTACTCCAAGGAATTCCAGGAACTAAGCCATCGCCGACTGCCTTCAATAGAGTTGATTTTCCTGTGCCATTGCGGCCGACAAGGACGTAATGTCTTGACTCGACTAGATGCAGTGTTGTGCGCGAGAGCAATTCTCGATTTGCGACCGAGATGGACAGGTCCTTGATCAAGATCTTGCATTTAGGATTAGTAAACTGACACTTCGAGTCGAGCGCTGCAATACTTCTCACCTCTTTCGATGCAGGTGCATCGATAGCGTCGAGTGCGTACCGTGACTGCTGCGCCGTCACCGTGATATGACCGCCGCTTGGGTGCTCTTCCACTACTGCAGGTGCATCTTTACCCTTACGCACCATTTGTTCCCAAGTGAGTTCTTGTACTAGTGAAATTGGAGTGATTGCTTTGTGCTGAAGGTGCAGGGGAAGTCAACTTGGAAAATGCGTCTGTGCAAGTGACTGTAGCAACAGAAAGCGCGACCCATACTGATATACCCAAGTCGTGGAAACGACTACAGAAGGCTAGCGCAGCTAGGGCACAGCTCTGAGTGGTATGCGGGGTTGTCGAGCTGAGAGGAGGGTTGGCTCAGGATGAGTCGAGCGGAAAGCCTGTGATTGGTGTTTGGTGACTGCCGCCGCCTCTGAAGTTCGAGTACCTTCACTCTTGAGGCATACAGCCTCGACAAACCCTCACTAGTAACGTCCCTTTATTTATGAGGACTCTTGGTATTTCTTTGTGTGCTTAGTAGCCACTTTTATTTTTGTCCGCTATCTACTCTTCTCATGTAACAAAGTTACTATTTCTGGTAATTGTAAAGCCTTGAGCCTATTATAACATGGAAAAGGCGCTTCTTTCTTACCAGACATATGTTCTCCCTGCTGTTAGGGTTATTTGTTCTAAGGGTTATAGGGTTAGCCGTTTAGTATAAGAGGAAAAGATAATCCGCAACCGTCGGGTTTTCTCTCCAACTTAGCTAACAGTTCATTACCACTCATACGCTATTACACGCTTAATACTTCGTTGATACCTTCACCCAATCATAATTTCTGTTGCTTCTACGATAAAATAACGCCAATTAAACCGTGGTATGGTTCTTGATGATTCTATGCAGTTATTAGTAGCATTTTCAAGTCTGTACAGGTCATGTACTGATCTATATAACGCTGCAAAGTCAGCTTGCACCTTCTACTACATGATCAAATACAGGATTCGGTGGTTCACAAACAGTAATGATATTACGCATATCTTAGTAACCTAATAAATTGAGACAGGCGTTATTTGGTGTCAAGACTGGGCTAGTTATCTCTCTGAAATACAAATTTATATCTCTGCTAATGAGCAAGTAAAGCTACAACCAACGGTCAGTCATACCTGTCCTTTCACCTGACCAGTTTTACATATATGAAGGTGTATTGAATTCGACAAATTAAGACTCAGAAAATGTCACAAAGCTCTTGCCTCAACTCCCGTCAGCTCAACATGTCTCTGCAGATTCGTCTTCGTCCGAATGCCTCGCTCAAGCCCGCAAACGATTGGATCAGCGTATTCAAAAGGGCTCATTCTACCACTGACCTCTGACCATTAGAGGAGCGCTCCCAACGCGCGCTATCTGCGTTGGTGATTCGTCGACTAGCCGATACCTCTGCGAATCAACACTTGGGGAGACAGACAAATGGGCTGCTCTGAGCTACTGCTGGGGCAATGCAACAACTATGGCGACGCATGTTGTATTGCTTCTCTCCCTAATCGAAAGTGCAGAATCCGCGACCTAAGCGCTATGACCAGTGTCTTGTTTTCATTATCGCATTACTGTGGTTGAAGCATCCGAACAGTGATGGGCCCGATGCTCCCATTCCAGGCAAAGGCATACTGCTCGAGAAGATTCCTAGTAAGCATGCGTTCGTCCGGCTAGGTTTCAGTGAGGTGCAACTCAATACATATTGTGGATGGAGATTTGGGCTCTTTGGGAGAAGCGGCGCGCAAGAGTAACGGTCGATATAGTGTGGTAATGATTCATCGGAAGCAATCGATCTACCCGAAAGCCCTCTGAGCGAATCTGAGATGTTGCTGTTCGATGTAATGGGCGAGGGTTAGCTATTGTGCTCGTGTGTGCCTGCTTCCAGAAACTTAGGTGACTGCCAGTTGAGAGACTTCGAGTCTGTACTAACCTTGTTCACCTCGTAACTGCCACATTATACAATAACAACTCGACTCGACGACCTACAGCCAAACATGGCAATCCTAGCCCACTTGCCAGACTCCCCCATACTCACCTCCATCCCGACATCAACTTATCGCCCTGTATCAATCAGTGCACGATATCCTCGGCAAACAGCTCCTCCAAATACAGTCAACATGACATCAGCGACTACCAAATACACAATTTCCGCACTGAACGGTAAACATGAGACAGCGAAGAGCTGGCTGCAGCGGCACCTGCGGAAAGCGGCATCACGACAGACTTTGAAGGACGACGACGAAAATCACCGTTTACGCAGACAGTCTTCCTTCAGGCGGCCTTGCACGGCACCCTCAGCAGCAACAGCAACAGAATCATTCGAAGTACCGCCTCTGCCAACTATCCCAACCAACATCGAGCGAACCGCACCCCGACCCTCAATCCAAGCTCCGCCCCGACCACCTAGACCAGATCCATGCATTATACGCGATGTCAACGCATGGCTGGATGCCAGTATGAACACACCCTCACCTCCGCTGATGGGCGGGTTATCTTACTGGAGGACAGCTACCGTCGCGGGTGTCAAAGACTCGGCCGCCGTGCAACATGCCGTCCCGATACTTCGAAATCCCGAGGCTGGTAGACCATCGATAACCCAGGGCCAACGGTTGAGGCCATTCCGGTCTCGCTCCAAGAGAATGCAGGTCCAGATGCCTTCACTCTTGCGTACCAAGTCTCAGCGACCGACAGGCCGGAAGATCATAGATAAGCAGTCAGCCTCAATGCCACTCCTAGCCTTATCGTACGAAGGGACACAGCAGGCCGCGCCTCCCAGGCTTTTAGTTCGGTCTGGGTCCTTCCTGCGTCCTGCGACACGACCATCAACGCCGAATCCAACGACACAGCGCCGAGAACTGCGATTAACCGGTCAGCCATCGCTCGAGCGACTATTCCACCGCCATGGAAATCCGGCAGGCTCGAGGCTTGATGATGCAGAAACTAACAGGGAGCGACGGATCAACGCCATGTTCAGATCAACAGCTAGAAGCGTAGACAGCACGCGACCGTCAACAGCAGCTGCGGGTTTCGTGCGAGAGGACTCCATGGGTGACCTTTCCGATGCTCCTACGTACTTCACGGGACCACCTCCACCATCGTACCGCTCGCGCACCGCCTCGATTCTCACTACGTCATCGTTCGGGTGCATCGATGGCATGAACGCTGCGCAGCGACAACTCAGCCAGCAACGAGCAGCACAACGACGAGGTATGAGGGGAAAGCTGAGGAAGTTCGCCCAGAACTTTAAGACCTGAGTTAGACTAAGCAGGGGCTGGGGCTTTTTGGGGAATAACAACGGGAAATCGTTTTGTTGCGATGAAATGATGTGAACTACTGCGGGCGCTGGACACCAAACGAGATAATTTGTATGAATTACATATACACCCATGACACCCATGAGATGGAGGACTGGCCTTCTCCTGAATACCAAATGGCTCCAGAGCGGGCCATACTCAAGCACTCTCCTTCAACACTCGATCTAGGTCTCTCTTTACGGGTGCGCATTCAGCTGCAGGTAGCTGACCCCAAGAACTCGAAACGATAGCTTTAACGAAGATGACGATGACGTATGACTGGAGAAAAGGATGAGATATGTACTTTGAAGATATGCATTACCTAGGTATACTGCAGAGGGAGAGTAGCTGAATACAACCTACCGCCCTTGACACGTTTACTTCCTCGTGAGACTATGCTGAGAGAGAGCCTGTCCGTGGTGGTAGTACTAGGAGAAGTGTATGGATGTTGTGTCGTGTTGCTCACGGTTCGATTGACAGTATGTCATCATGGACTGCTCTATTGGATAGGACAGTTTCCATGGTCGAGATTTTATTCCCGTTGTTGACATTTATTGAGAACGTTCAACACCGAAGCGATCACAGAGCCTACAAATCTCTGTTGAGTGATAATAGTTCATCTGCGGGCTTAGGCGCAAGTTTGTTTGTGTAGAAAAGCGGGTGGAATGCGGGCGTCGCGGTTGTGACGTTGACGGGCCGCGGTCAACCGAAAACGGGTCGGGCGCTCACCGCCTGCTCTTTTGATGATTTGGCGATGCACTCCACCATGTCCACCAGATATCATTGGGCCCAACGTGGCACAAGCCGTACCACGCTCCATCGCTCGTCCGCACGCAATTGAGCTCTATGGCCGCCCGCTGATCAAGCTGCCAGCACAACGCAACTCGACGCTGGCTGCTCCCTACCACACCACCGGCCGTCGAGCGCAGCACCACTCGCAGCACTCGCAGCCAAACAGCTGTCCGGACGTCGACCTGAAAAGACGCAGCTGCAGCCGCACGGCCAAAAGTAAGCATGGCTTCGGTCGACGCAGCTCATTCGCGGCCCAAGAGGCCAGCCGCCTTGACCAGACAGTCGTCCTCGCAGTCACATATCTCGCAGTCGCCATCCGACGGCCATCAAAGGCCCGTCCAACACAAGGCGCAGCGCCATGTCGTCGGCCAGCGCGTGCAAAGGAACACGTCCTTTGGCAAGAATCTAAACAAGCTCAACAAAGTCGCACAGCAGGCCCAACAAGCCGCAGAGAGCACGGCGCGACACCATCGCAGGTCGCAGTCAGGCAATTCCGTCTCCGCTCCCAGCAGTCCTCGCCCCAGCTTCAAGCGCAATGCATCGTCGGGCGGCATCGTGAGGGTAAACCAGCAGGTGCAAACGCAAGCCAACCTGCGCAAGAACCATTCGAGTGGGCATCTGGCGCGACAGGGTGCAAAGCACACGGTCAAGTCGTCCAAGAGCGAGGTAGCCGCACCCAAGCGCTCGCTGGGAAACCCCAACAGGTCGCGCCAGTCTTCACCGGAACCCCACCCCACCGTTCACTTTGACGTGGCTAGTGACGAGGAGGGCGGCGACGACGGCTGGACCGAAGAGAGCGCGTCTCAGTCACCCAATACAACGCGCTCGAATACACGCTCAAACTCAGTAATACTCGAAGCACAGCACAAGATAGCGCAGGAAAACATGGAGAACAACCGAGGAGAACCATCACAGGCGGCGGCAACGCAAGAGTCCCCAGCTCAGCCACCCCAAACACTCACCGACCGCACGCGGAACAACACTCGAGCAAACGGTGGAAGCTCTCACCAGCATTCACGACCACCGGACGCAGACTTGATCACCTCGCGACTCCTCCAGCGCAGCACCTCTCACAACATCACTCCACAGACGTCGTCAGTCGCAGCAACCGTCGTGTCCTCGTCGGACCGCCATAATCTCCTGAGCCATAGCGCTGGCTCTACTCTAGTCGATACGCCTGGACGAGATCTGGTGTCGCGCTTCATGGATGGCGATGGCTCCGCGGGCACACCGAAAGATGGAGGATACATGCCCTCGCGCGGTTCTTCAAAGGGTGCAGGGGGCGAGCTCGACCAAAGCAAGCGGAACAGATCGATGCCCAACGTCAGCGGTGCGGATACACCATCGAAAACACCACAGCGCTCGGGCACTACCACCCCGACCAACCTCCCACCATCGCGGACACAGCAGAAGCTCATGCTGCAGCGTGCGTCTTCCAACATCGAACCGCAGAAGCTGGTTCCCGTCACGCTTCCCCGTGCGAGCGGTCCCACTTTTCTGCACTCTGGTATACACTATAACATTGATGGCGAGGGCCGTCTTGACCCGCGCCTGCAGCAGCAGTTCAACCACGTTGCTGTCGAGTACAATGTCGTGCGAAGGTACCGCAACCCGCTCGCAGACGCACTCGCACGCATCCAGCAAACCCCCGGAATGTCGCGAAAGTCGCGCATACAGAAGTCGACAAGCACAAACGGGTTTGCGAACGTGCACAGCACTAGCAACCTAAGCACGAGCTTCAACGAGGCTGGCATCGAAACCGATGGGGCAGGCTCACGGAGATCACGAGTCAGTTTCGGGAATGACCCAGGCCGCGGCAGGACTAGTCGCGACGAGGGCGACTTTGAGGGCCGACAAAGCTTCGAGAGCGATCAGGCTCGGAGTCGAAACGAAGCTGAGGAGATCTGTCGGCGTCTGTGGGAGAGCGCTGAGGTGGTCGAAGCCGACTGAGCGTCTGTCCGCGTTGCTCAACCACTGGAGACTCGAGTCGAAGTATTGCCGCCGTGTAGACACCTCATTCACGTGCTGAGACATGTTTGAAGGTACGTGCATATGCTTCGTGCCAGGGCTCTAGTTTGACGATGCTGTTTGGAGTATGGCACTCAGCTCAAGTCTGTCGTGGGCTGGACGCACGGATGGAGTTTGGGGGCTGCTAGCCTTGCGGTACTCTCGAGCCCTGCTAGGGGTAAATGTCACAGCTCTCACGATAGATTGGGCTGGGCGGACACAGTGATCCCTTTTCGGCTCATGGTTGGAATCACACTGACTTTGCGCGTTATACAGGCGTCGCGAACTCTGTTGTGATGGTTGGTCTCGGGCTGGGACTTGGTTCAAATTGCGCCATGGTTACGAGCACTCTGCGAAATCACTCATTTGTGAGGGCCAAATTGTACGATAGAGACGAGGGTCGCGTGTGATCTGGGCGAGAGGAGGCACGGAAAATCAGCTCGTGCTCTGCCATGACGATGGCCTGCGAATGGATCAATGCGGCGGCTGAAGAAATGAGAAGCAATACTAATGGCAGGGGTGTCGGCTATAGCCAATCATAGCGATAGGGCTTGGCTGGAGTAATAGTAATCTTATTCTTCTGCTATTGCTAACGCCTTGTGAATTTGTGTGTCATGTTACTGTGAGGAGTAAGAGGGCAAAGGTACGGTGTAGAGTTGTCTGCTACTACGAGCTAGCGGAGACATGGTGTTGCTGCAGGTTACACTCGCAGCTCGCGTGCTCCTGCGCGAGCAGCCACACAAGCGAGCAGCGTAACTGGTTGCCACTGCGTTGTTGAGGCTCTTTGTCCTGCATAGAGGCTGACGACAGCCAGTTACCCACAGCGCAAAGTCTTTGTAAGCTTTGCGACCTCCACACCACGCTCCGAGCAGTTCGGACAGCTCGTTCCGGTGGTTGAAGGGCTTCTCGTGGGACGCCAAGGCGTGGTGTACCATTGTAACAGAAGCCCGCTGTGGCACTCGCACAACCACGTTGCCCGCCTCGTCGTGGGACCGAGTCAGACAAAGCACGCTGGTTGGCTATTGTTGGGCGCTGTGCTCTGTCGCGACGGATGTTGGTTGCACGATGCTCAATGGTACCTGAGGACGGATCTGCTGGCTCCAGTCACGTTTTGCGCTCCCCAGGCAGGCCGGCCGACGGCCCCAGAGCACGACGGTTCGCTGCGCATGTTTCAGCGTCAGTGCGCGGGCTGTGATGGGGGAACAGACGGGGTGTGAGAAGTTCTGGGGACCGACACTCTATGGAGCTCGTGTGTAGGATGCGATACGGGGACATAGTCAGCGCATTCCAGAGTTGCCCGGGGGACTGCGGCGGCCTCGTCGGTCAGCCTCGTGGAGAGAAAGCCAGATGCAGCCGTTGAGAATTGTGTGGGTCCGGGAGATTCCTCACGCAGGCGCGCAGGTCCGGTGCAGAGATTTGCCGTACATACAGCGCTAGATCGCTGCTTCCCTGTCAGGCACCCGGACCACGCTAGCCAACCGCGGCGTGCTTAGCGCTCTTGGCCTACCGAAATTGCGCCAGGCCCTGGGAGATTGCGCCTCATAAGACAGAGGCCCCCAGAGTCCCTCCCGCTGTCTCTCCCCAAACGCACCCACTCTACCCCGTCGCTCTCTTAAGATCAAAGTCGCACACTGTCCGAGCCTTGCTCACCACGCTCCTTGCTAGCACCCACCTTCTTTCCAAGTCAACTACTATCCACACTTGCTGTCGCATACCACCCGCGCTCGCGCAACTGCCTGTCTCTCTCTCCCAGACAACACCACACGATCCCGAGACCTGTCTCACACGAAACACGCACTGTCGCACGTTTCCAACACCATCGGACTCGATATCAAATCTTGCGCTTTCGCAAAACTCACATAACCGCAACATCCGGTCGCATTCCTTCACCCCCAAACACCAAAACAACACCATCAAGATGCGCTCTTTCCAGCAGGTCGTCTTCTTCCTCTTCGCGCTCCTCGCATGCGCTTTCGCTCAGGGCACTGAGTCCGACGCCTACGATGCCACTGTCTACGTCACCTCGACTGTCTACCGCATCAACACCGTCACTCTCGCCAGCTCTCCCACTGGCAGCGTCGCGAACGAGACCTTGACCATCTCTGCCACGCACCCCCCAACCTACCAGACCAGCAGCAACGCCACCACCGTCGCTGCCGCCACTGGCTCTGGCACTGGATACGTGCCCAGCTCGCCCTCGTTCACGGGCACCCCCTTCATTGGCGCCGCATCTTCGCTCAACGCGAATGCCTTCCTCGCTGCCCTCGCTGCCGGCGCCGCCTACCTTGTCCTATGAGACTCGCTTTGAGCAGCCACGAAGCCTCCTGCTTCTAGCATCATCGACTGGTGCTCGTCTTTGATTCACCCCTGCCATCTACCTGGAAGCGCCTGGCCTAGGCACACTGCGCTCGAGCTTGTTTCACGTATCACGAGGATGCCCGTTCATGTCTACACTACCCCTTCTTCTTCACCCTTGTCATTTAGCCTTTTTTACCCCTTAGATACTACCCCTTCTACTTGGACTTTTACTTTTCCATGTCAGTCCGGATACTACCCTTGTAATTGCATTTCTTCTCTTGTTTGAAACGATTGACGAGAATGTGGATGCTTTGGGTTCGTCTTCGGGTCTATATCTACTTTTTTACTTTCTCTCCTTCTTGGTCACCCCCCACTTTCTTGTGGTCGGTGTGTACCCATCTTACCCCTTATTCTTGTCATTTGTTGGATTGGTCGAAACGCGCGCGACAGGACGCTGCTTCGCAGACAAACACCACACCGTTCTTGTACCTTATGCGAATGCGATAAACCGGGGGCATTTGGAAACCGCTGCTGCCTGAGGCACACCCCCTCCTACTTCTCTTCCCGCAGATCCTCACGACAAACTGCTATTTCTCTGGTGGAGCTGGAGTTTGGAGATACCCCCTACTTGTGACTTTGATTCACCTACCTTACCTACCCTGTTTATTGTTTATTGGTTGAAAGATCTTTGTATGGAAGATTTACTATTTGGAGGAGAGATTTGGTGTGATTATTACGAAGATTGGAGCGACGGGGAGAGATGGGAGCTATGGATGGAACCAGCAAAAGCACTTTGCTGCTGCGTATGGGCAGTGCGACAATGTTTCTGGTTGCCGTTGCGCCTTTGCATTGGCTGTAGCTAATACTCACCCAATACAAAAGTTTGAAAATAATCTTCCTCCTTCCCAATTCTGCTGCACTGCACTGCACTGCCTTGACTGCCGCGTAATCTCACACTATTCACTCCGGTACTCACCACTCAAACTCTTCACTCAGAACCTCTCTTTCCCACTCTCCCTTCGGATTTCTCCATGCGATCTCGATCGGCAATACCCTCAGCATACACTATGCCAACTTATTCCCGCCGCCAGTGGTGGCGGAACAAAGAAAACAAGGCTTACCAGTCCCCACTAGTTTTTTAGCTCCAACCCAACTTCGTAGCATCCAGACCGGATCCACCATATTATTCAGCAACGGTATCTCTTTGTTCTCTTCCCACGGACTTTTGCCGAGAGAGAGAAAGGGAGGGTTTTTGGCGGAGTTCTGCCGGGGTGCCGAAGAGAAGGGCGAGATGGCAGGGACGGAGGGAGTTTGGTTCGGGGTCCACATATAACGTGGCATGCTCGGGTATTGTACCTGAATGAATGAATGGATGGATGGTTGAATGGTTGAAAGGACCGTATTGTGGGTTAAGGGTATGGGCAACGCGTGTCTCTCTCCTTTCTTTCATTCATTCATTCTTTCTTCACTCCTAACATTGCTTCGTCTGTTCGGAAGTTTCCGTTGCGTTGCATTACTGTGTTGTTGGGTTCAACACTTCGACGCGAAGTGCACCCGAGAAAGCACTCTGGGAAGCGAGATGAGACGGACTCTAGGTCGCCGTTTGACCGTTTGGGGATATAAGGGAAATGTAACGCAGGTACATAGTATCGGGGAATAAATTTGCGTCATGGTAATATCGCGTGGGTAATACCGTTGTATTGGATCGGTGTGCTGGGATGAGCGTAGGTATAGTACATTTGGATTTGCGACGTGTATTGCTTGGGCTTGCGTACACACACGTCTATTGCTGGTACGCCAAACACATCAATCTCACCACCTGGTAAGAAACGCTCCAGACCTTTCTAAACAGTCGAAATGCTGCCACTGCGCCTCTGTCCACGCTTTTGTCGTGGGTCGATATTCATCTGTTAAAGCCAGTCAGTCACTACACCTCCCTCCAAGTAACTACCAACTCAAGGAATAAAACTTACGTCTCTCATCCTCCCTCACCACCAACTTCACATCCGCTCCTCTCCCCTTAACTTCAAACAACACCCTCCTCCGATCCGGCCGCTGATTAAACACCTCCAACTCCAACCTCTCCACCTCAAACGAGTCGTCCTTGAACATCTCCATGATTTTACTAATAATCTGCTTCCCGTGTGTAAACTCCTCCGCCGCACCATAATACCTCAACATGCGACTCAACCCCGAAATCCGGAGTCGCTGAATCCTCCTTTTCCCCGTCTTTCCCTCCTCACCATCACCATCACCATCACTAACACTGATACTACAATCACTCTGCGCCCTCGCCACAGCCCTAACCAACGGCCTCAAATCCCTAACCGAACACACGCTCCCATCGTCCCACCAATTCGCATCCTCCCACGCCGCAAAACTGCCCACATGCAGCGTCATCTTGCGTATCCCATCAAACCACGTCCCCAGTAGATTCGAATGCCGGTCTGTAGCCGAGCGCTTCGGCAACGCATGCCCGTCCCAGAACCACTCTGCCTTGGACGCGAATTGCTCGAGCGCTTCGTGCAGGAGTTGTTTGTTCGCGAGCAGGAAGGTGGGATACCGGTCGTCGGAGGTGCAGGTGATGGTGTCGTAGCCCTGCATAGTGGTGGACATGGTGTACACGCCTTGGTAGCGGAGTTGTAGGGTGAGCCAGTCGAAGGGGGTGTTGGGGGCGGGGAGGCTGGGGTGGTAGGTTTGCCAGTAGTAGTGGTAGATCATGTCGCGGAGCTCGCGGGGGAGGGTGAAGAAGGATGTTTTGGGGCGGTCAGGGGAAGTTGGGGGGGGGGTGTAGGGGGGTTCTGATTCTACTGTGGCTTGGAAGCGGAGGGTTGGTTTGACTCGGGCAATGTGCAGGGCGAGGCCTTTGGTCCAGTAGTTGTGCATTTTTGGGTTTGAGGTTGATGGGATGCTAGCTTTGCTTGTTCAAGTTGCGATGCGTGACTTGGTCGATTGGAAGTAGGTATGGTAATTCCTTGGAAAGGTACTTATGCCCCGGAAGACTGAACTTGAAGGTACACAGAGAGCCTTGTCTTCTCTTCCTGCCACGCTCTCTCTAACTCCCACTTATACATTTCTTCTGCCTAGCAATAAGGCACCAAGGTATCAACGCGGGCTGTCTCCCTGGTCCATGCACGGCGCTAACACCCCAATCCAGCATTAGCGACGAGGCTGGTTCTCTCCTCCACCACCGACGTCTCCATTCCAGCCGGTCAGCACTGCCACTCACAGACAGTACGAGGCAGAACTTTACCCGTGGCGATGCTGTCGCGAACTTGATATCGCTAGTGCCAGCGCCTCTTATTTCATGGCATGTCGTCTGGTGATCGGCGGGCTGATGCAATGTTGGTCGGTAGGTTCGCGCGCCGTCGATGAACGTCAAACACCGGCTTGGACCCAGCTTCGGGACGACCCTTACTACGCGACGCATGCTAAAGCTGGGGTGCAGATTGTTCAGACTTCCCTGCATGGGATCAGCGATGGCTAAATGGGTCAGTGAAGAAATGCTTGACCCACATGCTGGAGGTGCCGATTTCGACTCGTCTTTCATTTGCATGGATCGACGCTGGAGTGTTCACAGTCAATGGTTTCGATGGCTACAACCCTACCCGGAGGCTCTTCTCAGGACCTAGATGTCTCTACATTTTGTAAAGTATGGTAGGCAAGGTCTCTCCTGCAGAGCCTTGAGCCAGTCTTCGAGATTGTTGGACTTCCGTGGAAGGCCGTTCGGCTCTTTCCTCGTTGCGATTAAGGTTTGTTTTTCGTCTAAGTCAATGGCGCTCCTTCATGTTTGGCAGTCGAAAACGGCATGCGCCATGCAGTTACCCCACCACAGCGGTACAGCCTTGCTGCGCATCGTGGCGCCTCACCGGTAACGCAGCCTGATCGTTTGCAAAATCATGGCGAGCTTCTCCCTTCCTCCGGTGTCGTCTCCGCAACAATCGACAAACCCGTCGCAATGGCCAGCTTTGGATTCTCCCTCGGTGACATTCTCCTTGTCAGTAATTATGCCTACACGGTGTACCAGTCCTGCAAGAACGCGGGAGACGCTTTCAAGTCAATCACGTTAGACGGTATGTGACGCGAAGACCCAACCACTCAAACACCCACTAACTTTCGTATCGCACAGTGAACTCACTGCGCTCGCTACTCCTAGTGTTAAACGATGAATGCGCGAATCAGCACTCCGTCCAACGGCTACGACAGTCGCAGAAAGACGAGCTGGTAGCCCGCTTGCAAGCATGCAAGACTGACCTGAGCGAGGTGAAGAAGATACTATATGATTATCGATCATTAAACACCAGCCATCCACGTTTCCGAGACCGGTTAGCCTTCACGACCGGGAGACAAGCGGACCTACAGCAGAAGATAAACGCACATTCGGCACGACTACAACAATTCATACTTGGCATGGGCGTCGGGTCATTTTCCAGAATTGAAACTAAGATCGAGGCAGTGTTATCACTGTTGCCTTTACTACAGCCGAGTTCTGAGACACACCTTCTGTCAAGCCTGGAGATACGACAGAAGTTGGACGAGATCCATCGTGAAATACTGAACGGTAGACGCGGTGTCTTTGCGACCAACGATACAGATGCAGTCGTGATTCTTGAAGATGAAGTACTGGGAGACAACATGACGGAGGTTAACGTTGATGTTTCTGACGAAGTGTACGCATGGATTGCGAGGGTACGCTGCGAAACAATGAGCCCACAACAAGATCCTATCAAAAAACAGGGAGATGTGCATCCGGAGTTCGGCCAAGCAGCTGTGGTAGCTGGAGATCTTCTGGGAGAGAAAGAGCAGTGGAGACCCATAATCGATCTGCGCAACCTTAAACATGTTAAAGGGACCGACACCGATATTGACTACTGCTGGGAACCGTGCAAAAATTCCTGGAAGAAGAAGGTTGGGTCTAGTTCTCTGAGGTCAAAGTCCAGGATACGCACGGAGGAGAGTCACGTTACTGAGCGCATCGTGCAATTACACGTCCCCTTAAAGGATGTGTATAGTGGCGCCGTAAAACGTTTCACTTTACGACGAATACTACCATCGCGTCCAAGTTATCCTCATTCGAGGATATTAATGTCGAGGTGGACGTGAAGAAATGGGTTATTGACGGTCACAAAGTCCGGTACATTGGGCTCAGTAACCGGAATTTGACGTGTACAGAAGACGTCATCTTCCTGTTCAAACGCGTAAGTCTTCAACCTAAGCACCCTTGATAGCATGCTAACAACTGCTACAGTACAAACACCCCTTGTTTGAGGCCAAGGGGGTAGATCTGTATCATACTGTCAACTTGTTACCATCCGAAGCAATGAATGGCTGGAGACGAGAACTTCCAAACATAGACGGTCGTGTTTTGGAATTATGGGCAGACAACGCAACGGGCCCGACTCAGGCGTTATATTTAGATAACTCTGGTCTACCTTACTCCAGTGCTCCGCATGGAAGGGGAGCTTTAGGCATTTCATTGTCTATAAAAGACTGTGAAACAACGGATAGAAACTGTGTCGAGGCAGGAAAAACAAAGTCAGCACAGACAGGCGGATATTTCAACGCTCGTTGGAAAGATGGAGATAAGAAAGTGTTTCGCTCCAATGTGCGCTCCATACCTTTCTATGAATGAAGTTTCAGATTATTTCACAGCACCTGCATCGACCTTACTCTCGATCCGACTCAACACCTACTTTCCAAGAAGCTTCCCGGCGTACTCGGCAACAGCCAACATCTTCTCCTCCTGCAACCTCCTTCCTACGATCTGCAGACTCACATGCGCCCCATCATAGATTTCCGGATCATCTGCGAGCTCATCAGTAAAAAGTTCTGGACCAACAAACATGGCATCAACCTACAATCCTCTTGTATACCCTTGTCCCTCTCATCAATCGGCTTAAACTCTCCATCAACCTTATCAACACTCTTATCCACATTCGTAATCGGCACAACCACACTGGTATAATCCAGCACATTAACCCACGTCGAATACCCATAATAACTGTACCGCCCCGGCCTCGCAGCCGGCCACGGCGCCAACGGACAAATCACCGCATCGACCGGCCGGCCCGTCCCCGTCTGCGCCTCGGTACCCGTCCAGTAGTCCAGATACTCCTTCTTCAAACGCCTCAGCTCGACGTTCGTAGCGGCAATCTCGCTGGCGCCAAACTCTTTATCGAGCGACTCGTAGAACTTGACTTGCTCCGACATGGGCTCGCCGGAGAGCGCGAACGCAGAGCGCACGTCTGCGCCGCCGTCGTAGACCCACGATTTGAAGCCCGTGTCGAGAATGGGCTTGTGCGAGGGTGCAGTCCACTCGAGGACTTCGTGGCCGGCGGACTGCAGGGCTTTGACGAGCATGTCGATGGCGCGGTGGATGGGTGGTGTGGGAGTTACTATTCCGTCGGTTCGCAACACGCCGAAGGATAACTTCCCGCCTGCCTTCTTGCCCCCGCGGCCGTCTTGCACGTTTTCGAGAATCGCGTTCTCGTGGTCGTAGCGCCAGGGGATCTCGTGGACGAGTGGGTCGACGAGCCATGGTTTTTGATCGAGAAGCGCCTGCGTGACGAGGCGGAGTGAAGCGACGTCGGGGGCAATGGGGCCTACGACGGAGAGGATGCTGTTTTGGCCGTCCATGGAGTTTGCCATGCCTTCGTAGGGGAGACGGCCTGTGGATGGGCGGAGACCGTACAGTCCATTGAAGGCTGCTGGTATGCGGATGGAACCGCCTATGTCTGTGCCGAAACCAAGTGGTGCTGCAACACGTTAACTACACTAGCCACTCCATCACCAAGAGGAAGTGAGTGTGGTAAAGGACAGACAGAAAACAAACTTACACCCCTTAACCCCAATCAACGCGCCCTCCCCACCCGAACTCCCCCCACTAGTCAAATGCCTATTCTTCGGATTAAGCGTGTACCCAATAATATTATTCACCGTCTCGCCGCTCATCAATGTATGCGGCACACTCGTCTTACAATACAGCACCGCGCCCGCACTGCGCAGCATCTTGACCATCTCACTCTCATACACCTTTTCTTTCCCCGTGCCCTTTTTGCCCTCAAACGTGCCGATCCACCCCACATAGCCCATTGTCGTTTCCACATCCTTGACGTGGAACTGGTCTTTGAGCGAGATGGGCACGCCGTGCAAGGGGCCGATTGGGCGCTTGTGCTCCGCGTAGTATGCGTCGAGGGCTTTGGCGGAGGAGATTGCTGCGTCGAAGAAGATTTCGTGGAGGCAGTGTAGCTGGTGAGCGTATACATTAGCGTCTCCCCATTAAAGTTCTTCTTTACTTCTCCTTCCTTTCTACCAGCAATCCCTTTTTGCCGTCCCTTAATTCAAGCATTCCGATAATACTTACTAACTGATGCCCCACCGCCGCCCTCTTACAAAACCCCCTCGCAACCTCCTCCGCCGTCCACGCGCCGCTGCCCACCTGTTTCGCAATCTCCTCGGCGCCGCATTGTGTAATCTGCACTTCTGACTCGGTCAGGTACTGCTTTATATATTCTGTCACGTCGACTTGCTCGTCGATGGAGGGCGGGTTGGAAATGCGCCATTCGGAGGGGATGGCAGCGAGGATGGCGTCGCGTTTTTGCTGTGCGAGGGATTGCCAGGTTGGTTGTTGTGATGAAGTCATGTTGTGGTGGATAGGTTTGAAAAGAGTTAGGGTGGAAACTAAAAGGGTGGGTGTGTGGAGAGAGACTGGGAGGGAGGTTGAGATGTCTTGTGATGAAATAATCGGAATATTGGGGTAAGCTGATCGGGATTATTTGGAGATTTGGAGTTGATAGGCGACGCAACTTGATAGGGATATGCGTGTATTGTGATAGCAGCTGTTAATGGCCGGCACCGGTGGTAATGTATGATAGCTTGATATGTAGCCGTGGAGGTGGGGTAGCTTCCTGTAGCACATGTACTGGCGCCTTCCAGATTGGTAGAGCTCCACGAGTAAGGCGGAACTAGGCCGCTCCTCGGAGCGCAAATAATTCTTATAGGGCATGGGGAATTGGGGACTAATAAATAGATATGTAGAGAGCTCAGAAAAGAACCATGGGGAAAGAAAACACACCAATTTGTTCTCGAAGCTATATAGGTATCTGCAGGTATGAAAAGGGCCCAAGAATAGAAACGTAAAACACTGCGAAGCTCCAAAATCTTCAGGACGCCGTGTAATGCACGTAAAGATTATAGGACTAGAAGCGACGTCGGTTCGGAGAATGAAAATAGTAGGTCGAAGGTATCGCAAAGGTGCTTATGAGTGATGTACACCAGCTTACATGTACAGAGAACTCGAGGTATTGTCCCATCCAAGCAAGCGGTATCCAGGCTGAAGGAAATCGTTAAGCATACGAAGGAGATTCATTTTGATCGCGCTTTTAAATGCTCGCTCATACGGTTTCGACGTAGTTGCTATGGCCAGTTAGTGACAGGGTACTATTGGCGTGTATTGAACTTAACGTACCTTGGGAATATTCCCTCCCTGTTGCCTACTCTCCCAGTCCACCAATCCGTTTCATTGTCTGTCCTCTTAAGGATTGTGATGACCTCGCCCTTCTTAAAGCCAAGGTCACCAGGCTGGTCCGCATCAAAGGTGAACTTCGCAATCGCCTGATCCGACTGTAAACTCGCCTTCTTCTGGCCAAACACGGGCTTGGGGGCTGTCGGTCGTCCGGGCTTCGCGCGGTCACTGTAAGAGTAGTCGTCGCCAAACGTTGAAGAGCGACCTCGTGTGTCCAGGCGGTCGAAGGTCTCATTGGGGTTTGCGCGGGTGGAGAATGAGCGGTTTATGCTGCCTGCAGATGCGGGTTGTCGGTCGTAGACGTCGTCTGCCCAGGTCGATGCACGCTTAGGGCGGTCGCTGTATTGATAATCGTCGCCTGACTGGCCGATGGAGCCTGTCCGGTCCCTTCTGACGCCTTCGCCCATTGCAGAACCTTGGCGACCTTGCCATACTACGTTGTCGTGTGAATCGTCGTAGACGGGGATGTCGTTGTACATTGCGTCATTCTGCACGTTGGCTGCGCCTCCTACACCGGAGAAGGCCCTTGAGTTGAGAATGCGCAGGAGGGGTTCAGCAGCTGGCGGTGGGGGGACCTGGCCGCTGAGGAGCTCGCGCGCTGTCCAGCGACGGCCGTATAGCTTCTCGTTCGCATCTCTCCGCTCGATGATGCCGCTGCCCTCCAGACTGACACCGGCGAACAGCCCCTTCGTCTTGCTGTAACTGAATATGCCTGCCACGCCCTTCAAGCTCGCTGCTCCGGCTGCTTCCGCATTGCGCCCGACGGGTCCCGCTGCAATCGAGACATTGCCTCCTAATGTCAATGAGCCTGCCTGTGCAAATGTCCTGACCGCTGACGCATCGTTGAGAATAAAGACGAAGTCGGTGAGTTCGAAGCCAATCTGGCCGCCGAAGCCGCCGCCGACTGTTCCGATAGCTGAGGGTGCTGACCACGCGCCGTCGGGGAGGCGAGCGACGACGACGCCTGAACCGAAACGGGCTGTACCGAGAAAGCCTGCTTTGAAGACTGTGAGAATCGCAAGGCCCTGCAGAATTGGTACGTCAGTATACTTCTTCAAATAGCTAGCCTCGGGCATCCCTGGTAGCTTTGGGCAGCCTGAGCATCTCGCGGAGACAGGCGGGAAGCTGTGGAAGGTGCTCTTACCTTTGCATTGGCAAGAATGTTTGGTGGTATAATCTTGTCCGGTCCAAAAGCCTGTCGTGGGTCTACGAAGGATGCGAGAATCTTTCCTGTCTTTCTGCATTCGCCTGTGCGAGACAAGAGCTGTCAGCGACGTCACCGGATAGCCGAGCCTCGCGGAAGCAAAGCGCGAGTACAAAACTTACTGCTCATAGACGAGGGCAGCGGGTTGTTGAGACTGAAACCCATGTTGGAAGATGTTTAAACGCGGTTAAACTCTGCTGAAGGGTGGAGGAAAAGAGCGCGTCGTTGCTGCTTGAGCTTGCCGACGGAGATAGGTGGAGGGGTGGGAGTTCGGTCATGACAAAAAGTGGCTGTGGCTGAGCACACACGAATCGCGAGCTTGGCCTCTGACGTTGACGCGCAACACTATTTTCTCGTGCTTCCTCTCACACATTGCCTACACACAAGTTTTCCAAACGCGTGCTATGTAGGCTGTGGCTACGTGCGTATACTGTCGATGACGTTGCGAAGGCTGAGAGTGCATTCAGATCGCATATTCACCCCAAAAACGTCCATTCACTACGCGCATCCTCATTTACACCAAGCCGCACCATGATGCTGTCTCACAAAGGGGCATCATTCAATTGCCACTCGCTGTTCCACCTTCACGCGATGCCACCGCGTCGTCAGAATGCGGACAACCAAGACCTTTGTATGCTACTGCGCCACATGTACCACATTCGCCGTCTCTCGGATCCGGGTCTGTCCACCCCCGATTCTATTTACACATAGCCACGTGCTACTATAAGGACGCACTGGAAACGTCGAGCCTGCCTATAGAATTTCAAGAAGAGACAAAATAGGGTAAGCTGGAGGTCGTGAATGTATCTATCAAGGTTCCATGGAAACTAGCTAGAGTGTGCTGAAGGTCGTAATGAATTCATCCATGTTCTCCCTTTTCCTATTCCAGTATATCCCCCAATCCCTAAACCTCACCAACTTGTACAAAAGACTTCCCTATAAGACTTACCACCACCGCCATCATCTCTCTATCCAATGCATCCGATTTCCTTTCTCGCCCGGCCTTCGTCTGTGCCAGCAGCTCCTTGCTCTCGACAATCGTTTGCCCATCGTCGCCACATGGTACAGACCACTTGTCATCGCTTTTGGAGCACCTCATTCTGTTGATGGTGCTTGTTGCCATCCCCTTCGTAGACTTGTCCATGTCTTAGTACTCAGTTTCCGTCGTAGATATGACGCTACTTGCGTTTGGTTCGTGTGTCTTCTTCTTCCAAGTCAGAGAGTAGAGTTCCGCCATCCTGTCTCCAACCTCCACATCATTGTAACCGTTCGGAACAGCTTCAAGCGCCTCAGTGAGCGCAAACTTGTCACGCCATTGCTCCTCTTGCTGCACAAACCAGGACAACTTCCTCGTGGCAGCCTTCCTATTTCCACATTGTTGGATGATAGTGATGCGCGGTTAGTCTCGATGAGAGCCCTAGTTTCCAAGTTGGGTCATCTCCAGTCTTATGATGTTTTCGGATCGCCGCTTGGCCTTCTGCAGACTCTTCGTTAATAAGAGTGCTCCGTCTGTTTTCATATCTGTACAGATCAAACCTGTCCAGATGTGTTGAGCTTGAGGTCATTAATGACGTTAATATGGTGTGTATGGATCACAATGTTTCCATGTCGACATCATTAGGCCCTATTCGAAGGGTAATAGCATGCTCTCTGTTCACAACATAATCGTCTTCAGGAGTAGTTAATACTAGTTTTGGAATAGCTCCATCCCATGAGGGCCCAAGATCCCTATGCATGAGATTGATAGAGAGCACAAAAGTTTGCGCTAGGTTCATGATCTTTGGCGGAGCAGCAATCTGTCTAATGCTGATCGTGATCTCCACAACCTCTGTCCATTTTTGGAGTTGGTCCGCATCGTGACGCTCAATCCGCAAGAACAGGGTAACACGATCCGATTTCTGAAGGTCGCGCGGCTCATAGGGCATCCCGCTTGGTGTCCCCTTATGCGCATTCGATCTGCAAAACCTAGCCGTGCACAATGGCTTGTCAGGCTTCAGATTAAGTTCGACATCGAAAGCAGACCCCGGCCGGTCATCGAATGCGAATCTGAATGTGTCCTTGAGGACATTCTCGCAGGGAAAGAAGCATGTTGTTGGGTTGCCCATGGAAATTTGATGCATTTCCACTTGTGTCAGGCCAGCGGCGGCAGTGACTAACTCATTGACTCGATGGCGATTGGTTTTTGAATCGAATCTCGCGATAGTTACGCCATTATCAACAGTCCGATACGTGAGAGTCTGTGAACCAAAACGAGCCCTTATGACCTCGTCCATATTGACAACTGGGGTAGAGGTGCACACGAAAGGCCAGTTAATATTCTCCCTAGATTTCAGAAACAGGAGTGAAAAGCCATTGGAACTGGATTTGGCTCTCGGTTCTAAATCGATGGGTGGTTGTTCGACATAGATGGAACTGTATTTGAAGTACCTGCTTTTATTTCGTGGCAAGAGAAGAAACGGTGTATCTACTAAACGAACATAGCACCCGTTCAGTGGCCAACGATGAAATGTCGCACAAAGCATGTGCTCTTCCCGTTCCTTGGAAAATATTAGTGTTATACACGCATAAAACGTCTCTGGGGTCTCTGTAGGCATGACGGGCAACGTAATACGCAGGCCATGGCTTGTGAAGTACGGTGGAGTATGGTCGACGGCTGGCGGGAATAGGGAAAAGTGATGCCGAGATAGATAATCTGGGTGCCAAGCTTGCGATATGGTCGGACTTTGGTCGTCTGTTTCGGCCCAGAACGTGGCGAAATCGGATGGTGCATCTGCAAGAAGACCGCAATACCGCCCCGGTATAGAACTTATTCCAGGCGACCATACTAACAACGTATAGTCCTCCTCAACCCGCATAATCTCCTCCTGCAACCTTCGGAATGCGCGGGTACCTTCGCCGTAAAGTAAGGGCATATTGACACCAAATAGTCCCATCAGGCAGTATGCCTCATCTTCGATGCGTGTCGTGGTCCGCTTTGCAGCCCATGACATTCGTACAGCGACAGTGCGCCTTGTGGGATCTCCACCATATAAAACGTCCCGGTTGATGCCCGTGATTTCTGAGAGTCTTTCTCGAAGACTCAACCGTGTACCAATTTCATTCCACTTAACATCGTAGAACTCCACGATTGTGGGTGCGATAAGCTCTTGCAATGTCCATCCGCGTTTGAACCACCTTTGGGAACCTAATTTCGACACCCAATTGGATGCCATACTTGGTGCCGTATCAGAATCAACTTCGAAGTCCGCAAGGTAAGCGTAGCATATACGCGAATTCTTGTACCACTGATACATGGAGTTGATCGCCTCGGACAACTCAGCACTTGATGTCTTGTCGATGCAGCAGGTATCAATCCAGCAGTAGCGAAATCCGTCTTCGGCTGCTTTCTCGCAGCAGCCCTTGATCTTAGCATAGCCTTTCTTTGCGTGGCCTGCACCAGACTGCATATCTTGCAAGGTCACCTCCTCCTCTTCCCATGTATGCGACAAGATGACATATTCCGGGATTCCGCTCTGAATGAACTCCTCGACCTCCAAAGTAGAGGTGTTGAGGAGTCGCATGGTTCGAACTACTCGGTAGCAGCATAACAAACAATATGCGGCAAGGCTGAAGGAATCCCAGCTATGATCCGTTGTGTCGATGGCTAAGCTGTACGGTAATGAGGATTCGATAGTGACGCCGAGGTCTATTCAATAGGGTCTCAACACTAGAAACTGTTGGCGTCGTGGTGAGATATAGGTAACATAGAGGTGTAAGAAGGCCCGAGTCGAACTGGAAGGTGGGGGCTCGATGGCTACCTAGGCTGGGTTCACACTAGCGCTGGATCGACCAATGAAGGATGACGCGCCCGAAGGACTTCATATCTTCAGCCTCGCGTCGTGTTTTGTGACCAACCTGCTCTACAACTATCTCTTCACTCTTCTGGCCCGGTCTTTACTCCAGTGTAACAGCCGAAACATACCGGAACTGCCCGCTTATCGTTGTGTATTAAGGTCTACGAAGGGGGCACCAGCTGGATACGATATCAAAAACCCAACCATCTAGTAGTCGCCATGTCCAAGGAGCCTAAGCCTTCATCAACTTCTAATGCGTACATAAAACCTCGCATCATTATCCATGGTGGTTCTGGAAACCTCACAAGGACAAGCATACCCCGCCACCGGTATTACGAGTATCAGGCATCGCTAAACAGGATCCTAGCACAGTCGGCGGATCTTCTCGCGGTACCTGGTATGACGGCGTTGGATGTAGCCACCTATGCAGTCTCTCTGCTAGAAAATGACCCATGGTACAACTCTGGGAAAGGCGCCGTCTTCACAAGTGAAGGCAAGAATGAACTCGAATGCAGTATTATGGTCTCGAACGGGTACAAGAAGCGAGGTGTGGGATGCATGATGCTGAAGCATGTCAAAAATCCTATCAAGCTGGCGCGAGAGCTTCTCATTAGAGGCGAACAGGAAGATGGTGGTGGTGCGAAGGATCATTGCCAGTACAGTGGTGAGTTCGTGGAAAAGCTTGCGCAGGAATGGGGTCTTGAGATAGTGGGCGAAGGGTACTTCTTCACCCAACAGAGATGGGATGAGCACAAAAGAGGGCTCGCGGAAGAAAAGAAGCAAAAAGAGCTTGGACTCGCGGCGGCCGAGTTGAATGATTGGGAGAAAGAGAATTATATCCCACTTGGAACATGTGGAGCAGTAGTGTTGGACAGCTTTGGCACGATATGTACTGCCACATCTACTGGAGGGTTGACGAACAAAGTACCAGGTCGCATTGGAGATACCCCGACTATGGGCACAGGATACTGGGCCGAGGAATGGAGCTCACTCGAGGAATCGGCTCTTCACAAGACCCAGATGCTTTACCAACCCAGCTCATCGGTAGCATCGCCGTTGGACAAGTTATCGCGCGGCGATGTAAGCAGTCTGATCGGAGACTGTCTGCCGTCCTTCAATGCACCGATCGCATCAACAACCACACAACCGGCATACCATGCTATTGAGAAGCCTGTTCTGACTCGCCACGCAATAGGCATCTCCGGTACTGGCAACGGCGACACGTTCATCCGCATGTGCGCAGCTCGCACCACAGCCGCCAAATCTCGCTTCACTTCCACCTCCCTTTCAGCAGCGACGTCATGGATGGCTGGACCTGGTGGCGAGCTTCAGAAATCCGCGGGCGATCGATGGGGCAAGACGGGTGAAGGTGTTGGCGGTATGATTGGTATTGAGCTAGTAGGGAATAAGTCGGACGTTGTTTTTGATTTTAATTGTGGGGGTATGTTTAGGGCTTGGATTGACGAGGACGGGAACAGGAGGTGTTTGATCTTTCGGGAGGATAGTTGGGAGAGCGGGCCGGAGGGTTGGGAAAGTATCTAGGATACGACACTCCACCAAGCGTGTTGTAGCACAAGTGGGCAAAAGCGCCCCGGACCTAGTTCTGAGCCAGAAGTGGGCCTTTAGATGAGAGTATAGAAAATTCGCGATGACAGTGTTTTTCCTTCGGATGCTCTGAATCGTGCCTTCCTTAGGACCACCTCATCGTCTAACCTCACCTCCTACCTGGCCCCCAATAACCCAATTCGCTCACCATCAAATCTCCCAACCCCTACTCAGGATCCTCTCAAACATGCAGATGGGAATTCGTTATATTTAGGTCCATCGTCGGGCTTCGCTCCCCCGGAAGACGTTGAAAACGCGCTAGCGCACCACCATCCCGGTCGCGTTCCGAGCAGCTTCGGCGTGCATCTTCCTTGCTCACCAGTGTCATCGCGCCATGAACGACCAGCCGTCGCCTTTAGGCCGCATGGACGACGAAAGCAGGTCTTCTTCGCCAAAGCGAAAGAAGATTCGTCAAAAATACGCCCCAAAAGCCTGTACGTCGCGCTCTTGCCGTGTCCAATGCGCCCTCGGCATCTCCAAAGCTCCAGTGCAGCATTCCGACCGTTCCGCGATGGTTCGCTGCATCGCGCATATCAACACTTCATTAGTAGATAACGGTGTAGCTGACAGTTGAATCTATCTAGGCGTCTCGTGTAGACGATCGAAACTCAAGGTCCGTACAAAATGTCCATCTGTTGTCCTTGTTCAACCCGGCTGCGTCGCGCCTGCCGTTCATGACCTGATCGGCACCACCCGCGCCCTGTCAACGACTTGAGAGCTCTATCAAGCAGGCATCGCTAACGAATATACAGTGTAGTGGGGAGAACCCCTGCCAGCGATGCATCGACAATGGAAAGCGCTGCTTCTACTCCGAAGACCAGACGGCTGCCGAAGCCCTCCAGAACCTCAGCCGGCCCACGCCCGCACAACAGCCCGTATCATCGCTTGCCAACGGAAATGGCTTACCACGAAGGAGTATAATACCGCGCCATGGAAGCATTGAAAGAAGGACGAGTGACGCCAGTGTGCTCGGTATGTCTATGGAGGCCCGTATGGCTCGCATTGAGACCATGATGGAGGCCCTTATCCACGAGCGTGGCATGGCTATGACACCCATGGGGAGCATTGAGCGCGAGGATAACGGCAGTGATGGGCTGCGGAGCGAGGCTGCTTTCGCGCTGCCGCTTCTTGATCCTATCAATCCCGCCCTTACTCAAATGGAACAGCAGTCAGATATGTTATACGAGTCGCCCGATGTGAGGTACGTGGCTGTGTTGCTCCTCTGCATAGTTTTCGTTGAAGCCTTCCCTGGTGAACACGTTTTCGATGCACCTCATCATATCTTAGACATTCTGTCCTGTTTGTCAATTAGTCGCTTTGCTAATCATAGTTCAGGCACCCTCTCTCACAATTTGAAGACCACTCGAACAACCCCGAACCGCCAGTCACCATACGTCTAGGTCGTCGCACCTTACCCTTTCCCCGCCTCAACGATTATCGCAAATACATGAGCCAATTCTTTGGCGATATCCACCTACGGCACCCATGCATCGAGGAAAACGAGTTTCGTGCGCTCGGTGAACGCCTGCTGGCTATTGGCGTTGTGCAGACAGGCGACGTCTGTCTCCTAGCCCTGAACTACGCCATCTTTGCCTGTTGCGATGTGCTGTTGGAGGCCTCTGTGCGTTCCCCTGGTGGGAAGCCTAATGGTCGGCATTGGTACCAATTGTCCGACGACCTAGTCGACAAAAGAATATTGCTCACGGGTGTTCCGGGTGATCTAGCGTTGATTCAACTGCTGCTATTCCAAGTAAGCCCTCACATACTCCCTCCACATGTTCGTGCCGTTAATTGCATAAGGCCCTATACCTTACGTTTGCCGACGTCCCCAGCCCAGCATACACGACGATTGGTCTTGCCAGCAGGCTTGTCTTTCAATATGGTTTACATCAACAACGATCACTTTCGCACCTCAACCCAGAGCAGTTATACACCCATGTGTGTGTCTTCTGGAACGTCTTTGTCGCTGACCGTTGCATCTCCCTGTCGTGTGGACGACCGTACTCGATCCGCGAGAAAGACATCAATGTCGAGCTTCCGATGGGCGTGTTCAACAAGGTCAGTAGTAACCTCAGTCTATAGCTCTTCTCGGACATCCTCCTGATTATGACTAGCTCCTCCACCGACAGCCTACGTTCGAGTCCGGTCCCAGACAGTACATCAATTTATATATGAACTACACGACTCTGCTGGCCCATCGTGCTGGTCACATCTGGGATACAACCGTTGTCGCGAGGTCGCCAAACAGTAGACTTGATAATGGAAGTGCAGCGGTGATCGACTCCCAGATTAGTTACTTCTTAGCCAACGAGTTACCTACACTGCACATACCACACACCGGAGGACTCGAACCGCACTCTTATAACAAGACTGCCATGGTGCTCAACAACAACAATATTACACTCTTGTTGCGCCATCGAGAGATGACATGTCTTCAGTATGACGGCAACACCGCTCAAGAGTTTGGTAGCCTTGCGCTCGACTCAATGTCCCACCTTCGCGGGTTCATGGACAAAGCAGTATATCCTGCTTTCAGCGTAGAATATCGCAGTTTCCGGCATCACCTAGTATCCTCCGTCTCTGGCCCTCTTCTTATCTTCTGCGCCTTGCTGGTTCGCGACCTTTCCGCACCCGAACTCGACCTTCAAAACAACTACTCGGCATATGCCACGGGCTTCCAGGACGGTGTCGCCCTATTGGAATCTCTCAAGGACAGGTCATCCTATGCCCGAAGGGTACTGGAAGAGTTTGGCTCGCTCCGTAGTGTGGTAGCGACAATCATTCAAGAGCTCACTCCTGACGGGCAGATGCAGGACGGATTTCAACCTGTGGATGCACTTGTTCCGCCCAATGTTGCTGAGTTGTTTCCCTATCGCGCTTTGACTCCGTCCTTGCAGGCCAACACGCTGAGCTCCAGTGAAGCCATTCCGGTAGGCCAGGACCCGGTTGCATGGGACAGTGTCGAAGCAAACGCGAGCGGAGGAGGCGTATTGTGGCTCTGATGGCGTGCGATAATGTTGGGTTATATTTGAAAAATCTTGGTAGGCTTGAGTAAATTGGCGTTTAGGAGGCGGATTTTCCCTTGTTCTGTTTTCATGTATGACTGCATAGATACCCCCATTGCACAGCGTAGAGCCAAGAGAGCGTATACGGTCTTGATTCAAATTTCAATTTGCTCCTTGACTTCTTCCATGGAACACTGATCAATTTTACTACGGATGAGGGTTCGGCGTGTCCCTAGCTATTTAAACGTCGTGTCCTGTTCCGTTGATAATTTTTCAGGAACACTCCTAAGGAAAAGTTCAGCGATATTGCAGTAGTGATGAGCGAAGGTTTCGCAGAGCAACCATGGAAGAGCTGCAGCACATGTTCTTGGGAGAACCTATATAGGCTCATATAGGGTGCCTTTCTTAGTAAGCGTAAGGTGTCAATATATGCGAGAATGTTGGAGTTAATTATTGGCTTTATGACAGCTAGGGCATTTCACTACTCTGATCGGATCCTCGCGCCTCTTCTCGAGAGATAGCGCCACACCCTTCAAAAAATCGAACCGGAAATCATCGTCTTCCCCAAGTGCCTGGTCCCAAGTCTGCCTGGTATCGTCCCGATGGTCCACAACTGAGGCATCACCCCAATTCCGGACAATCATATCCACGAAGAATCTGGAAACTGGTCCAGATGAGCTCTGCCATACGTAGAAGTCGACCATTGCTTTTGGGTCCTGTCTTTCATATGCCTTGAACAGCCTTGCCATGGCATAGTTCTGGAATTGTTTGGCTCCCAAGGAGCACCCGAGGTCCCAGGCCCAACATGCCGCTTTGACAGTCCATAACATGGTATGACTATCGGCAGACGAGGTGCTGGTCGCCTCTAAACCGCCATAGTTCAGCTCAAAGACGTTTTTTAAGATAAATCTTCTTCCCGAAACCACTCTGCTCTGGATAGGATCCAGTGTGCAGCCATAACAGAAACAACTCGACGACCGGTGCGTTGTATTGTTTCTCATATACTGTTTTGATCTCAATGTCTTCGACTTCTGGACCTTGAATCAGTTTGGTATAGTATGGCTCGGTGATCACACGTTGAAGAAGACCGCGTGACACGTATCAGGTACCTGGACCGGAACTCAGAGTGATGCACACCGTATCGTTGTCTCGCAGGCTATCAGATGTTAGTACGATCAAGGACAGTAGTTCCGCTCAGAAATCACCTTTCTAGCAGTAGTTCGCTGCCATGACACTTTTCCAACTCGGTAGACATCTCGTCGTACGTTCTCTTCCGGGCTATGTTCCTGTAAATAGGAAAACGCGAGCAGCAACGGCCTATCAGGCGGTTGTCCACAAAATAAAAAAGTAAAAGACTCGCCACAGAGGACAGACAACAATCTGGCAAGAATGTATATGTCTCTTAGAATACCACAGCAGTTCGTGTGACCTAAATGTTCTTCGTCAAAACTATGTAGCTGTATTACTTGGCAAAAGATATTGAATTGCGGACATATCTACAAGAGAAATAGATAGCTATACGATCTTGGGGAAAGAAGAACCTAGTTATCTTCTTCAGTACTTTTAAGACGACTTTCACTAACACAACGCGCAGAGAGGCGTGAAGCTAGGTACCATATCCTGCTCTACCTACCTACCTACTCACCTCCCTATCAAGTTAATACACACGTACTACAGAACAAGATGCAGTAGCACCACAACGAAGATATTTATACTTGTCTGAAATACTAGAGCTGCGTGGCCTCCTCATTCCAGAGACGCGTTGACAGTGCATGACACAGGGTGACAGTCATTTCCCTCCAGCTCTCTCACACACACACAAGAGAGTAGATTTATCAGAGTGTGATGAAGCGAAATGCATGTATCAGAGTACCTACCACGTTCATCGACGTAGGGCATCGTGAATTCAGAGTGTCTTAAACAAGCAACCTCTATGATTCACGCCGTCAAGCATAGTCAAGAACGTATACTTTCACAGGCTCATAACCTTACTTCGTCTACGCCGACCTTAACATGTATGCTATTACGCCCGCCGTTTCCCAAACGCCACGCACCACTCCTCATCCTATCAATCTTTCGCGCGTAAACACCACATAATCACTTAATCAAACAGCCGCTTCCGCGTATGCACGTCAACTCGCACGCGCCGTGAATGACGGGAGTGAACTACCTCTACCAAGCAGCCGAGTGGTGCGGATATATCCGCCCCGTATAAGAAACGCAAGGAGTAGATAGTACTGTTGGACTGTGACTTGGGGCGTGTACAACGGCTGGATTTTAATTCGTACGTAGGAAAGAATGAATGGTCCGGGTGAAGTACGGTGTGTAGTTGTTGAGGAATCGTGCATACGGGGTGGTGATCTGGGCTCGATGAGCACTCCGTCCGTGAGCGAGAGCGAAAGCGATGTTGGTGACCACCGTTCTGATAGTTGAATACGAGGTATCGATATCTGGCAGCTAGGTGTGTTCTTCTTCTCATGCTGTTTGCTTTCAGGCAAATCTACTCCACGGCAAGATTCGTACCGAGCACCGGGCGCAACGCAAACGTGTAACGGAGCGTTCCTCACCGTCAACGTCGTTCCAATAACCTTCTAGCGAACCCATCAACTGCTGTTGAATCGAGATTCCCTCTCTTCAACCGGGTGGCTTTTCCCCCGAGCTTCTACGTAGGATGTTGGAAGCGTGTTTACTACTCGCGATTCGAGATTAATAGTGCTTTACCCAACCTATAGTAGCTCGTGGTCAGCCAAAAATACTCCCAATGCGAGTATATGTCGCGCCGAAAACGGCTAAGCGATCGCTCTGTGCAGGATCGAAGGTTTGTTATATGCCATGGTTCATGGACGAAGATCGTGAGGCGCTTTTCCTGCGTGTGATCATGTACGAAGGTACCCGGTACGGGACCACGGTTATTTGACAGGTCGTTAGGAGCGTGGACTCTACGGTGGAGGGCCTGTCTGATGCAGCACGCCATATACCGGTTCCGAGTGGTTCGACTCGGTGGACAAGGATCTATCTGTACATGGAGTTGCGTTGCAGAGACAACGTGCATCTGAAACAGTCACAACCGCAGTGAGTTGACGGGCGGAAGGAGCAGTATGCATGGAAACATACTCGTGACCTCTGAACCCCAGATGTTGTTGGTGCCTCCCCCCTCAAGGTGGCGATGTCCTGGGGCTGAAACGGAGGGAAACTGGAAGCGACCGAACTGCGATAATGTTGGACATTGCGTCAGACGTCATTTCTGTCAGCTGGTACGTCGCAGGGTCCTCCAAATGGTGAAAGGAGAGGCGCCGCTAAACGGGGCGGTAGGAAGTTCGCTCCGTCCCTCCCTTACCGTTCACCGTCTGATGTCAGCATCGTATCGCAATACAATCTCCGATACTCGCCAGGAAACACCTCGCATGTGATGCTATCGATGTACGACATGGGGATTACGACGTGCGTGGAAGGTGTGCGGTCCACGCGACAGTCTGGGGTAATTGCGGGAACGAGTACGGAGGCCACGGAAACTTGCCAGTCATGGAAGGCGTGTCGTTAGCGCTGAGATGAAACCTGGCGAACTGATTGATAACATCAGTCGCTATGCATGGGAACATGGAAGGTAGTTGCAGTTCCAGAGTGGTGGCGGCGGGTTGACTTTGCTCTTCATCGGGGCTCAGTGCGACTCGAGCCGGCATCGCGACCATGTTGTGCCGCGCTCATGCAAGCCAAACATGCGGAAAATGGGAGGCGGGATCTCTTCGCTACCTTCTGTTGGCCCTGAAGCATGGCTGAAGTTCCTCATGTAGAAGCATTTCCATAGGCTGAACAGAATTTATCCTGATACCATGCCAAAGTCCGGTAACACTATTGGAGAGCAACGCTCGGCCCGATTGTGGCGTGTGAATACTCGCTTTCCCGAACCTTCAGTGACCCGGGCCGTGTGATAGTGGACGCGGTGGTACATGCTGTGCGATAGTCGTCGGGCGAACTTCGTGGGATGTGATGAGGTGATACGGCAGTTGTTCTATTAGTCCCGTTGTTCGCTTAGAGCATTACGTTCCGCAACACTTAGAAGTCAGGAGTGCATGGTGGTGTTCGACATTCTACTGCGCTCTTCGTAAGCCTCCAGCAATGTGAGGACACAAAGGCCTCTTCCATGAGCCGGTCTCAGGCGGTGAGCCAGTGAACACATCCGCAATTCGTGTTGCAATACACTAGATAACAACCGTACAACAGCCAAGTAAGACGCGAGGATCAAAATTGGAATCCGGGGTCAGCAAGTCAGTCCCGACCAAGTGGTATCCGGCTGAGTTATGTGACAATTAATATCGGAGCAGGAGCATTAGCTGAGGCTGACCACCCTCTAGAAGATGGCTAAAGAATTCTCCTCTAGGTCTGCGCCTTGGGAGGACAAGATATATGAAGGTGTGCAGATGACAAGTCAGCACGCAGTGTTACCGAACCATACTTAGACGGTGAACCACTAGGTTGGGACAGTGGAAGAAGTTTCGCCAACCGACTCCCCGTGCTTATAGCCTGTACAATTCCTGGTCGTATCCTATTCTCAATCTTTCGAGACGTGCCGTAAGCTGAACAATGGTGCGATAGACAGCGGTGACAGGCCTGAGGTGGAAGGACTACTGGATGAGGTAATGGATAAGTGGTAACTCCGACAATCTAGGTTTGCCGTCTGCTGATTCTCTGTTCCTACGCGGGTCTGGCCGATACACTAGCAGTTGATATGGAAAGTAGGAGATTAGCGCAGGGAACAATCTGAAAGCAGAAGGTCGCAATAAGTAGGGTATTCGTTGGTGGAGAATGTCACAATCCTGCGGCGAAATGTAGTCCCAAGAGGCTTTCCTATTCGCTAATCAATGTTATCAATCTGATTGAGGGTTCGTCGATTGCATACCGTTGGTGGGAGCCCATAGATAGTTTTGAATCGCATGCACCCCCATCTTTTGGTTTCCGGCACGGTCTCGAACGGTATGTTGGAACGGTCTGTTCCTTCGAATCCTGTGGAGGAAGGGTTCCCCACCCACGAAGCTCGGATAATGTATGATAAGCACGTGGGTGACAGGACACGACGGCACGCGATCCGCCAAGCGGGGGTTGTGCATGTGAGCGCTGCTCTGGCCGGGGTGGTGAGCCTCGAAACCTCCAGTTGGTCTCTTGAATCTTGAGTCCGGTCATCGAAAGACGAAAAGACCAGACAGAACACGACATGATCCTGAACAACTCGGTTTCGAAAAACGAAAAACAGCACAACATTCAAGTCACCTGGGCGTTGTTCTACCTCGCCGATAGGAACACGGGGCGCTTGTTCCCGATCGCGGTTGCCCTCGGTGACCGGCGCTCATCGCGACTCCATCCAGTTGGTTATCAACGCGGAGACGAGCCAGCAATGTGACCTTCTCCTTCCTGCAAGCGTGGGGAATCTGCGCACTAGGCCCCGACGTCCAGGCAGTGGGAATCAAATGCTTCTTTGGGAGCCCCACGATACCTTCTTGGGAAAAAGATGGTGTTTAACCCACGCGAAATAAAGGCCCGAGTCACTGGAAATTGATGTCCATTAGCCCTGCCATGTCGTTTTGCCGGGAGCGCTCCCCGCTGCCGAGCACATGAAGCTCGTAATGGGCCGCGATTCGAGCAAAAGCACTCGCCCAACCCAATATTCCAGGGGGCGGAACCCAGCGCCTGTTCCCCCCGTACGCTAACGGTGTGATAGCGTGTCTCACTAACGCAGAAGTAGAGCCCTCTCCTAGTTCAGGGCATGATTCCCTGCGCCGCATGGGGGCTGGAGGTCATTTCGGGGGTATGGCAACGGCGGCTTATTTCGGTAAGCATTGCAACGAGGTCACCGTCATGAAGTGTACGCCGGAAAGTGTCCGCGCCTGAAACGCCCGGATGCGCGAGCATGCACGTTGTCGCAGGGGATTGGATCATGAACACGGAGTGGTTTACGGTGCATAGAAGCGCCGTGTCGCACTGCGATATTGACATGACGACGTGGTCTTCGAGAAACGTAACCAAGGGACTGCAACGACTCTTGAGGCGCTCTACACAAGCAGAAGTGAGGTTCGCTGCACCAACCGAAGCGACAGCCGGTGGCTATAGGACGGGCGATTGGTGAGCTGAGGACCGTCGGGGTGACAGCCACGCGATTCGTGTGCAGGCGGCACACTTCACACCTCCGTGTAAGGCCGACCCCAGAAACAGACTAGCTGAACGCTAGATCCAGGCTGTCGGATCTTTGGAACCCAGCCAAATGTCCGGGAATGTGGCACTGACACGCCGCCATCGTGGGTGCGGTCTTGTCCTATCCATGCTCAGCTGCATTGCCCAATTGCGGGGTGGATACAGATGCGTTGTGCTGCGCTGGTCGCACCCACAGCAAGATTGCTTGAACCGGTTATAGTGAGTGACGGAAGGGAAAATGACATGATTTCCTGGAAGTCTGAGACATGCCTCTGGGCCTTGAAGATGGAAGGGCGATCCTTTGCCCAGCACTGTGCACACATGTGAGGCGCGGGATGCGGGTTGGGCCGTCAAGATACGACGCTCATTTCTCCTAAGTCGTTGAATGGACGTTACTGTTGGGCTTTGTTTCGTACGGTATTATTGTTACAAACGAACATAAAAGCGAAAAAGCAATTTGCACCCGATAAAGAAGCACCTCATCGATAGCAGCTTTTCATCATCAGCCACCACCGTCTGGCCAGCAGCGATCTTGACTTGAATTTATGATACTGAGCATATCCTTTTTCGCCCCCATTTTATTACTCGTTGCATTCCAGTAAGTTAGGTGGTCACATTGCATTCCGATCGCGTACCGCGCAAGGAAGTGCAGGAGAGATTGTTTGATCCATAACGAAGGCTGTAGCACGTCGGATTCGGGTCAACCTGTCGTTTTGTTGATTGTTTTGATTCGAAGCTCTGTTTTATTGCTTGCCGTGGTAAGACAAAAGCAAGGGGTTCAGCGCGGTAGGACCCTATTGGGTCATAATAAGTGTTCATCACGTCGTAGTCCGGGGAAGCTGGGATGGCACCCGGTTTGCGCTGTGCAATTGAGCTCCTTACACCGCTTAATGAATTACCATTTCAGGCAGTGATACGGCATAAATGTAGGCCGAGAACGATAAACGCTGAAGCGAATAAGAGTACCTCGCCCTTAGTCGTCCCCGCTAATGGTCACGAGCGCATTGCTAGTCTGGATCTACGCTGCTGCTTATGTTGTGGCGATGTAAATCTAGGGCGGGATGCTCATTGCTCATTTGAGGCTGCGAACAATTGCCGGGTATCTGTGGTTTGTGTAGAATCATAACACACGACTATTTTCCGGGTCCTCGGTCCGGTGAGTAGAAGTCTGAATCTTTGTCATGCCGCGAGCGACCAACGACTAGGAGCGAATGGGTAAGGCAACCCATGTTGCGACAGCAGCTGACAAGCTGTGCCTGTTACTCCATGAATCCGGGAGAGTGCTTAATGGACCGTCATCAAGGGCGAACCTGGCCCGTGGGAGCGACCGCTTAAAGCCAAAGCTGGAGAAAGACAGGCACTCGGTCATTGCGTGCCACGTAGAATATCCAGCATGGCCTGGCAAAACAATGATTCTCGCTGTACAGCTCATGAAACAGGTAATCACGCCGCATATAGCGGAACGAATCTGGTCGCACATGACTCTTTTGCGGCTCCGTGATTCGGCCAGCGCCTCCAGATGACCTCGAGAAATTACCTTGTAATGGGTTGGCCTCGTCGACTGCCCAACTGTGCAGTTACTCGAGGACGGCAGTGGGCGCACTGTGCGCAAGTCGCAATTCAGCGGGGTACATGTCGCTACCCTAAAGGTCGAGCTGAACATCTGGGGAATGAATGTCTCAAAGCACTTGGGAGGGCCGCATTTAACCCTTGGTGGCCACCAGGCTTGTCCCTCGTGCCCTCTCCCCCATGCGTTCACGTTCGTATCGAAGAACCTAGCGAACAATGGCTATACACGTTACATGCATTGTGTCAGCGTTCTTGTTTGAGTTGCCAGCGGATCACAGTTGTTCGCGATGGGCGGGAAAATGTCGCATCGAGGGTACCGTGGCGGATAGAGTGATCCGAAAGCGGCATGTCACCAGAGCGTGCAGAGGCTGTTCTTGACCGCCAGCGGAAAAAGTCGAGGGCCTCGTGATGTGAGCCCCGTTGCGGAGAGATTCGCACAAACGGGAGCGACAGTCTATCTAACGAAAACGAGGCTGCCTAATAAACATCCAGACTCGTACTCTACTCGAGAGTGTGAAGCTCTCGTGAGGCTCGTGGGCTAATTTGGAGGATCAGGTACCCACAGGGTCCAAGAGCAGCACCGTCGGCAAACCTCCACATTGCCGACGAGGCAACCTGCGCACTCATGGGGCTAGAAGTGAGCAGGGGACGTCGGAAGAAGCGAGAAAGGGAAAAGAAACGCTGGCGGAGACGGTGGGCTGCTTCCGCGAGCAGCCCCAGCAAGCGCGATCACATGCCGCGGGAGGGCATTTTGGAAACGGCTGAGTGAGCGGTATTGTACCGGAACCGTGTATTTTTCCCGCGGAAGGCTCAGGTGACGTGACTGGGTGCAAATAAACCGCGATGAGCCCACGGGCGGCGCACCCAGTGAGGAAAGGAAGCGACGAAGCGAGCGGCAAGCAAGCGGTGCTTATCAGCGCTTCGACGTGAAGGTCGAGTGGCAGGCAGGGCATGGCATGGCATGGACTGGACGAGTCGCAGAGGCAACGAGTCAGACTCTTTTCGACGCGAGTTCTGGAAGTACGGAAGTACAACCTTGTTGTGCACGGCCTTGGGGCAGAGAATCATGTGCCTCCCCACGCCCAGACCACGACCAGGACTCAGAGCCACGCGGGCGCCGACGCTTTCAGCGCATCGCGGTGGCGGAGGAGCCCTGAATGCGTCGTCGTGTCGCGGGCGAGGATGGAGTGTGAACAGCCGCGGGCGTGCAGGCGTGCAGCACAGTAGGGCCTTTTTGCGTGGCCACAAACCACAGAGACTGTGCGAGGCGTCCATGGTGCAGCAGAGGCCGCCGTCGCCGTCGGAGCCAGTGAGTGCAATAGTCAGAGGCAGCATAGTCAAGTCAGTGGCAGCATGGCCATGGCCGCACGCAGGGTCGAGGAGCGGTAGGCCGTGGACCGCGGACTGTGCAATCTGTCGGGGAGTCGCCGGAGGGGCCTGTTTAGGGCGAGGATGAATTGCAGGGGCCCGTGGCCAGGTGTGGGAGTCCAGTTGCGCCTTCCATGTCGGCCCAGTCGCTCCTCCCACCCCTGTCAGCGCACCACACGGCCGCCTTTATACATACCTAGATCCACTCCCTCGTCGGCCGGCCTGCAAGATACCTCGCTGCGACCGTCTCCCATAGCCCAGTATTCCACGCCCAAAATACACTATACACCACCTCCCTCCATGCATTCGACACGACTGTGATAACGCGGGCACCCCTTCTGCTCGGCTGCCGTCTTCCTGGACGCAATCGCACCCTCGCCGTCACTGACGCAAGCGGAACCGCCCTCACCACCACCTATATCCAGCGTTGGGACGACACCCACTCCACGCACACGCACACACACCTACACCATGGTCCTACGCGCAGAACGACCGATCGTGCGCGTCGAGCACAGCTCCATGCGCACCATCGAAACCCGCAATACAGAGAACCTGTTCGGCCTCTGGTCTGGTGAGTGCGCTTCTGCGCCGCCGAGTATCGTTCGCATACACTAACAGCCCCTTTCGTAGTCTTCGCACGGTGCTCGCCCGCCATGGAAGACGGCAAGCGGTACGAGAACATGGCGTGGCGGCTGTGGTCCCGCGAGACCTTCTGCTGCCAGCCCGACGACATTGTGCCGCCGCAGTGGGCCTTCGAGCGACAGCTATCGACGAGCGCCACTGACATGCCCGAGCTGTCGACCAGCGTAGCCTCGGACGACTCCAACCTGGAAGGCGCCCTCACCTCGACTTCCCGATCAGATCTGTCCGCCTCTCGCCCCGACCTGCGCCGCCACGACTCCGCGACTAGCCAGGCCCGCGGCAGGCACCTGACCCCGATTGGACTGGAAAAGGTCGTCAACTCGATCCAGGAGAAGAAGTTCATCGAGCCGCTGTCGCCCCTTCCGCCGCAACTCGCTGCCCCACACGCCCAGCAGAAGTCCTCTGAGGACACGACTCCTCGCGCCGCATCGTTACCCTCCTCTGCACGCCCGGTCCCCGAGTCATCGACCTCGACAGTAGCAACTACCCTCGGAATCGACGCAATGAGCCCGGCCGCCGGTTCAGAGGCCAGCACCTCTACTGATATTAGCGAGCACAGCATTGTCCGCGGTTTCGAGCCTGGCCACATGTCGACATCCGTGCGCTCGAGCGTCAACTTGAACCCCGCTCCCACCCCCATCCTGAAGAAGACGTCGAGCTTCGTGGCGAAGCCTCTGCCATCCAAGGCCGAGCCCATGAAGAAGAAGCAGCCCATGTTTACCCTTGGCGGATCATCTGAGGAGGACAACAGCAGCTCTTTCGAAGCGTATTCCCTACAACAGCGCAGCTCACTGTCAGACCACCTACGACGAGCTGGCCCCATGCGCAAGACGACCTCGTTCAAGAACGAAGTGAGCACCCGCACCATCCCAGACATCACCTCGGAGAGCGAAGGGGCAATCGAGAGCGACAGCGAGGAAGAGTTTGACGAAAGCGCCATCGACGAAGACGACTCTGAGGAGGAATGGGAAGACGACGACGAAAATGAGGATAGCGGCCCACCCAGCGAGGCCGAACGTCCCCTGTTCTCGCGGGTAGATTCCAAGCCGAACCTCAACCTGACCTCTCGCCGTTCTCTCCTCACTTCCGCCATTCATGAAGGCGACCGTGCAGTGGCTCTACAAAACGCAGCCTCGCGGTCTACCTCTGCCATCCGCCGCTCCCGAACTACCACTCCCAATGGACCGTCTACTGGCAACTCACCCCAGGAGGATGGCGGTCTCATGATGCGTCCGCCAGTCACTCGCCCGAAACCGATCATCATGACTACGTCGAATGTGCACCCACCAGCGATGTCTCCTAAGACTACTCGTCGACTCATGCTCCAATCAGAGCTGACTGGCAGTCTCCGACAGAATCTCCTATGGGAACGACAGCAAAAGAATGCTACTACCAATGCGGTAGCAAAGCGACAGCAGAGCGCGGTTTCCCTCCCTGCTCTACGCCGGGCCATGACCACCGGCGACGTAAAAGGGCTCAACACCAACCCCCAACAAGCCCAGATTAGGGCTACGACCTTCCGGGACAACAACAAGAACAACAGTTCATACAATGACTACTTTGACCAAGGCCTTTTGGAGTATCATACTTCGGGCTGGTGATTGGGTCAACACTTTTCAGCATTTGCACTTCTAGCGGCATTTACGGACTGGCATTGGGTCTGCGGCGTTTTGATATTGTTTGCTTCTAAATGCCGCCAGTCATCTTTCATATACTGGACGGCCGATGATGGGTAATGTCTTCCCAAAATCTTCTGATACCATCAGGGCTTGAGTATGCCCGACGAGGCTACGAATCTCCTTCATGCACTTCATTACATCGGACAAGAGCGGTTCATCTGGCTTCGAGATAGGCCACGACTCTCGCCAGGGTGGTCTGTACTATTACACACACTGTACTTCTATCAGGCTCTTTGTCCGAGCCATTATACCTCGAGAAAGGGACTGCTCAACAGCAGCATTGCCTCACATGAGGCGGCCGTAATCGACTAGGTACTTAATGATAAAAAGTGGATTCTTCAATCTCGCCCTCGTAGAATTGCAGATGTGGTGATAGTGACCATGGCCGGTGAGCTGCTGCAGCAAGCCGATGCGCGTCGAGCCATGTGGACCCGGGCTGCTATTCCCAACAAGACGCATGCTGGTACGGAAGTCACTTCTGTTTGGCAGGCTCCTTTACCGCTCTTCTGAATCATCTAGCAAAAATGGATGCCCAGGAGGCGCTTATGCACGCTTCACTGTGGGCTTCATGCAGTGGCGGAGAGCACCAATGGCGGAAGGCGCATTCGACGCGTCAGGTCGATGATTCTCGTTGCATCTGCCGCAACCCAAGGCACGTTGCCCGTGTCACGATGGCATGGCAATGTTTGTGATGTTGATTGATGACAATATGGCGAAACTTGGAACCCCCAATATGTCCGCGGGCAGTGACGAGTGACGAGCAAATGCACGGCTATTGCCCAGGCTGGTACTGCCCTTCCTTCGGCCCGGCTTCCTGTCCGCCGCGAGAATGCTGCGTGCCTGGCCTTCTCCTTCATCACAGGGAGAAACAGCAAGGGCATGCCTCGTGAGACCATCCTTGCGCGATATAGGCCAGGAGCCGGCCGACGTGCATCGTGGCGAGCGCATCCAGGTTCCGTGGTGCGTCGTGGGATCGCCGCGGCGAGACTTGACTGCTGCAGACGCCCGTTCAGCCTTATCACTCAGGCTGCGAACTCAACACCAAGGCTTCCATCACGCCTTGGACAGCTCGACGCTCCGGGTTTCAGCGCGCGATGACTGAGTCTGACTCGAACTCGATCCCAGCAGAGTGCGACGCTGAGGGATTGCACCACGTCATTCTCGGCCAGGGCCCAAAGCCGCATTCTCCCGCAAATCGCCGTCGTCTGTTCAGGGCAACCTCTCCCCTCGTTTGCGTTTGCACCAGCATCGCATCACTCAACACTCCACGCAAGCCTCACCAGCTGACCGCAGGCAACGGCTTCGCCTATCTTCCTCGCAGCGCCTCGCTGCTCAGCAATCATTACCCCGGATTGCGCGGGCTCAGCTCAGCGCCTCCCCTCATTGTTGATTGCTCGCTCATTACTGCTATTTGCGAGGCTCCTTGATCATCTGGATCTAAAAACAACAGTCATCCCCAGCAACGGCGAACGGCCATGCTCCATCAGGCACCGGCAGCGCTACCCCGCGACACAGTCGGTCTGGAGGTCGATGCGCTGGCAGATTAGCGCCTGCATCATGGTCATCTGAAGCTTTTTGGACGAGTTATCTTGGAGCTGCCTCAGCCTCATGTACAAGGAACTCCGCCACCGCGGGAGGCTTCGAGCGATTCCCTGGTCAAACGTCCGGTACCACGCTTACGCCCTCATCCTGTGACTGTGTGATATCGCATCCTCTGGCGCTGGGCCTCCCGGTATCACCTAATTCTCCATCTCCACACTTTCATTTGTCGCTTTCGTGGGGGTCCGCGTCACATGTCTCCTATCGTCACACCTCTCACCTCGCGAACAGGCACATTATGGTGACATGTCCTTTTTCGCTAATGCTGCTCGTTGCAGATCTGGCGTCGGTTTACGCGTTCAGAGATATCGATACGCTTTTTAGATATAGCGCTGCAGAACATGCAGTCAACTGTTCCGCGCAGCAAGCCGTCGGAACCGCTCCATCATGTCGTGCTCCCAGTCGTGGGCGCGGAAAGATATCCCATTGCCTCGCTGCGCTGGTCCGCTCCGCGCCAGGGTTCCGTCAATACTTCCCGCATCACTTGGGATTATCTAACAGCAACTCAGCTCTCGAAATCGACGTATCAAACACCACGGTCTTGGTAGAGGCTTGTCCGAACACGAAGATGCGGTAATCGTTACGCCTCTGTTTCTTCGTCTTCTGGTTGCCCGACTCCCATCTATCTTCTAACGCCCAGCTTCCTTGCAGACGTTATTCAAGCGGCGGTAAGCTTCATTGACCAGATGAGGAAGTGTGAGATATCAGGTGCACGCTACTTTGTCGCTCAAACGTTCCACAAGTCGGCACCCCACGATTGCGAGACTTTGCACCAATCAATTTGATCTGATCAAATCTCTATCGAGGAATACAGATCGTCAAATGCATGCAACTCAGCTAGAGGATTATGCTTGCCGAAGGAAACGACGAGTCAGATTATCTCTCACATAAACATGCTCAGCGCAGCCAGCAGGCCACACAGAGGACCACTTCATGGTGGCAGGTGGACTGGATAGATTCAATCTATGTCCTGTACGACAACGCCATTACTGTGGGAACGGAATGTTTGTCGGTATAACAGCCGCAGACTTTAGCCTCGCACCATTGACTCGGCCCCACGTCGCCTACCCCGGACTTTGCTGGCATGTCTCAGTTGATATCAGGTATCAGCTTCAATATGGTCGTTTGACTGCCTCGACCGATCCAGTATCTTTAAAAGTCGACAGCTTCGTAAGTTGACGCAACACCATCGTCACTCCGCGACTAGATGTGCCGTATACAGCCTACCGTGCCCACAACCAAAGTATTAAGCATCATCCAGGGTGTCAAGTGTCGAGTTATGAGGTGCTCTTTCGAACGCATTCTTCCGAGGGCAGATTACGCATGACACGTTTGCAGAACTCGATTCGCAACGAAGCTCGACATCTCCCGATATCACATGCCGAGGTTTACTGATTACCGCTACGAAGTTGGAGATCTTCCTAGAGCAGCCTCCGTGAGCTACAAACAGCCCGCCATGAGCCGAGGGAGGCTCAGGGTCCCAAGCAAAAAGTGATGTAAGGTGTTCTGTCCATCCGGGATATTCTCGAATACGAGGTAGCTCGGTACACTACCGACAAGCGCTCCCCATACCCCAGGCTTGACGTAGCCAACCTGGGAGGCGCATCCCAACGCAGGAACGCGCTGCAGGTATATGATACATTTCTGATCGTGTTACATTACAGCCTCATATTTAGAGCCTAAAACTTAGGGCAGTCAAGAGTCAGACATTTCTTTGCGGTCAGCTGCCCGGAGCTTCCCCGCAAATTCGCAGGCAAGCCTGGATAGGCTTCAATACCTTTCCTCTTCCGGTCACACTCCACGCGACACATCCTTGTACACTCGGCGCCCTTGAGAGCCTGCAACGGTAATGGCTTTCGCTCTACGCATTCCTTCGTGGAATTGCCAACGGCTCGGTCTTTCATCTCTTTGCTGACGGCCGCAAATGAAGTGCGCGCATGTCACCTGGATGCGACGACGGCAAGTTATGAGCTGTTAGCGTGCTGCTGTATGTGTGAACGGCCCGTCTCGCAACCTGGCTGCCGTGCTTCTGGACGGACAACAGCCGGCCCTGCGGATTGGCAGTAGCTGGCATTAGGTAACATTGATGAGCAGATTGAGGCAGTACGAGTCAGTAAAAACGTCACAAACAACCTGTCCGATCATCATCTTCACACTCCTAACAAGTGGAGGTAGATGACTTCATCCAACCTCATTCCCGCCAGTATTATGAAACAAACTTTCGGGTCGTTGGCTAGCTTCCCCGCTCACGGCTAGAGCTGCTTCCCCACGAAGTCTCCTAGACGGGGCACCGGATGTACGAATGCGTCTCACTGAGCTTTCGAAACAGACCGAAACGCTACCACAAGTCAGGTGCCTTATATAGATCTCCTAGCACGTGGCAACGCTTTTCTGAGTTTCGCAGCTAGACTGCAGCTAGACTTCAACTCGAATTCTATGGGTGCGTTGTCGTCGTGCTTCGACTCGAGGTAAATCGCCTGACATTACGTTCTCAGCTGTTTTGATGTAATGCTGCTCGCCAACTCCGGTACACTAGGATCGGGAAATGTTATGCATCGAGAACAGCTTCTAGAAGATCATGGGGCTCTCAGACAGGATTATTTCCGGGGTAATTGTTGGCGAATGCTCGTCATGAGATGCGATGACGTATCACGCTGCGGAGTATGCAGGTACGAAAACGGCGATCGTACATTACTCTATTTGGCAAAGCCGGGTCTTTTCTCCGCATCTTGCTCGATACGCAGGCGAGATCCAAGCAGGAAATAAACTTCAAACATTTCAAATGTTACGTCCTCAAATTTGGTCAGCTTTACCAATACTGCAAACAGCCTCGCCCGGAGAAATTGTCGGTATGTGGTTGCGCGTCAGTTCGAGGTTGCATTGCACCTACCAGCATCCACATTTCGAGCAACTCGTCTAAACATGACATTCGCAACGACCGTGTTCCACCTGCATCGGAACCGGTGCGGCGACACACAGATGTCACTATTTCTTCCAGTCTGGCCCTTGCTATTTCGGGACATCTTCGCCATCGGCTAAACGTCTGCAAACGCTGCGTCTTCGCCACCATGTCTCTGCAAGCATCGGGAAGTTTTCTAGAAGGTCCACGGCGGTCACGGCGGTCACGGCGTGCCCGTTCCCCTGGGTCGCATGTGGAGAGGCTCCAATACAAGCTTTCCTCGACTGCAACGGTGTTTGCTCGATCTGGTCATCGGGAATACCCTGACGCGCATGCTTTTACGAATCTACGAGTTGGTTGAGGTATTGAGGGCAAGCTGTCACATGCTTCTAAACCGCTTGCCGAGCTCTACCGAACGTACCTCCACGCTTACACTACTCAGAGGGGAAGCGCTTCACATGTATCCGCGTTGCAACCCAACCATTTCACATGCTCACCGAATTTTTTTATTTTCCTCTTCTCCTGTTGGACGCATGCATTAACGTCGCATTACTATCCTTCTCTCAGTCCTAATTTTCCCTGTTCATCTCATTTCTGCATGTCTCAGCGTCAAAGCACAGCAAAAAATCTCCAAAAGCCCCCACTTCTCGACCCCTTCAGTACCCACCCACTCCACGTATAATTGGGCTCCCATTCGCAAAACCGCGCACGAGAGGAAAGCTTTGCCAACAACCCGCAAACTCCCGATCCGCTACAACAGTGCACTGTACCCGCTTTATTCCCACGCAAGCCCTCCATCTAGACTCGCAACGAACCCCAATCCAATCCGCGACCCACTACACGCGAGCACGTTCACAACTCCCTGGTCTAGGGGTGACCGTAACCCTCACCGCCCACTTAGCTGTACAGTATTATATTTTTTGTTCTTTCTTGCAGGCAGCGAGCGGAAGTTGCCACACGCATATAAGGCCGCCCAATTGAGTCTTTTTTACTAGTGGACACTGCTCCTTTCGAGCTAGAGAGTATAATTCAGTTGAGCAAGCTGGGTTCAGCCTTTCAGCCACCGGGCTAGACTTCCGTTACCTAGTACTAGCTAGCCATAGCCACGTGCGCGAAGCTTGACAGCTGGAGCTGGGAGCTCGATGCGAGCTAACGCCGAGACCAGGCTAGGCGTACAGTATAGTTGTACCATGGCTAGGTAATCAATCCATGGTTTCCTAACTACTTATGGAGTTGTAGGATTCTCACCAGTAATTGTGAAGTATCACATGGTCTCTCTTCTCACTCCCTCGACTCAGATGTGGCTGGACTGGACCAAATCCTATCCTATCCTATGCCCCATCCTGTCCAAAGTCGTTCATGCAACAATCAGAGCATACATCACATCACCAGACCTTTTCAGCTCAGCTGAGCCCGGGTGCCGGTGTTCCGTAACACGGCAACATGTGTGGCATGTTTTTTGTGCTCGGCGAACACCGATTTCGAGGCTGCTAGTAGGTTGTCGTGTGGTTCGATATGCTGTCCTGTCCGGCAAACTACTGGGGAAATGCTGATTAGCAAGCAAGCAAACACTCTGACTGGGCCTCTGTTGCTGGTGGTGCTTAACTCGGAGGTCGTAGTTGAATCTCGTTGGTGTTGCACTTTTTGCTTTCGCCGTGTAGTTGTAGACCAGTCAGTCCCTGCGTAAAGACATGTGCGTGCAAGCAAGCAAGTAAGCAAGAGGAATGGGTATTTCCGTCATGCCGGGGAACAAAACGATGGCGGGGTGTGGGTCCTTCCTTCCTTCCTTCCTCCCTTCCTCCTCTTACAACTAGCTCCTGTGTCCCTTCTGTTCTGGCCTGATCCGGAGGAACGATGGAATACAACTAAAACTACCCCGAGGCGGATTGCGCTTTTTTGTGTGGCCGAAGGATTGAGGTCGTTCGACTGCTGTGTGCTAACGAAGGGAAAGGAGTCGAGGCGAATGGGATGTTTTGATATGTTTTGATACAGTGGTGTTTTGTTACGGACGGGTGGAGATGAGGTGAGGTGAGACGGCTCGGAAGTGCCTCGTCTCGTGCTTGTTAGTTGTGGTGTTGAGATAGTTGTTTGGCGAGGAGGAAGTAAGAGTTACGTTCATATCTTGATGGTTTGATGGATGAGTTTCATACCCACCTGCTAGAGCCAGTGTTGAGGCTCACTTGTCTTACATAGCGGAGTGGGCGTTTTGCGCGTTACATAAATATTTGGACGTTTTCTCTCTCGTCTTTTTATCGGTCTTGTATCTGACTGGTGGACAGATTCTTCTTTGTGCTCTGGTCGTTGTGGTAAAGTGAGTGAGTGAGATGAATCCACGGGTTAGGATTTCGAGGTATGTTGATTGAAGCAGGTAATAGTATACACAACTACCTATGAAACTTAGTCCCACCTCTTAGCGACACTTTTGTGGAGCAGTGTGTGTCGAGACGTCAAGTTTCCTCACTGACGTTCTATACTACGGGAAAAGATCCAGCTATATTTTACTACATACCAATATAGTATAGTAGGTAGTAGACGTGTTGCTACGTCAAGTTATCTCGCCGCTAGAAAACAAGAAAGCATTTTTTCCCTATGCGAAAGGAAATGAAACGAAGCGGTCACACTACGCTCAACCTCCTCACTAATTAGATATTCAACCCCCTCTTACCTAGCCACTAACCTTCAACACTAAAGATTAAATCTCTATAAACGACCCCGTGCCTTTCTGCTATACTATATCATTGCCCACAAGCGAATGATTTAGTGAATGGATCTAAAACTTCTAAACCAGACAGGTAACATGCGAAGAATATCTTACCATCAACATTGTATCGTCTGACGAAATTAGAATCTACTATTCTTCTTTCACCTCTCTGCCTTCGTCTCTCCTTCCCTCTACACCTGTATCTATACTTATACTTATATCCTTAAGCTAATCTAACTTATCTATACCTCCCGCCTGCTCCCACTTCCTCCTCACAGTCAGAACATAAACGAAATCATCCATCCGAACACAACGTCTCAAATCTCAAATCTCACACTCAAACAACCGAAAGAGTAAAAATAAAAATAAAAAAAATTGGCATACTACACATTCTTCATTCATTGACACTCCTAGCCCTAGCCTCAGCCTCACTCTATCCGTTCGTCTACCCGTCTATTCATCCCTATCTCTATGTGTAATTTAAAACTCTCATCATATACTCATCTCATATATATATATATAGACAGGCAAAATTAGATATGCACGTACCATAGCTAAGCTCAGTCGTCCACCAATGTAATCCAACTCTTAGGTACCATTATCGTTTATGTCGTGTCGCTCATGTCGCGTGGTGCATGGATACACGAATAGTGTACTACTTTTGATCTCTGATTCGTGGCGGGGAGAAACATGAGGATTGAGACTTACTTGCACGGCTGGAGGGTGAAAGTGACGCTGTATATATGGCCGAGGTCTAAGTCAAGGTTGCTGGGAGACTGCGTGACTTTGAACCGCGATATGCCTGACCTAGGTACGAGGTACTGCGCTGATTTGTCTAGTACTGACGAATTTCTACAGTCATTTGGGCCAGTATTTAACGTGCCTGCTTGGAAACAGGTATCATCAGAGAGCATGGAGAAAGTTGTTAGGCATCATATGCTGTTGACTTTTTTTACATTCACTGTCTATGGGTATACCGCTCAGGCATCTTTCCATCACCATCACAGTCCATACCGCTGCTGTGCTCTCCAGACGTGACTTGGTCCAAGCGTGTGCCCGTCCTCTCCACCTCCTCCCACGGGCAGCAGCAAATCGCGTCGCACGACGTGTTTGGCGCTGCAACGTCTAAAAGTCATTCTCATCGCTTCCCGCAATAATCACATTGTTGACCTATCCATCGGGTTAGCATCGATCGGAGAACGGCGAAGGGAGGGAAAACAAGGGTGGTACAAAGGAACGATCGGAGCGATGCAAGGCGTGCGTAGTCAAGAATGATCCCGAGAACGAGGCGGCCCATTCAGGAACCACGAATGAAATCACGTTTGCATTTCTCGCGTGTAACGAGCGATGCAAATTTGCGTGCTGCAAACTAGTGCAACTGTCATATTTGCTTCCCCGCTTCCCCGACATTTGATTGTCGAGGTGGGAAGAGCAAGGGAGACAAGGGGAGGCGGAAGGGATGGCGGGAAGGGACTGCATAGTGTAATGAAAGGGTAGTGTAAGAAAAGAAATGGTAATGATACATACCTTGAGCACCATCCTGCACAGTTGTGTAGCGAGCAATAGCTGTTGCCTCTTTGAGATCAAGGGATCGATCACGAAGTGCTCCCTCATATCTGCAATAGCGCCACGTTAGCACGATCTCAATGGTTTCAGCCACAAAGGTAGCCCGTGACAGGGTGAAAGAGGGCCAGCAAAGCAACGTGTCTCAAGTGCTTTTCGTCTAATCTCCACTTGTGGTTGCGTTCATGTCGAACGAACCGTGTGGAAGATGCGTGGGGGCGTGGCACTACATCCCACGGAGTCGTTGGACGCGGGAAGATGGATGTACCACGGGACCACGCACCCTCGGAGATGAACCGCGATGCGGGCGCTTAACAACGGTGGAAAGAAAAGGAAGTATGTCCTGCTGATACCGCAAAAGGATGGCAAAACTCGTATAGGAAAGGTCGTCGGAAGAAGCAGATACGAGAACGTGGACTTACCATTGCTCCCGGTTTGCATGCAGTCGACACCTAACCTGGTGTTCTTTTCCTTGGCTTGTCGGGACTTGATATTGGCGAGAGTCTCGATAGGACTGAGGCCGGAGTTCTCAGCCAGCGCCATGGGTACGCAATCGAGGGCATCAGCAAAGGCGCGCATTGCGTACTGCTCGAGACCGGGGCTCTGCAAGTTCATTAGGTGTGCCGGCCTATATCACGCATTTGAATTGACCTACCTTGACTGCTGCATCCTCGACCGCCAGTGAGCAGGCAACTTCCGCGGCACCACCACCGTATACAATCCGGTTGTCCTTGACCAAGTTTCGCACGACGCAAAGTGCATCGTGTAGTGAGCGTTTCGCCTCATCAATGATCTACACCTTGTTAGTAATTACAAATTCCATAAACGAAGACATTTCGCCGCTTGAGCATACCATCTTGTTGCTGCCTCGGACAAAGACGGTCACGGCTCTTGTGTTCGCACACTCCTCGATGACCAGCATCTTGTCCCTCGTCGTTCCGAAGGTCAGCTCCCGCACGATACCCGCCTTGCCTAGCTTCTCCGCGCTGAGGTCCTCGAAACGCGGTACTATGCGGCCGTTTGTAGCGATAGCAATCAACTCGATCTCTGGTCCACCAACCCATCGTACAGCAGGCAGCTTGTTTGTGAGAAGGAGATGGTTGGCCTCGTCGTCGAAGCCCCACTGACATATTACTACGTTTGCGCCCGTGTTCTTGATCTGCTCAATCATCTCGGTGAACTTGCCCGACTCGTAATTTTGCAGCTTCTTGAACTCCTCGACGGAGGTGATGTCCAACTTGTGCTTGGTCTTGGGCTTCGGCGGCTCAAACGCGCACGTCAAGATGGCGAGTTTGGCGTCCTTGACCTCGGAGGGCATCTGGGGATGCGAGAAGTCCTTGTCTACTATGACGCCCTTGACGAGGAGTGTGTCTTCTAGGGAGCCTCCGACCTTGCCGTCGACCTTGATGAGTTCGAAGTCGACGTCTTTTCGGTCCAAGTCGGCCACTGACAGTACAGCGTCGACGGCGATGTTGGCGAACTGGTCGTGGGCTTTCGAGACGATCTTGCTTCCTAAGCTGGTCTTGGCGACCCTGAACAGCTGCTCTGTGTTGTCTTTGGAGAAGTGGATCTCGTCGCTGATCTCGTCGAGCTTGGCCACGGCGACCTCGCAGGCCTGGTCGTAGCCGTCTGCTATCCGGATGGGGTGGATGCCCTTGTCGATGAGGTCCGCGGCCTGCTCGAGCAGCGCGCCTGCTAGTACCACCACACCCGTTGTGCCGTCGCCAATCTCGTCGTCTTGTGACTTTGACAACTCGACTAGCAGCTTCGCGACGTGGTTCGAGATCTCCATCTGGGAGAGAATGGTGGCGCCGTCGTTCGTTACCGTGATATCTCCGTCGGGTGAAATTAGGATCTTGTCCAGTCCTCGCGGTCCCTACATTCTCGTGAGCCTGTTGTCTCCTACTGATGATTTTGCATGCATACTAGCGATGTCTTGACGATATTCGCTACCGTCTTTGCGGCCAGAATATGTGACTTGACGGCTTCGTTGCCATGCTGCCTCTTCTTCTTGCCTTGACTGCCCTCGGTGTCAGCTGTTGCCCTTGCTGCTCGTCCCTCGAACTATGCTCTGGTGTTCCACATACTCTCTGACAATGATAAACGGCCGGCCCGCCTCATCCTTCATCACCTGGGCTATAATCGATGTTGTCAGTTGTTGCTCTTGCGGGTTGACCGGGTATTCTCGAGTCGTAAGAAGGTCGGAGGCGTACCATTTGACATGTCAAGTTCTGTGCACATAGATAGTCAGCATATATTCTGGTATAGAAATGCTTCAACGTATGGAGGGTTTGGGGCTGTTGCAGCCTGCACAACTTACGCATCGCCATAGTGAACAAATGCTCTGCTCAAACCGATATTACAAAAGATCGGAGACTCGACAAGCTATATACACGTGCCAGCAACTATGACGGCGCGTATCTGAGAGTGAGGGGTGGTGGGGTAATTTCGTAAACAGCTGGTATCGCATCTCGAAATTTCCCCAGAGAAGCTTGGCAAGCTCGACGCACGGCCGTCGCGTCCTCTAGCTTCAACCACCGTCCGACTGTATGGCAACGGCGTCTGCTTGCTTGTCCACCACATCTCACTGAGCTCTGCCGCGCGTGCAATTGGCCTGTTCTGGTCTGCCAACGAGCCCCAGACGCCATCTCTAGCTCATATCATCCTGCGTCATCACTAGCGACAGCTCTCAAGATGCCTCGTGAGTTGCGCCTACCAACATTAAGCATTCAACGCGTATTGTACGACTGCTAACGCGCGCATAGCTGCCCTCAGCGACGACAGCGAGTCCTCGGGCGACGACGAGATCCCCGCGCAGAAGAAAGGTAAGCAGCCCGCAGCGCAGGTCGACGAGGAAGAGCAAGAAGAGGCCGACGAAGAGGATGATGGAGAACCGGCCGAGGACGAGTATGCGCACTACCCGCACACTTGGATCGCATTGCGCTGACTACGCGACAGATACATCGTTGAGGCCATACTTGCGCACAAGTGGGTCAAAGTGAGACTCCCTACCCCCCGAGGCCACGCGCATCACTGACCGCACTCAGGGCGAGCTCGAATTCGACGTCAAATGGATGGGCTACGACGACCCGAAAGACCGGACATGGGAGCCCGAGAGCAACATGTACGCTCGCACCCTTCGCACCTACAGCTAGACGTCCGTGACTAATAACCACAGGGGCGGCGCCGTCGACGTGTTGAAAGAATACTTCAAGAAGCTCGGCGGCCGACCACAGCCTCCCAAGGGCCAGAAGCGAAAGGGCAGACAATCCGGCGTCAACTCGGAAGCCGGCACCCCAGCCTCGAGCACCAAGCGCGCGAAACAGGAGAAGCAGTGGAGCCCACCTCCAGGCTCCTGGGAACACGACGTCAGCCACATCGACACGATCGAGCAGACTAAGAATCCTAAGACAGGCGAGACGGAGAAATTCGTATACCTGGTTTGGAAGAACCAGAAGAAAACACAGCACCCCCTCAAACACGTAAACCTGAAGTGTCCGCAGAAGGTGCCTTTTCTCTTGCCAACTTGAATTTGAGGTGGACTTGGCTAATGCGCCACAGATGCTTCTTTACTACGAGAGCCACCTCGTCTTCACACAAAACGACGACATACTGGATGGTGGTGATCAAAATGGTGACAACGATGGCACCAACGTCGTCATGAAGGATTCTGACTGATGCGGCCCAGGCGATTAGGTATCCCCACAGCGACCGACCGTTACCATCGAGCCGGGAGTTCGCACTACTCCGAAGGTGAAGATCCGAGCAAATGCTGCCCGGAGGCGCTGTAGCTTCAGAAATGCTGGAGTTGGAGTCGTGAGCGCCTCGCCTCGCCTCCATGCAACCAACCATCCTTGGTTCCTTCTTTCGCATTTTGTCCGCGGCGACGGAGCAACTCTTTTCACAATGGCGTACAAGGCAGCCACATGTATTATGCGAGCTTTGAATACAACACGGGGATCGTGGATACTGTATGGAGTTGCATGGGTTCCTGGGAGTTTACCAACTTGTACTCTATTATCAATTACTACTTCCCAACATTCATCGATTACTTTTCCACAATTCACGAAACTAATTGCTCTTACAAGCTTGACACGACATTGTTCTACTTCCTGTATGATGTGAATGTACATCACCCTCAGCACGGAAAAAGCCGCAGTAGTGAAATAAGTGTGCACACATCTCTCATTAGCCGTAAGACTTCAAATCTTACAATCCTATACTATCTATATACAATAAAAGCCAAAGCCAAAGCCAAATGCTAACAAACTGCTGCAACACTAACCCAGCGTTGCGTAACGGGGTATCCCAAAAGCCAAAAACTCGGCTATACTATACTCTTCAAATCGCATTATGCTCAACACAGCCGTAGCCGTAACAATGAATCGGGGCGTAAAAACCTCCTGGCTATTCGATCCCAACTCCAAAAATCAAATCCAAGTTCAAAACGCCTTCCCATGCCATGCAATCATGCCTGCCATATATACCCTTTCCTTTCCTTCCTTCTTCGTCATAGAGCGTCGTCATGTGTACAAGCGCAAGTGCAGCAAGCTATGTCGATGCCATGCATATACATGTGTACGTGTTGTTTTGTGTGTGGTGTGTGTACAGCTTTCCTTCTTCAAGCCTCGGTCATATCCGATACCGACGATGCGGTGCCGCCGACGGCCATTCGCGTTTGTAGATAGTAGATCAGGTATGCGATGAGGGCGATGAGGATGAAGAGGATTAGGATGATGAGGAAGATGACGATGTTGCGCTTCATGGTTGCGGTTGCGGCTTGAGGTTGAGTTGGAGGTGAGGTGTTGGTTGGAGTGTGTTCGGACGGTGCGAGGCGATGCGATGCGCGGTGGTGATGCGAGTGCGTAGGAGTGTGTTTTCTAGTAGAAAATTAGTTGATTGCTCCAAGGGAAAAACTTTGAAAACTGTACATACCTCTCAAACTGCTCTCGTAGTGTGTGGGTGTTACTGACAACGCACAAGGCCCGAGCTCAAGCAAGCAGCAGCTATCGTCTGAGCAACCTTCAATCCGATCAACAAAAGAGTTTTGTTAAAAAGTCAAGATCGCGCAGTATCAAGTCGTGTAATGATGAGGACAGTACAGTATGCAGCTAAGTGGCTTCTCTTGGAATGTGGCATGCACCAACTTTTGTAGAGACATGGCGGGGTGCGTGCGCGGGGGCGGGTGGTTGGGTGGTTGGTTGGGTTCGCGTCTGCGGGGGTTGGGAATGGCTGGACGAGTGGGTGAGGCTGGATATGAAACCTGAAGCAGGATGGGGGATGATGATGATGACGATGGTGGAGTAGTGATATTATGGAGGGAAATTGAATAGCAGATGATCATTATTGCGATGAGGATTGGTGCGCTTGGGATGGATGGGTGGAAGGAGCGTTGATGATGCGTGGTCACGTGCAGGGGCTTGGCGCGCTTATGGGCCTAACTAGCAGGGCAAGCGCTACCGTTTGGAAACAACACCAAACAAGTTCGTCATAATTCGATTCTGATATCCTTCAGCGGGCGATTTCATCGAAAGGTCGGTCACCGTCAGATCATGATCGCCAACTGGTTCTGATGCGTGCTTCGCATATCCACAGCTGTCCCAACTTCGATGATGAGACTTGCCCGCATCACGACCGTTGCAGCATCAATTCTTTTTGCTAACCTGCCCGCAATCATTTGCCTGTCATGAGCACAATATGCCAAAGACGAACTACCACTCCATCAGCTCCGATCCTGCTATTTACCTGATGACTGAGCGGGTCTCCAAGTCGAGGATCGGACGAACTGTCAATGTCGTTGTCAACATGACTGCAGGTTGCGCTGCGACTGCTGCTGGTGGCATGGATGCTGCGCGGCATCCGGATCATGCCAGAGTGTAGAGAGAGACTAATGCCGTCTGGACTTTTCCTTTCGTGTATCACACCGGTATTTAAGAGAGGCCTCGCACTTTATTGCATGATCAGATCATTCTTCTAGTGCTCAGGCGCATGAGTGTGCAACGCACCCTATGGTCGGGATTTCCCCCAACACAAGGGTCACACCATACCAATTAACGGAGCCATCCCGGGGACATCGATTTGATTGCCATCGTCAAGAACATGGTCTTCGCCTAAACACAACAAATATCTCGCGTCTATGATAAGATTATACTGCGCATGCCAGCTCTTATACTCAAATCCAAACGAATTTCCATCGATCGGTGGTGTTGTACAACACTCTGCCTTCCATTCCGAGAATTTCTGAGTTGTGGGAGGACCTTAAAAGCATCCACCGGACGTCCCTCCGTCGACAGCCTTTTCGCCCGGCCATTGGTCAGCACATAGCTCCCTGAGCATCTCCTGGCGCCCTTTGTGACGCCGTGCCTACTGGCCCTGATTAAATGCTCCAGGGGTATTCAGTTCGACTATTCCGCGAATGTCCTTTTGCTCAGACCCATACTGACGTTCTTTTTTACCATCAAGATTGTCTCCTCATGCTGGGACAGTGGTGGATCCCATCTTTCAAGTTTGACCAAGAAACTGAGGAGGTTCTGAGATAATAGACAACCGGATCTGAAAGACCACAATGAGCCGAAGCGCAAGCTCAGATATGACGAAGAATCCTGAAAGACCATCACGCTCTGAGATACCACAGCATTGCGATCGAGCGAGACACAGGACTGAGTCGAAGGAGTCAAATTCATCCCTGCGCACTGATCGATCTGAGGCCATCTGGACCTTAACGATCGCCTATACCCTGTGGCTATATCTTACAAACTATCAATGGATGGCTTCTAGAACCGTATCTCACGTATTTAGAATGGCAATTTCATCGATTGGTTAGGCCCGCGGAGCCGATCAAGTTTGCACAAGACTCTGGGTCTTGGTGCCTAAAACGGAGATCAATAGTTACCCTACATAGGTTGAACTGCATTCTTTAGTAAGTGTTCCATTCAAGCTATACAAGGACTTGTCCACAAATCATCACCGAGAAACATTTCGAGCTGCAAGGCATTGTGCAATATACACAACATGGCATCGTGGCACCGTTTCTGCAAACCTTCGTACCGCATAAGCAATATCGGCCTCTGTACAGCATATGGAGAGAGTTCTACTTCTACATATAGTTAGTATGCAGGGCTTCATATCGGTCAACCGATTAGAACCAGAGAACCATGTTAAGGTTTTGGCATCCACATCCCAACCTTCTTCTTCATCCACGCACTTTGTTGCACGACAGGACATGTCCGAAACACGGGCCCCGTCCCGCATACTGTCCGAGATTCATGCGCATCGGTCATCTTGTGTATCCCAAGGCACATTTCTGACTACCCGCAAGTGGATCATCCCGCTCGACAAACCATGTTATCGGTGAAGACCTCCACACTGTACGCGCGTCTTGGCACCTATATGACCACGGGGATCCTGTCTGCACTTCTGTTCTCTCTGCCGATACAGCCATTTCTTTCACTACCTCTATTATCACCGTTATCACACGCTCTTTTGCTAGCTACTTCCAACCCTTGATGAATTTGAGTTTTCTTCTTTAATAAAAAGGTATTTGCTCCTACAGCCATTGTACTACTGACTACGCTTGCAGGGTTAGCCGCTCGCCAACCATGGGGCGCGTTGTAGAACACCTCCTCACTGTGACCACCTTCGTGGCGGCCGCAGCTGGGAAAGGTCAGGGTCTACCGCCGCTTCTCCCGCCACTGCCCCAATCAAGTACGAAGCCACTTGTCGCTGTCAATGTTAACGGCAACATCCTCGGGACATTGGGTGGCACAACCAATGGACTCACTGGTGCCGTAACGCCTCCTTTGATCGATACCCTGAATACCATTGGTGGCACCACCGATGTGATAAGTGACAACACAACAAGTCTTGTTGGCGGTGTCCTCGGGGGAGTGGGTGGAGTTCTTGGAGGGGTAGGCGGACTCCTCAACGTGACGGCTGATACTGTCGCCGACATTCTTTCACCTGCTCTTGCCCATCTTCTCACCGTAAGTGCGGCTCGCAGACGATCATACATATATACTGACATCCTGTAGGATGCCCCACTCGACGTACTGGATGGCCTCTTGGAAGCAATCCTACACCCACATCCTCGCGATCCTGACTTCCTCGGCTGGCAGTACTGGGGTTGTTTCTATTCCACCGCATACATATCGACCCGCATTCCCAAGGTTACCAACGCTGCCGACGGAATGAGCCCTAAACTTTGCATTGCGCTATGCGTTGCCGACGGCGTGGATTTTGCAATCGTGATCAACGACAAATGCTATTGCTCGAACGACCGGCCTAGCAATGCCGATGGATCCGATAAATGCAACACGGCCTGCCCGTCGAACCCAGGTTTATTCTGCGGGGGGATAGGAACAGTTACTAGCGCAGCAATGTCGGTCTTTCGGCGAGTTATAACCTCCATCCCTGGTCCTTTACCTGCAATTCCTGAACCCCCGGGCTGGCGGTACAGTGGCTGTTACTTCGGCGACGCCTATATGTCGACCGCGACCTTCAAAGGGTACGTCAAGTACTTTGAGTCGCCTACGACAATCAACGCTTCCGTATGCGTCACGACATGCACTTCCAATGGGCGGAGTTTTACATATGCTGGGATGTACGGAGCAAGGTGCTATTGCTCGAACACTGCACCTCTCCTCAGTGTAGAAGCGGGCGTCGGGCATTGTACCAGCCGACCTTGTTCAGGGAATAAGGGCGAGGCTTGTGGCGGCGAGAGCAACTACGCGCCCTATATGGCCAACACTCGTTCCCTAATGACTACGCTTTACGTCAAGGCTCCCGTTCCACCATCAACGACACCGCAGCTACCCAACACACCCGGCCCGCGGGACTGGACGTACTGGGGCTGCTACTACGGCGCACTGTACCTCCTCGACACCATCCTGAACGGAATCCACATTTCGGCCCTCGTGGACGCCGTCCCAGATATGAGCGGTGACCGCTGCATCCAGCTGTGTCTATCAGCCAGCGTTCTCCCCAATCCTACCTTGAACTTTGCGCTCACTTTGGGTGGCACTTGTTTCTGCAACACTAAGCCCCCGACGGAGGGCCTGCTAGCGCCGAACCAGACCATGTGCAACGAGCCATGTCCAGATCATTCGGGGCAGAGATGTGGTGGAACCGATCCGAACGGGCCGCCGACCTTAGGCAACCAGTTAATTAATATCCTTGGAAGGGAAGTCAAGGTAAGTGGATTTCGATAGTATTCAGGACTGTCTGTATGCTTGAAACTGTGTTCTATGCTGTGATCGACTTGAAAACGTGGTCACTATACCACGTTCAATCGGAGGTAGGAGGCTCGTGATGCTTGCGATGCTTGCGGAAAGTGAGGAGCTCAATACACTAGGTAAGTGTCTCATCCCGCTGATGCCGAGAACTGATTGTGCTACAAGGACTACCTATGTGTTGTCAGGTGGCGCTTTGTAGTTTCTTGATCGAAAGCGATCATACAGCTCACGTAGGAATTGCGTCAAGGAAAGGTTTGGGGAGGGCATGCGGCTGGGAAGCAGATAGGGGCGATAAGCGGCATAGAACATAATACGAACTTCATCAGAAGGGCATGATTCGATTTTCATCTTGCAAGGCTCCCTCCACAAATACTCATACGTAATTCAATTATGATACCGACTTTTACTGCGATCTCGTTTCAGGAAAGGGGCCTATAAATGAAAGTGGCGCGCTTTGCGTTGCTGGAACTAGGAAATACCGAAAATGATGCCGTAACTACCTGATCTCAAACACATGATCCGGCTTGTCCCTCTCGAACTTCTGCCGCACCGCCTCGCCATCCATCATACCATGTATGTATGTCTCGCCCAGAAACTTGAAGTGCCTCATAGCATCGCGGATGTCTGCTTTGCGCTGCCGCTCCATTTGCTTACTCAATTTCTCGTCTTCCTTGTCTTCCGTATCATGATCGCTTTCCACGTCGTCCAAGTCACTCTCACCCTCATCCTGACCGTTTACCTCAACGTCCGCAACGCTCTCCTTATCCCCCTCATCATTACCGTCGCCTGCATCTTCAATATCAGTCTCGTCTTCGGAGAGTTCGTCCTCCTTGCCCGCCCATTCCTTTCGTCTTTCATTCGTCTCTCGGGCTTTTTCTTCCCGGGCTCTTTCCTTGCGCGCTTTCTCTTCACGGGCTTTCTCTTCGTTGTATTCTCGTTTGCTGCTTTGGTGGGTCAAAAGCTCTCGATTGTAGCGTTTTGTCGCTTTTCGGATCTCTTTCCTTTTGCTTTTCGGCTGCTTGAGGTACTCTGCCTTGCGGATTCGGTTCTTCTCCAAACGAGTCATCAGGCGCTTCATGGCTTCGATACCGTCTTCAAACTTCTCGTTTTCTTGTTCGTTAGACGTCTTGAACCTGTCACTGCCTTGGCGTAAGATGACTGGTACGGTGCAGCCGTAGATGATACAGACTAGGTCCCCTTCCTTTACGTCTTCTGAGACGAGGCCTAAAGCTCCACGCTTTGTCTTGATCAGGGCGCGGTTCCAGATGACAGCCTGTACACGCCGGCAAAACTCTGCAATGATGGAATTCCGCTCGTTGAAGATGAGAGCAGTGGTGTCAACGGCATTGCTTCGAATACCACCCTTCATGATCGTCTCTTTGCAAGCACGGGCGTAATAGTATGGTGGATTACGATCGTTCCTGCCGCGGTCCGCTACAAGAGTACGCCAGAATGCGTCTGGTGGGTCTTCGATATCCTCACTGGCTTGGATAGGTTTCCTCCGAGCTTTGGACCACCCTGCAAGATCAAGCCACGATGCTGGGATTGCTCCTGCTTGGGATATCTGTGCGACCTTCTCTACCCTGTCAAAGCAGAAGCCTCTCACGTAGAGACTGTAATGATTCAAACGTGGCCTTCTCCTGAACCGCAGGATCTCGAGATCGACGACTTTGGACTGGCCGGCGCTGTAGTTCCGATGTCCATCCTGAGGAGTGCCGACGAGTGGGTCTGCATTCTTCCGTCCCATCTTGACCATGTCCATTCCGGGATGTGGAAAGATGTCAAAGGGCGCACCGTCAATTCTGGCTACCCAAGAGGGTAAGCCAAGCTCGCCGGTGGCTGAGTTAAGGAGCTCTTCATATGTCGGATCATCATTGGGGTGGACCACTTGAACTATTCCGTTTGGTCTTCTTTTGCTGTCCTCATCAACTTGAGTTTTGCTAGATGATGTTCTAGCGGAGGTTAATTTGTTAGCCTTCGCTACGCCATCCGGAAACGCGAGCCTGAGCATGTCGTGGACAGGCCATTTCTGTAATGATTGGTCTCGATACTCTGATGTATCGCGGTCATCCTCATACTCTTCATTCACGACCGGGTTTGGCTCCACTCTTTCTGGTTTTTCTCCGTTTTGGGAAGTGCTATCCGGCTCATCTTGTTCCGTCTTGCTTTGCCTCTGCTCAACTTCTGGAAGCTTCTGGAGGAACCTTTTTTCCAGCATCATGCGTTTGAAGTAGTCTGTCGCCCTCTCTGAACAACGCACCTTCCAGGGTCCTTCTCGACGTTTCCAATCATGAAGATTTGGTTCTTCTGGCTGAGATTTGGCGTCCTCAACCACAGCAAATTCACCAGGATGCCAGTCTTTTGCCCATGGCCGACACAACACGTCTAGGGCCTGAATTGGATCTATCTTGGCACATCTTTCGATGCAGAATTGTATAAACTCCTTACAGACATCTGGATAAGGGGTGTTATAGTCTAGCGGATAGGGCTTCTGCTCTAGTTGTTCGCTGAAGACTTCGGCAATCAGCGCTCCCTTTCTCTTCTGAGTGACCGAGGTTGGCGGGTTGGGCGATGCATCGCGCGCTATGGCGAGGAGGGCATAAACGGAATCGTGAGGTCGTCCACAGTCGAAGATGGACAAGGACGTAACGAGATACTCCAAACTCAGTAGGCTCCGCCGCGCTGGCCCGTGGTCGCTTCTTACGCCGCCTCGTTGGTATTCTCGGAAAATCCTGGCAGTTGCGTTCACGAGTAAACTAGCACCGAGCTCCGATATATGCTCGAACCAGTTGGGAACTAGGCGAGACTTATCGTCCTTCCTCAGGAGCTCAGAGAGCCTGTGTGTTGCGGTTTCAACCTCTACAAACAGTTCGACTGCAATCGCCAGCTCTCGCCACTCGATTTGATCAGGCCCGCAATGAACTGTTGCTTTTGGGGCCAGAGCAATCTCCTGAACCACCCATCTGCGTGAAAACCAATCCCGCTGCATAAGACTGAGGAACGCTCGCCATTTCGGAGCGTGCTTTTGATCAGCACAAAGCTTGTCAAAGTCTTTGAGGTGACTGATCTCTTCTCGAATGAATCGGATCGCCTCTCGACTGTCAGGATCGTCTTCCCCAAGCCAAACGCAGACTTGCTGTGCGCGAGTGTACACCAAGGACATCATAGAGACCTGGTAACTTCTTTCTTCTTTGTCGTCCTGGTTTATACAAATGGCGTCGATCCACAGAATCCGATCTTTCTGCCCCCTGAGATATTTGAGAGCGAGTCCTAGAGTTTGGGACACTTTCTTCTTGTACATCTCCCCATTCTTCCGGATCATAATTGTGAAAGGAGTGTTCTTTTCGTCTCCCCATCTCCAGGACAAAGCTTCATATGTGGGGAAAACGTCACTGGGGACATTGTCTTTGATGATTTCAGGTAGCCCTCCTCCCTCTTGAAATTCAGCTTCGAACATCTCGCAGAGGACCAGTGAGCTCTCGAGCACGCCCGGGAAAAGACGCAGGAGGCGGATTCGCTTCACATCGTGTGGAAGTTTTGTGTAGCTGTATTCCTTGATCTCCGCAATCTGTTGATCATAGAAACGGAGCAGTTTCGATCGGATTGCCCGTGGGATATCTTCGGGTGGAGTCGAGCTGAGTGAGAGTTCGGCCATGGCTGGTTTCTGCGATCTTAGGCGTTCGCTGCGGAGCACTGAGAAGGTAAATGGCCCACATTAATACAGCAGGTCAGCCTTGAGCCTCAATTTTGCAACCTTCAGCTCGCTGCCCGTCCGCATATGCTCTTGCGTGTCATTGGCAGTCCGCTTGCGTGTGGCTGATATTGAAATCCTTAAAACAGGCGGATGCCCAAACATAACTAGAAATGTAAGACGGAACCTGGTCATCCGGACGCCGCACATGCTCCATCAGGGGGGCCATATGCGAACAGGTTCAGCCTTGTGGGTACCCAGTTGCGCAACGTATCTGCTCCATCGCATTGCTCATCGGAGGCATTGCTGCGTTGATGCGGCATGTAGCTTGCTACCTCCGCACTGAGCTCGAGTTTTTTAAGAAACGAGAAGTATCCCATGAACAGAAGTGGCAGAGATATGGTCAGCTCGAGGGGCCGTACGGGACATATATTGAGAGGTTGGGAAGCCTCGAGAACGGACGTTCGCACGGCTGAAGGGGCCTAAGGATCGGCACCTTCCACCGAATGAGACCCTGGCCCGACCCTCCACACTGCGGGCCGTCGCTTAAGCATTTGCTACTGAAGCGCCACCAGATATTATTCAACACGACTGCGGCTCGAAGCGATAATAATGGCCTGGTTGAGCTCAATAGAGTCATCTATTGGCGCACTTCTTCTTTATCTGGGGCTTGTTCAGATCCATGTTTGGAGTGGGGTCCGGCTACAGCCGTCCAAGGTGCTGCTGGGGCCGAAAGCTTCTCAGCTGAATGTCTTCGGTCACCAGGCGCTGGAGTTGCCTAAAGATAGGGTAGGGACCGAGAAACCAGTTTTGTGCCTTTGTTGGGGACTAACTCCATTATGACTGAGTTCGACCAACATTCGTCGGCCCCAGCACGTTTCGCAAAAGGGTAACAGCGGGTGGCAAGGCAGAGAGCTTTTTGCCTGCCTGGTTGTGCCTCTAACCTGAAGCAGAGTTGGGTAGCTTTAAGGGATATTCTGAGGACGGAAATGCGAGGCTTAGGCGAGCTATAACGATACTATACTCTGGTGCGGGTTCGTGGTTACGAGGTCGAGAGCAGATGCTTATTGACATCACGTCGTGGCTCGCTCGCAGCTGTGATGAAGAATGCTGATCGAATTTAATCCACTTCATTTATCATTGGTGGACTGGAAATGATTCGGCTCGCGTAGTGGTGTGTTGTGGAGTTCTGGTTAACGAAACGATGGCTAAGGAAGCGATTTTGACGATGGATATGAGATTTGCGGAACGATATGGATATGCTAGTAGAATCTCTTGGGTGAAAATCTTCCCAAATACCTATGGTACCCCATAAATCTGAAGTTCTTCTTATGGAACGCCTTGGATTTGATAGACCAAGGCATACAGTGATCTCGCCTCAAGCAAAGTGAGTATGACCGTTCGTGGATTTCACATCGTCAATGAGTACACGTTACTCTCGCGCCAAGGTTCGGCCTTGGTGACATGCACAGTGAGCTTTCTATGGCGACTGCATGCGCATCCTTCTCGGAAACACGTGACTCGGGATAAACACTCCAAGGAGTCGAAGATCGGGATATCTTTTTAACCTCCACCAAAGGAATACACTGTGCGAAGCAACAAGGCTGTGGGTGCTTCCCCATCCTCCATCGCTCCACTGCTCCACAACACGATCACCATTGCCACCTGTTCGCAGACGCCTCCACCTCATGTCGCATGGCGCTTGACCTCAGTGCATCCACTTGGTGCATCTATTCTATCGTTAAACGCTCTCACTGATCTACCTATGTCGTGATGATGGTGTCATGTCCTGAGGATGCTTCCGCGGAAGCACATAACCGAGAGCGTGAGGGAGTGCCTCATGCGGCCTGTCCACGTGATACAATGCTACACTCGGGTCCAGAGCTTGAATGAGGTGTGAGGATCACTAATAATTAGGTACTTCGAAGCAGGAACAGACGCGGGAGACTGTCATCGCTTAGCCTTGCATGAAAAGGGAGTGAGCAAGATGAAGGGTCTCCCAGCCTCGCCAAAACCCAACAGTCCGATTGCCGGCGATGGCACGAGCTGACTGCATTTGCTTGGATGTGTCGTGCGATGTGCCCCTGCAGTTGCAGCACTACCCTGGGATATTTCCTTCCCAACACCACGGTGAGTACTCGCACGCAGTTCGGATATGTTGATCCCGAAAAAGAGGTGAGTCTTCTAAACTGGACTCCTCAGAGCGTCCTCTTGTCGATTCTGGACTTTAACGGCGGACTGGATAGCAACAAATTTCTCGAGCAATAATCCACATTTGCCAAGAGGTCAGTCCCTGCATCGGAGACAGGACGGGGTGTGGATTGGTTGCTCGTATGCAATAGCAAGCAAGCGACTGCCTCTCCCGTCGGCTCTTCCGCGCTGCTTCGACCCGCTCTATGCCCAGGAACAGCGCGGCGCTAAGTGAGTGCGAGGTCAAGCAAAGTTTGCAAGGCAGGCCAAGGCGCTCCACTATGAACTGATGCGAGTCTCGAACGATGTAAGGCATCCTGTGTATAGGTACATTTCATCCGAGGGGTCGTGGGTGTGAGAGGAGGTACAGTTGCTGCGCTTTCTTCCGCCGATACCGCGCGCGTTGCCGTTTAGACGATGCAAATCGATGAAGCGATGACGGAGCAGCATGCAGGCCATCGACGAAGCTTGCTCCTTCGATGTTTCCATCTGATAATGATAAGATCAAAGATTTTCATCTGATAAAATGGCCCCACGCCAGGGCCAGGTCTGATTGGACGACGAGCGCCGCTGATGCCGGCTGATTATCGAGATAAGATTTTCACGCATTCTGGGCGCTCTTCCAACCCGGGCCTTTGGCTCTATTAGGCAAGGTGAGGCTTCGCTTGCGCTGCGCTTGCTGGGCTTGGCGGTCGGCCGCATCCTGACCGTCGACCTTGTTGCCCTTTTCACACGCGGCCATGGGGCACCAGAACACGCGAACGCAAATGGCGCGAGACAATTAATCCACCCAGACACGAGGAGCCGAGAACCGGGCACGGCAGGCTGGCCCTGCAGTTGAGAGCATGGCCCGCCTACATATATGAGCCCGCAGCTCGCCCGGGCTATCTTTTTGATCTTATCAATCTCATCTCATCTTCATCGCTACTCTTCAACGTCTTGACTTGCTTCAACAAGATCCAAGATGGGCTTCTCCTTCAAGGGATTGGCCAGCAATGCGCTGGTCTCGCGGGACACCCACACTGTCGACGCCAACAACAAGGAGGTCGCTGATGTCCCCGCGGCCGTCCACGGCCACACCAGCATGGAAGATCGTCCCGATGAGAAGCTCGGCTCGCCGAGAACGACCTTGTCTAACTACTCTGATGAGGAGATGAACAAGATCGATACCGATGCCGAGATTGGTGTGCAGGCTGTCCAGGCCGCAAGCCATGTCTGGACCAAGAGGGACCTGATCATAGCATACATCTTGTAGGTTCCCACCTACCCGACCGTCAAAATCGGACTGGACTAACAACATCAAGCATGTGGCTCATCCAATTCTTCATGTCGTTCGCGGGCAGCACGGCTAGCACCCTTTCGCCATACGTCACCTCCTCTTTCCAGGAGCACTCCCTCACCGCCTTGACGGGCGTTATCTCATCCATTGTCGCCGGTATCTGGAAGCTCCCGTACGCCAAGATCATGAACATCTGGGGCCGTCCCCTCGCTCTCTGCATCGGTGTCGGATGCTACACCCTGGGTCTCATTTTGATGGCCAGCTGCAACAACGTCAAGGCCTACTGCGCTGCTCAGACTTTCTTCTACACCGGCTACAACAGCATTGACTTTTTCATGACTGTCTTCATCGCCGATACCTCCAAGCTCAAGAACCGAGGGTTCTTCATTGGATATGCTGGTTCGCCTTGGCTCATCACCACCTGGGTCTACGGCTATGCCGTTAACAGCGTCGTTGCGCCCGGCGGTATGGGCTTCAGGTGGTGCTATGGTGTCTTGGCTATCATCGCGCCCATTGTTTGCGCCCCGATCGTTTTCATGTTCTTCGTCAACGAGGCCAAGGCACGCAAGCAGGGTCTTATTCCAGCGCGACCGTCCCGTGGCTCTTTCGGCCAGACCGTCTACTACTACCTCCGGGAATTTGATGTCGTCGGCCTTCTCATCCTGGCCACTGGTCTTGCGCTCTTCCTCCTCGCCTTCAACTTGTACTCGCTGCAGGCTGACCAGTGGAAGTCGCCCATGATCATCTGCTTCCTCATCTTTGGTGGACTTCTCATCATTGCCTTCGGTCTATGGGAGAAGTTCTTTGCGCCCGTCACGTTCATCCCATGGCCACTGCTCAAGAACCGCACTGTCATCTTCACCTACACCATGGCTGGCTCACTATACATCGGCTGGTACATCTGGGACTCGTACTTCTACTCGCTGCTCATCGTTCTGTTCAACCAGACTGTTCCACACGCCACCTATATCGCCAACATTTACACCATGGGCAGTTGCTTCATCTGCGTGGTCTACGGAGTCGCCCTTCGTTACTACGGAAAGCTGAAGATCTACTCTTTGTTCTGGGGAGCACCTCTTACCATCCTGGGAGTTGGCCTCATGATCAAATTCCGCCAGCCTGATGAGAATATTGGCTTTATCGTCATGTGCATGATCTTCATCGCACTTGGCGGCGGTGTCCTCGTCACATCTGAGCAGACTACCCTCATGGCTGTCTCTAAGCAGCGCGATTTCCCTGCTCTCCTCGCCGTCGAGTCCATGATTATCGCTATCGGAGGCGCCATCGGATCCACCATCGCCGGCGCCATTTGGACCGGTGTATTCCCGGCTCGTCTCATGGCTAATCTTCCCGCGGATGCCATGGAAAACTTCGCTAGTATCTACGGTGACTTCACCGTCCAGGCGAGCTACCCTGTTGGGTCTCCAACTCGTGACGCCATCAATCTCAGCTACGGCGAAACCCAGAGATACATGCTCATTGCCGCCACCTGCGTCTACTTTATCACCCTTATCAGCGTGGCGTTGTGGGAGAACGTCGACGTCAGGACTATGAAGCAGAGGACTATTGGTCTGTTGTAGAATGGACCTTTTTGGTGTCCGGCTATTCATCGGTGTTGTAGGCACTGATGTCTACCTGACATTTTTATATACCCAATTGTGTGGAATTGCGTTGTGAGCGAGCATGCGGTGTAGGATACGATCGTGGTTTTGTATAAAGCGATACAAAAGTAATTAATGTGCTGAAACTTCTATATCTGACCGTCTTGTTGTTGTTGCCGTGTGTACTTCTTGTGCCAACGCATCGTTGTCTGCCTCCATTTCTTCTGATACGGTCGGGTCTGCAGGCTAAATCGAGCAATCTCGCATTGTGGGCATGTCGAGCATCGAGCTGCAAACTCGCGCGGGGCACCTTGCTGTTTCCTAGTCTGCTAAGTCTACCCTTCAACTCTACACTTATTGAGTTTTGTCCAGGGATGATTGTGGTGAATATTCATTCACGTGACCCCGGGGTTCGCCACTAGGACTTCTGCCTACATTCGGGTAATAATACATGTCTCTATTATAAAAGAATGAGGAATTGAGTTGATACCCCGATGAAGATGGTGAGATATGCTGTCTATAAGCATTGGTGCTATCAAAATTCAGCGCATGAAAGCAACGCGGTATCGTACGCTTGTTCACAGTGTTATCGTAACTGTACGCCACAGAAGATTAGCTTTTCGATCGGTATGCTCGTTTTGCGGCGCTGGAGGTGCGGTACTCTTGTAACTGAATGCTCTTTTACTGGCATTTGGCTTTCACTTGTCTGACTCTCTCTTTCCTGATTAATCTATCACGACAACTGAAATTGTGCCGCTACGTTAACCTTCACTGCAACAGGTACCCCGTGGTCATTATCTAGCGGCCCGCGTACTTACACCCTCTAAAATATAAACTCCCTGCGCGATCCTTCCATTGACTCTCCACACAAGATCAATTCCACGACCCACGGCAAGCTCAACTCCAGCTCCACAGCTCGATCACAGCTTCAGTCGGTACTCAAGTGTCCCACAAAACTACTTTCACGTTCAACTACCCCACCTCAACATGAAAGTCCCCGTCCTCATCACCACCACCTTCTTCATGGCCACCACCGCACTCGCCGCTCCAGCCACCACCTCTGAGCCCGCCGATGAGATCGAGGCGCGCCAGAACGGCACTCCCGACGGCCCATGCGAGCGCTGTGAGAAGTTTTACAAGGACTGCCTTCACGTAAGTCTACAGAATTACATGCCCTTTTGTATTGAGTGGGCTAACAATTGCTTAGCAATGCTGGTGGATCGATCCCGCCTGCATCACCGGCTGCGAGTGTCAGACTTCGCAGGCCTTTGATGGATACTGCCGCTCTAGCTGCGGTTGGAAGCGCTGCTAGACAGCTGCGTTTTGACTCTGCTCTTCCTCTCGTTCAGCCAAACGGATTGGTGCTGATGGCAAGGTTATGATTATGATTGGTCTTGGATGTCGACATGGACTGGTCAGGTCATGAGTCTAGGAAATTCATGGTTCACGGTCTTTATTAGGGCGTTCATTGGCTACGGCTAGATACGATGTCCGCGACCATGGGGTATCTTCACGGTTGACACATAGCAAAGAGGGTGTCTTGGGCTCAGACGTAGCCATTAATACGTATGTCTTTCTAATTTTCCTTCACATTGTTTGAAGCAACCTCTTCTGTCCGTACATTGTACGATCCCGCCCGTAGAGGCGACAAAGTGCCCTGCATTTATAAGATGAACTTTATAAGCAGGTTCGCTAAGCGCTCAGGTTGCTCCAGGGATAAGCTGTGTCCGCAGTTTTCGAAGATTTCGGCTATATCGACATTGTTCGAGGCACTCTTCATCTGTTCCTCAACAAGCGGACCGAAGAACCTGCACACCTTAGTCGCAGAACTCGAAATGCTTATAGTAACATGGAAGTGCAAAATAAACTTACTCTGGCGCACCAACCGTCATAATCTTGCACTCCAACTTCCCGTTTTCCAATATCTCCTTCTCAACATCCACATTGACCCAATGGCTCCTATACGTCTCCAAAATGCCTCTCAACCCACCCGGCGCCTTCGAGCATCTCACCCACTCGTTCACCGCCACCTGATCCAGTGAACTAGGGTTATAGCACTCCGCTTTCATAAAGTGCGTCCAAAACTCCTCTTCTTTTCCCTGGATGAGCATCTCCGGAATATGCGGAAGCCAGAAGAAAGGAATGTGCCAATTCCAGACTCCCTTCTGACGGTACTGCGCGCTAATATTCTCGCGCGTGAAGAAGGACTGTTCGGTAAGGCGGTCGGAGAGCATCATCTCGCAGAAACTCAGATGCGTGACTCGATCTGGATATAATCCAGCAAGGCAGAAAGCAAATGTCGCACCGCGGTCTTCGCCGTGTACGGAGAATGTTTTGTGGCCTAGTTGGTCCATGAGCTCGGCCATGTCTTTTGCGTTGGTGCGGCCGTCGTAGCCTTCGGCTGCGGGGGGCTTGTCGGTTGCGCCGAAGCCGCGGAGGTCTGGGGCGATGATGCTGAAGTGTGGTGTGAGGAAGGGGATGATGCGGTACCAGTAGTAGTGGTTCTTTGGTGTGCCATGAAGAAGGAGTAAAGGAGGTCCCGAGCCAGCGGTAATGTAGTGCAGTCGGATACCGTTGACGCGTGCCTAGAAGTAACAGTACCGTTAGTGCTACGTCTGTCATATTATGTAGAGTATTCTGTGCAGCTTCGCGAACTGTAGTGAGTCTACCTCAAGCAACTGCTAAGTGCGTCGCGACCCTACGTACCATGTGATGTTTCACAGGTTTACCATCATGGTCGAATGTTTCCGGCATGTTTGTGATTCGTTGTTCGTCATAAGCTTGAAATCTGAGCTATGACAAGATCGAGGAGGTTCAGGCTTAATTCGTAAATGTAATTATTCCCAATGTCCTTTTTCGGGGTTGTCAAGTCGGTAAGTAGTGCTACCCCACACGACGTCATTACTTCGGACGTGCACCTCTAGGTGCGGAGCTGGCTCCGAGCACGATTACCTACATCAATACTTCAATCAGCATGCCTTTCTTCTCTTCGCCTACTCTAGTCGCTGCATGCTGAAGAGCCTCCTTGAGTTCGGCTACCGTGCGAACACGCACACCCTTCATCCATCCAGTCTCAGAACCAGCCGCTGCTTCCGCTAGGGCAGCGTAGTCTGGCGTCGGTCGGATAGAGATGTTGAGCTCGTCCTCAGTTGCGCTCTTGTTGGCTCCATCGGGGTAGACGAGCTCTGCGGAGTTACGGGGAGCTTTCCAACCTAAGTAATTAGTTAGGATGACTGTAGAAATCCTGTCTGGACTACTTGCCTCCGTTATTGAGCACAATGGTCAACATTGGTATCTCATATTTGCTCGCCACCCAAAGTGCGCTTGACGGGGCTGCACACATGAAGCTTCCGTCGCCGACAATCTGGCATACGAGGCTCGGCTCGGTCCCTTCCTTCTCCAAATCCTGTAACGCCATCTTCACGCCTAGCGCCGCTCCATTACTCCAGCCGATGCCTGTTCCACCGCAATTGATCCAACTCCCTGGGCGACTTGGTTGTAGTTGGTCGTGGAGAGCTAGAGATGCAGTGACGGCTTCGACGACGAAAGTTGCGTTACTTGGAAGTTCTGTTTTTAGCATACTGCCAATGTTGTGTGCGTTGAGTGGGCCTTCGCTGTCGAGACGAAGTTGAGATGCGATTCCCGCTAATCGCGCCTTATAGGCCTCAGCTCGTTGTTTTGCGCGGGCTGCGTATTTTGGGTCTTGAAGTGCTTTCGTAAGGGAACTATCGTTCTTGACGTGACTGACTAGTTGTTCTAATGCTGTGAAGCTATCTGCACGCCAGCGCCCATGTGCCGGAAAGAAGGAGATAGGAATCTGCTGATTTAGCGGATCGATATCAACATGATAGATTCTCGCGCTCTCGGGCGGTGGATTGCGAGTTGGGATCCATGGCACGTCGCAATCGAGCAGGAATATTACATCTGCATCCTGAGTGCATTCATCAAAGCTGAGGCGAAATCCTTCAGAGGCAGGATGTGTGGATGGAAAGCACATGTCGCTCCCGCCGGTATCATGAACGCGGATACCCGGTATGAGATCTGCGAGAGCGACAAGCAGCTCGGGTGTTCGTCGGTCCCGGCCGGAGTAGCCTGTGATGATGAGGGGTCGCTCAGCATGGACGAGTGCTGCGGCAATGTCGTTTACTGCGCTAGATGGCAAAGCACCCGGCCCAATAGGCGTCCATTGCTCTTGATTCAACGCGTAAGGCTCAATCTCCTGAGCTAGCATTTCTCGCGTAGCAGTAAGGTAAACGGGACCTTTCGGAGCACTACTCGCAAATTGCAACGCACGCCCGACCATCTGCTTAGCATTTAGACCGGTTTGGATCTCAGCTGTATACCTGCAGTACTGTCGCACAATCGCCTTTTGGTCCGGGGCATCTTGCAGCCAATGCATGTACTCAGTTCGCGAACCTAACAGCTCTCCAGACTCAGTGAAGGGAACTAGTCCGGCAAGGATGAAGACGGGAGCGCGGCCAATGCTTGCATTATGCACGCCTTGTCCAAGAGCCTGAGTACCAACGTCGACGTGGACAAGTACCGCTTGCGGACGTCCTGAAACCCGAGCATATCCATCAGCCATGGAGATTGCGGTGACCTCAGCAGGACATGTGATCATTTTTTGCCAGGAATTTGGCCGTTCTCTCTTGCCTTTGACGAAAGCCTCGAGGATAGGCGCATGCTCTGCGCCGACATTGACGAAGCACGCTGTGACACCAGCCTAGAAGTTGTCAGAGGACCGACAGAACGACTCATATCTCATCAAGTACCTCCCATAGAGCTTCAAAAATAGCAAATGCAGCGGTATATCTGCTAATATTAACTGCTACACTTTCACCATAGAATTCGAAAATCATGTAGAGCGCAGAATGCTATGGTGGCTTACCTCCGAGGCGAGGTATTGGGTAGAGTCGTAGTTGTAGAATGAGATTCTGAGTTTGAACGTGGATTCGTCGAGAATGATGCAGTCGTTGTTCGCGCTACCGCCGCGCAAGGTTGACAACCGGTCGGGCTAAAACGCCACACGATGTTGCTTGTTGGCCTCTGAATGGAACGTGGTATTTGAGACCGGACGTGACCGACAGCTCGCGCCAGAAGGGCCATGTTGAAGCCTTAATATGATTGTTGTAGATCATGACAACATGAAAGGTTGAAGGTTTGAAGTGCGCTGCGTGAGACTAAGGCGCGCCGCACGGACCTACAGGTAAGACGAAAACCTACGAAGGAATGGGTAGCTAGTCCACACACGTGGCTCCCTTTGCGGAGAAACAAAATCTGATTTCTGCCCTGTGACTATCAAAAAGATTGAGATAGAGGACACGGTATTCCCTCTTGATATGAAGAATTCAATCCGTGGGTACCTATGGTAGGCACCTGCAGATTTTGGCAAGTAGATACGTATAGCTACTTGCAGCTTTCAAGAAATATTTACGCCCTTTATTACTATACTCTTTGTCAGTCTATATAACAACTCAGGCTCCGGTCGATAGCGCCCATGTTCGTACATGACACAGTAGATGAGGCGGAGGCGCAATGTATCCTGTGGAAAACCGCACCTTGGTCGCGTTTTCGGATGCGTATGATGAGGGTAGGCAACAGAATTGCCTATACGAATTAATCTCACGAAAACTACGGTCACGGTGTCATGCCGTTCCCTTTTTCCGATTAGTTGTGGAGAAATGGTTTGGTTTAGTGCTGACATTCTTGGGCATAAGTTTAGTGCCAAGCGCCGCAAGACATCGAGACCGAAAACCATGGCGAAATTGCCTGGGATCTGTTACCACCATGCCGTTTCTGTCGTGTGTTTGTACTTGTCTGATTACTGGAGGATGTTCTGAGAGCGACTGCCTATTCTTGTCACACACTACTATGACGTAATCACACAAACTTCAGAATTCCTCAGACCTTCCCCCCTTACACCTCGTCTCACATCTCAGTTCTCATCTCAACATCTCGACTCGTCTCGCCATCTCAGTTCCTATCTGGATTTATTTAGTAGCATAGCAGATGGTGTGTTGCTCATCTTTCTTTACTGCATTATGTCACATTCGTTACTCAATGATTCATTACTCTAGTTCGTTACCCATCTAGTCATCTATCTTTTTCAAGCTTCTAAGCTATGGGCTATCTACAAGTGGATCCACCTTCCCATCCAGGTATCAACAACCTGCTTGGCCTCGTCGACCAAGCCCATATCCAGCAATAGCTGAGTGGTACCGCGGACCGCTGAATCCAAAGCCGAGAAGATCCACGCGTGCGTCTAAAATGGGTTAGCACTATCGCATAAGAATTGTACGAGAGAAAAGAAGTTTCAAGCCCGCCTGAGCTCTCAGCAGAACGTAGAAGCGGTGCTGCAATCATGAACGGTATCGATGACGGCTATACTTCGCAGCTCGAAAAGTAGTACGATGGAAGATGATAATGTGAGAACTTACGTAGCTAGTGTGCTCGCCAATGAAGATGGTCTTGAACTCTGTCTTATAATAGGCGGGGAGGTAGAGATCTTGCTGGCCAACGAGTGGAGAGCACCAAGCACCAGCCTGGTGCTCATCGACCTCCCAGCACTGGCGTTCGAATGCGCCAGTCCATTGTTCAGTAGCAATCTCACCGTGGACTTCGACCATTGCGCGTTGTACCATAGCGACATGATCGGCTGTGCTGAGCGCAGCGAGCGAGCGAGCAATTGTACCGGATGCGTATGAGGCGAGGATGACGCCAGGGCCGGTCGAATTGATCTTGTAAGCAGGATAGCAGACGGAACCGATACCGGGAATGTCTGTTGAACCACAGCCACCAATGATGGGGGGTGACAGCTTCTCCCAGAAACGCGTCTTGTAATGCAGAGAGACTTTGCATGATTGCTCGTAGTTCATAGTGCTAATGGCACGAGACAAGAGCGAGGAATAGTCAGGGAGACTCCAAAGCCTGACTTTGGAAAATGGGACTGCAACAACAGCGTAATCGTACTCCTCGCTCTCCGGCTCCATGGCAAGGGGATCTTGACGCCACTCGACCGACACTTTGCCTGTACTGTCGTCATGTTTCAGGCCAATGACCTTGCGGCCAAGCGTTAGGCGATCCTGAACGTGGGGATAAAAGGCACGAGGAAGCGACTCTAACCCCTTGTCGATCGTGCGCCAGGTTGTCGCACCAAAGTACACCGAGTCATACTCCCAGATCGGAGAGTCGCCGTTACCAGTCAAGAAGTCGACTACATCAGCGCTCTGATTGAGCGCGTATCTGAGGTAAGCAGCCTCGGAGAAGTGGAAAAGACCCTTTTCGACGGCAGCTTTGTGGGCTTTGTAGACGTTGGTGGATATGTTACGCAAAGCTTCGGGTGTGAGGCCGACGAAATTCTCGTATGCCTCCTCAGCATGCTCTTGGGCCTCTTCATCCGGCCCCGCGGCAGCTGGGAATGTATATAGGGTTTTGTTGGCCTTCACTTGAGCAGCGCTAGGAATGCGCCCATTCGGGAGACGATAGCCGTTCGAGTTAGCAGGTACGTTGCTGCTGCTCTGGATCCAAGGAATGAAGTTGACAGCTAGGGCGCTGTTGTTGCCATTCATCTGGTTCAAAACATCGCCTAACTGGAAGACCATTTTATGATCTTGGATGTCTAGCGTTTCATTCGTGTCTGCGTACTTGGTCGACACCGGAAAACGCATTGGGCCCATCTCCTGGTATTGGTACTGCTCGGGCGTACTACCGGCGAGATACTTTGTTCGAATGCGACCACCAATGCGCTGCGAGGACTCCGTTATATGCCAGTCGTGAATTCCAACTGAGTCGAGAAGGAGACTGGTCAAGAGACCAGACATTCCGCCTCCAATGATAGCGATCTTTTTGCTTTTCGCGACGGTGACGTAGGACGCGTTGTTCTGCTTGGACTGCATATACGCGACGCCATCAAACCACGGCCCTAACGCATCAGCGACTTCCGCTATCTCCTCTCTTTTCCTTGGCTGATGCTTGACGGATATTGGTGCTGAGCGCCCAATGAGTGCGGAGCCGGAGTAAGCATGTAGGCAGCCTCCATGTTCAGCATTGTCTGGCACGATCCAGATTAAGCGCTCAGGACGACCTGTCCGCTTGATCCAGTGCGACCCGACCTCATGATGTCTTTCATCATGGCTAGCCATGTCACAGTTTCCATATACCACCCGGACCTCGCCTTCGAAGTCGTCGTCGCCATAGCCGATGTGGACATTGTGTACCGAGTCGGTGGTGACGCTCAAAGGCTTGAAGAAAAGAAGGTCAGAGTGAGGAGCCACTGGGCCCGAAAGGGCTCCGCCGGCCAACGACAGCACAGCTGAGGAAGCTGTAACAAAGCCCTTCATCTTGATTGACGGGGTGAAGTAGGTACTGGGAGGATGAAAGCTCCAAAAGAGGGAAACCCGTCTCTTCAAATAATACACCTCGGTAGGCTACGTCCCTAGAAGCTTTACAACTATTTTCCGATTATGTTGGTCACAGAACTTCGTTATCGTTCTAGGGCGTGTAAGGCGCATCAAAACGAGGTCATCAATCTTCTAACAAATCTGGCCGTCGATATGCCCGTCGCCCGTGAAGCGACACATTCGACTCATGCAACTGCGATAAGGACGGTCCCAAGTCTTATGCGCGCTTTCCATGACTTGCGTCCAAAGATGGGGTTCAGGACGCGTGCAGATGCTTGTTTTCATACGGCTTGCAGTACGCTTTGAAAGCGACATGCAGTAGCGGCAAGCTACCACGAATCATAGTGTGGAGGTTGAACTTGCGGAGGTGATCAGCGATTCACCGTTTGGAGCATCGGCAGAGATAATGACTACAACGGTCGGCAATTTGGGCCACATTCCGAACCGGAGTCTGTACCTGAGGTACAGCATCTCGAAATCACATTGCAAATGAAGCAACATGGACTATGTGCATACGCGCAAACATCTCACATATAAAGGCTCAACTGGGAGATGTTTTCGTGTATAGCTATAAGATCAGCCTGATGGGTTATCGCCGTCTGGGGCATATTTCAAGGCCTGGGTATTGGCGAATCATGAACGAAGCGATAACGCGAGTTGTCAATTGCCTCATACTGAAGGAGGTTCACCAAGCACACAGCGTCCCAAGCTACCACAACGCCCTACGGATGTCAACATCCTCCAGGGACACGAGCAGAACGTGGCATCTGAGTCACGCGTGCGGGGGTATCGCAACCACGCGATATCTAGTGCCTAATTTAGTAGGTCGGTATGGTGTTCAGGCACGCCAAGCCCCGAGCTACGCGAGTGGAGACTGATAAGACCCCATGGTTGGCCTTATTCCCCGGCTTATCCTTCATGTTTGCTTTATCTTTCTTTACGTCAGAACGTCTACCCGCGTCGCGATGAAGCCCGTTCCAGGGCGCACTACATTTACAAGCAGGCTCGGCGCCCAGGCTCAACATGGACTTGTACCTCGTACAATCCGCATCGGTCCACATCGTGACGAGCTAGATCTTTCTGCCGTTTTCAACGAGCTGAGGATGCCTGTGAGTCCTTCACCCCACGAGATAGGATCCACCGGTACAGCATGGTCCTGCTTCCTTCAGGATGGTGCTGCTGCGACTGGGTTCATCGGCACTTTTCCAGGTCCTTGGGGCCGGCGGCCGACTAGAATTCCTCACGAATGAACAGAGTGTATCGATCAAAAGTGGGAGGCATAGTTGCTGTGGCTGGATTCATAGGCTTCTACTGGTATTCTCCTTCTCAGGAACATTGGCATACCAGGTAGGTGCCTGGTACGTGGAACTTCACAAGCTCTTGGAAATGCATGGCATCCGATGATGCACCGATGAACTTCGGCCGGATACGATTATCATTGAGTAAATGTGATGCGCTGTGGTTATCAGGCCTATAAGAACAATGGCTAGTTGATCATGTTTTCACGACCACGGCCACCTTCCTCCGCTCTTGCGCTTGTCTAGCCCACGATTCTCACTATGGTCTCAATTACATCCCTCTTCACTAGCCTTCTCGTTGTTGCTGGCGTTGCCATTGCAAAATCTACGCCCAAGCTTGCCGAAGTCCCTGTCGTCACATACCTAGGCACGCAAGGTCCCATTCTGTGTATGCTGCACCGTTCTCATAGAATCGAATATCCCTGACCAGAACACAGCAAGTGGAGCATGGACCACCAAGGGCATAGTGTATACCTCTGGAACGACGCCCTCCTTCAATGGATCAATCGTTGCGGGTGGTATTGGTCCCCAAACAGTAAATATACCTACTACACTTTGCTTCTCTCTAGTACTCACACGCGGCAGGCACAAGTTATTAAGAACATTGCTGCTATTCTTGAGGAGGCTGGTACATCATGGGACTATGTCCTGAAGACCACCGTCTACCTGGCCAACATGTCCGACTACACCGCGATGAACGAAGTCTACGGTGCCATGCTCCCCAGTCCCAAGCCGGCGCGCACCGCTGTGGAGGTTGGCAAGCTACCCGGTAACTTCTTGATCGAAATGGAGGCTATCGCAGCGATCCCGGATTCTTGAAGCTGCAACTGCGGAAAAAAGTGCTACGAATCAAACGACGTCACAAGATTACGAAAGTTACTGGCTGAATGAAGTCCACACGACATAAAGCTACATCAGTAGACGAATTAATCATAATCAACTTCCACGTCGCTCTATTGAGACCATCTGCACTATCATCGTCCCCCTTGTCTCTTTTGCTAATACCGATACATGCACAGCCTTCATCGGGGCCCTCAATATCCAGCGCTGCAGGTGATTTTAACGCTAGCGATAGCCTCGAAACGAAGTGGTCGGGTCGACGAAGACTGTAGCTGTACGTACTAACGAGATGTGTTGTTGTTGATGTAACTCGACGAGGGGAGGCAGGCGTTGCAGATTTCGGTGTACCGGTAAGACAGCTTTTGTATCAGGTCAGCCATGGCCTTGCACTTGGCACCGAGAGTGGTTCAATACTTTCGACTTGACTTATGCGATGGTGCCTGTACACATTGTACAGTAACCAAATTGTTGGTGGACAGCTCACGAGTAGCGTAACTAGGGCGATGATGCTCTCGGGGTTGAGGGACATTGTGGACGATAATGCCAACAGGACAGGTGAAGAAAATGTTTAAAAGTTACAGGTAACTCGGGAAGATCTTGGAAGTTATCGAATCATTCAACGGCAATGCGACCATATTTTGGAACGTTCGAGCAGTCCAGAGTTGTCATTCCTGATATACGTTTGGAATGGCAGGCAGGCTACGTTATTTTCAGGACCACAGACTGTCGGTATGAGACACGCAAACCAAAGATTTTGGCAACAGCAAATAGAATGTTCGAAACCGCATCGGCTGCGGTTGGGTACTCAAGGTCTACGTTACGCCAATTTCGACACGACAAGGCTAGCACAGCTTGGATGCTCAAAAAATGCAGATTTTGGCAGCCGCCAATGATACAAGCAGCCGACAGCAGGATTTTGGCACCAGCCAATGACTTGTAATGTCCGACTCAGCCTCACCGGAGGCGGTCATTGCCCGCCGCATGCAAAACGATTTTGGCAACAGCCAATCACATAAATGAGGCTGGGATCACCCTTGCCAAGCTTAGTCCTTCGAACTCAGCTGTCTTCTTCGTCTTCTTTTTGTTTTTATTCTCATTCAGATCGTCTCTGAAACCGTATTCTCGTCCTGCGTTAATATCTGGCACGGTTTTAGCAGTGCTTTTCTCGAACCTCTCGAACCTCATCAACTGGTGCTACCACGACGACACGCGACAAGGCTGCATTTATACCTGAGACAGGCGAAACCTCGCTTCGCCAAGTTGTATTCAACGTCTCGATCAAAATGCCTAAGCGGCGCGCAGAAGATGACGAATGGGATCTCCACCGAGATGTCATCATACAGCTTTACATCAACGAGGATCGTACGCTGCCTGATGTCATGGAAACGATGGCTGCTCGTGGGCTTAAAAGAACGTATGTATATATTATTCAGGGAAGAGACTATCGCTCATGTGTTTGAAGAAAGGCGCAATGGGGACGTATATTGAAAAAATGGGCCCTCGCAAAGAACGCCACAAAAGAAGAATGGAAGTTTATCTTTAGTCGGTTGTCAGAGCGGGAGGCCGACAATAAGGTATCAACAGTGAATGTCCGCGGGATTATCCTTCCAGAGTCCAGAATCAAGAAACAAAGAAGGATCCACGACTATCAAACGACATTCGACCGTTGTACAAAAGGTGAGCTGTGGATAGTACCACTAAAATTCAGAAACAGAGCCTGATAATACACCTAGGTCTTCAACCTCTCGAGCGGCTTGCAACACCACCTGGTGTATCCATATTCACTCCGAAGCCCTCTCCATCCCCAAGCGTGGATGCTCCGACGCAAGATATAAATAGACCTGCAGCACTCGAGTACCCAGCATCCGGTGTCACGGCTCTGGTGCAGCTTCGAGATTCGCCTTGGCAGCAGTTCATACGCTCAATCAGGTCTTGGAGTACCTCGGGCTCAACTACGCAGCCGTATTCGCCCCGCCATCTGGAACATGGTGAATGCATTCAATCTGACGTGCACTACGTTGGAAAAATCAACCACCTACCTAATCCTTACCCAGCAAGAGCCCTGAGAGGAGAGGGAGGCATCATGCTTGCTAGATTCCTCAACTTCGAAAACCGTCTCCACCCCATATTCTTCGATCAACGCCCCTACCTGCCCCGGGATCAGAGCGGGGTTATCGATGTGGAACATGATCCATACGACCTCATTGAAGTCAACACTTACTTGGAGACTTTAAAGTTTATTGTCGTGGCCGTTGCAAACAATTTCGGCCTGGACTCGATGGAACAACTCATGTCTGAGCTCGCGAGGTCTGTATCTGCTGTATCCGTCCTGCAACGCCTGATCCGCCAGAGACTGGTGGCTGTGAAGGCTTGCGCAGAGAAGCTCTTGATACCCGCGGTGCTACAAAGAAACCTCAGTCTTGTTCGAATTCTGGTCGAATCTGGAGTGGACGTCAACATAGACGCATATAAGGTACTAGAGGATAAAACAGTTACTGCTCTTCAGTGCGCCGTTGAATTAGGGGACGAATCAATTACCGCAACGCTACTTGAGAATGGTACAACTGATTGGGCCATCGAATCCAGTTCCGGCACTTACTATGATGGCGAAGTCTCTCATGGTGAACTCTCAGTGCTGGATCTTGCTGTAGAACAGAAAGACTACAATATGGTTGAAAGACTCTTAGCCCATAGAGCGCATTTAGAGAACGGTCCAGCAAAGGTCTCTCTGCGAACTTTGCGCCGCGCAGTACTGTCCGGGCATATCGAGCTTGTTGAGCTGTTCATTGATCGACTCCCTGAACTTTTAAACGATGCGAAGGCAGCTCCTTGGCTTCTACTAGAGGCCGCGGCGACATGCGAAGGGATGGCCATGTTTGACATTCTCATACACATCGGCTTAGACATCTATGCTACCAACGAGTCAGGCAAGGGCAGTGTGCTTGTGTCAGCCTTTGCGAATGGAAATAGTGACCTTTTACGTCACCTTTTGAGAGCCGACGCTACAATAAACGGCCGGGCTTTCGGCTTGGGACGCAATATCGCAAATGCCTACCGCTCCGAAGCGAAACTACAGGGTCTATACGGGATGGGTGCATTACATGTCGCTGTGCGAAACAATGACGAAGACATGGTGCGCCTATTATTAAACCGTGGGGCGGATCCGAATCAATGCTGTCAATTATATCCTATTCAGCTTGCAGCTTGGAATGGCGACCAGAATATTGTCGAGTTGCTAGTAGAAAATCATGCTCGTGTCGACGCTAAACGGCACGGGGGACGAGACGTACACCACTTCTGGTTGCATGATTTCAAGCCCGAACAAGTAAACTCAGCATCTAAATACGCTAGTTATACAGCAATTTGCATCGCGTATGTAATCGGCTATGTGGACATCATTAATGCGTTATACCGAGTCGGAGCCAGACTTCCGCTGTACGACCCAGGCCACTCCTTCTATGCGAACTACGACCCTTTGCCACTCATCACTGTGGACATCGTTTGGTTCTGGGATAGCAGCAAGTGGGATCCACTGGCTATCGCTATAGAGAAAAAGAATGGTGACTTCTTGTCAGATGTAGTACACCAGGGGTACATGGATCCGCTCATGACGACGCGTCATATGGCTCGTTGTGTCTGCATATATGGGAGCGATTTTACACAGAAACTGATAAAGCGAGATCTACTCGCATTGGACATCGCTGTTCAACCCGTGGTGCTGTGGGCTGCCGTTTGGAAAGGGAAAGGGGAAGAGATATTTGTGGGCAGACTTGTCACCAAACTCATAGACATCTTTGGTCACAAGGACTTCGCTCGCCTCTATGGCCCTACGGCACTCAAAATAGCCGTGGTCGCATCCCAAACCAGCTTGGTTCGTTTGTTCCTGAACGCCGGAGTTAGTCCTTATGAAAGGGACCCCGAGATACCCGACAAGGATTCATGGAGACCAAGTTTCTGGTATCTGAATGTACATGAATGGGCCTGCTCTACAGCATTTGAAGCGGCCTGGCACTCCGAATCCATTCATCTTATTGATATGTTCCTTCTCTGGCATAGAGCAACGGTCGATCCTGAGCAACAGGCCTTCCAAAAGCGCCAGCTCAGTACAGCTTACATCAATTCCGTATGTTCAGGAAATAAAAAGCTCGAAAATATGATCCTGAAAACCGGGCTCGGAATTCTGGACATCTACCAGACTCTAGGGTCTTATCACACAGATCTACATCTGCACGTCGGACTCCAGCGGGCCGTGCAACAAGAAGATTACAATACCGTAGAACGGCTTCTCGACCTCGGAGCCGATCCCAATCGACTGAAAGTCCGCAAGGATGATTTCATACTGCGGGATACCGCTCTCCAGTGCGCAGCACAGAACGATAAAGTGTGCCTAGTCAAGAAACTTCTGGAAAAGGGGGCAGATGTGAACGCAGAGCCTGATCCGAACTTTGGTGCGACTGCGCTTCAATATGCAGCTATAAACGGCAACTTCGAAATCTTCAACGTGCTTCTGAGAGCCGGAGCAGATGTCAACGCTTGTGCGGCCTATGAGGGAGGACGAACGGCCATTGAAGGCGCTGCTGAGTGGGGGCGACTGGACATGACATCCTATCTACTCCAATTAGGCGCAGATATTCGAGGCCGCACAAACGCGAACTACCGCAGAACTGTATACAGAGCGTGGAAAAATGGACACCGCACCCTAGTTCGTATGTTGCAGAGTTGGAAGTCGGAGAAATATGGTCCTGAGGATTGTGAGGACGTTGACACAGTCATGATGACTGTCACCAGCGATGAGCTAGAATACGGAAACGATGAGGCAAAACAGCGGTACGAGTATTACTATGACCGTCCCGACAGTGAGTCATATAGTGATGCCGAAAGCGAGACCATGAGCGACACAAGCCACATTATGAACGAAAAAGAGAAAGAGCGCGTGGCCGAGAGCGATCATGAGATGCTAGACGAGACCCACGATATATTCTCAGACCTGGTAGCAGACGAATGGTTTATATCTTGAATCTCGGTCTTCTATCCCCTTCTCAAAGGTACCACGTTCACTCGGCCAACCATGAAACAACTTTCAGCATGGCCATTGTCATTCCCACAGGGAGGAGTACTCTATGTACGTAAACTCGAGCGGGGAATCGGCTGGGTCTTAGTATTGGGTGCTGAACATACATCAAACGCGCCTGAACGAAGATTCTGCAATATTGCTACTTCATGCCGTCACCGTCTCCGACTTCTCAACGCCGTTTTTGGAGTGCCCATTCACGACAACCTTTCTCTCACCAGCCAATGTCTCGGTCCTTGAACGACTGTTTGGATCCAAGTATGGCGCCTCCCCAATTCCCACGGCACGGTTACCGAAACGCTCACCAAGGCCCTCGTAGTCGAAAGTGGCGCTGTGAAAGGCGCTGCGATTGTCCCAGATAGCTGCGCTTTGGTCAGTGCACGCCTTCGCAGCATGGCCCCGAGATATCAGAGGAGGGAAACATACCAAGATCATTCTCATTCCTCCACTTAAACCTCACTTGAAGATCATGGTTCTCCGTAATCACAGACCGGAACTTCTTCAACAACTCACTACTCTCCTCGTCGTTCAACTCATTGATGTACTTCGGAAACGGACCAAGCGCAAAAATGCTCTTCCACCCCGTAACCGGGTTTGTACGCACAACGGGATGTACGGCACTCAGCGACTTGCCGATATTTTTCGGACTGCCTCGCTCCTTCTCATACAGCTTGACTCTGTCTGGGTTAGCTTCTGCAGCCCGGATGAAGCCATCGCCCACGAAGGTAGCAGTCAGCCCTTCGAAGAACTTCTGGTACGCCTTCGAGAATCGATCGTAGATCTCGTAGCCGGAAGCCCAGAGCGTGTCGCCGCCGGATTCAGGCAACTGTGTCAAGCGAAGGGATGTGTAGTCCGCGGGTACTGGCTCGAACTGGATGTCGGAGTGCCACTGCGCGGCGTCGTATCGGCGGTTTCCGGCCTGGCGACCTTCGTTCTCATGGCGGAAGATCTTCTTGCGGGCAATGGAGCTGATGGTGCTGATCTCCGCATCGTCTACACCAAACTCGGATGTATTATTAAGAACGGGATGGATGTGCAGAGTTGAGTCCGATGGTTTCCCGGTTAGTTGACCGAGACGGTGGACGAGCTGCTTTTGGAGCGCATCAGTGAGGTTGTTTTGCGCGCGGAAGAAGACGACGCCGCGTTCCGAAACTACACTAGGGTGAGCTGGGGTCACGCTAAGAAATAGCAGGATGCTTACTCGTGATGGCAAGATCGTGAATGAGTTCGTCGGCGTTCGGCGCATTGAGAATGTCCTCAACAATGTTCGCTTCAGTGTACTCGCGGCCAATGACGGGGGTTGTCTCTTCATATTTGAACTTAGAATCGAGCGCACCTGACTTCTTTTGAGGTGAAGGGTACGTTGACAATTCTGTGCCCGACATTTTGAGAGATGAAAAACAATGGATACGACTCTGGAAAGTATGGCAATTATAGAAATGACTATGAATGCATTTGGTCAATGGCGAGGTTCACTTGAACTATATGCCTTTTCTTGCTGTCGTCGCGATACCCACAGTGACGAGCGTTGAGGTGGGGGAGGATCACGCAATTACTAGGCCGAGCACGCAACGTGTCTTACTCGCATCTAATTGAACAGAATCCCAACAACATCCTCTTACTACTACGCAACATCAGTTTGGTGTTGTCTAGACCTTTAAGTAATTCGAAATCCATCATGCTTCGCTACCGTCAATGCCATCAGATCTTAAACGAACCCTCAGTTGTACCGCGGCTATGTGACATGGACGTTCTACAAATTTCAAATGCGCAGACATTAGGCGTAGCTTTTTTTTGAAGAAACAGTTTGATTGGTACACTATTAGTTATTGCACAGTGAATGCATGTTCACGTGACTGCATCTCACGTTCATGATCGCAACTACAGTCATGCACGCTTTGGGGCAACATACCGACCCAATAGGTCATCTCTATAAAATAAAGAGCCTATAATAGCTGAGTGAGTTCTAAAGGTTGATACTAATAAACTGAGGACGTCTTTCACCTTGCGACATGTGACGTAAACCTCAGCTCTGGCTGAGTTGAACCTCACTAGAGACTCAAGAAAAGGGGCCTTAATTTTCATCTTGGTGCCGGTTGCCAAAAGGCGGTAAGATCTCGCGGAATGGAGGTGAAGAGTGCTGTTTCTTACTGTTGGGGCTCACTCAATCGCCTCTTGAAGCGCCTTCACTTCCTCGATTATGTTTACTTGACTCCGTCATGATATGCCAAGCCTCTAATACCCAGACATGGAAAGAGCAAACTCTCACGTCGCTCTTCAACCCACGCAATCTCACTCCGAACAGTTCCTCCTCCAAGTGTACCTCTCTCCCGTATTTCACTCGCGAAGACAGTACGCGCGCCATGGATACATTCAGTCACCCAGAAGACCCAGTCCTGACAGCGCAGGAGCTTGCGCAATATCGGACGCGGCTCAAAGGGTGAGCTTCCGCAAAATTCGCGACGCAGTGCACCAGCTAACACCCCGTAGGTATCTAGTCAGAGAAGCCCAGTTGACCGTCCAAGGCAACACAAGAACCAACGAAGAAAAGCGATCGTACGAAATCACCGATATCTTGTGGTTAGCAACATATCGCCTCGATGCGGTCAAGTATATGATCGGCCTCAAAGCAGCATCAAACGCCTGGTTTGAACACGGCTACTATCTCAAGAGGAAAAAAGACCTTGCGCTGAAGAAGTTCGACACTGAGGCCGAGCAGTATTGGAAGGAGATAAGCTTCTCTTTGTGCCAACAGGTGTCTACCAAGCTTCCCCAGGAGCTCCGAGACACTATCTACGGGTATCTTATTCCTCCTAAGACAGTCCCACTGATCGCCTACATGCCCCAGAGAAGCGATACGTTGAGTCAGGCCGCGAAGGCTTGCAGATTTTCTGCGCCCTGCCCTTCCTACTCCTTCGATCTCGAATGGAAGCCAGACTTGCCGTACCTCTGGCAATGCAACGAAGTTGGGCATGCTGCCCTAACCGATCTGGTGCAGAACTGGTATAGGGTTCACACGTTTCTTATCACCGATTTCTCAATCATTTCTGACTTCGTTACTTCCGACCGCTGGCAGCTTGGGTTGGTACCTCGCCAGCACGTCCGTCACGTCCGCCTTTCGGTTACTGCAAACGACCTAGCGGGCGAAGTCAACGGAGTGTCCCCGCCTTCCCACGTTAAACGTCTCCGTACAAATCTCGAGCAACTACACCACTTCAGCCGGCGCACCAAAATCACGATAGATATCATAAGCGATGATTATCTTTTTGGAGACGACAGCTTCTTGTCGCCTCACCGGAATCCAGATTATCGCTGGGGTAGTGCCATCTGGGAACGAGGCGCCGGCAAGGTCTTGGAGTTCGTCAAGAAGTTAGAATCATCAGTGTTTGGAGTTTTACGCAAGCTTCTAGAGGCTGGGTACACGCTTAAGTTCATCGTGGACAAGCAGTTGGCTATCAACCCGTCGAAGGCGGAGGAGATTGAATGTGATGTGTGGGCCGCGAAGATCTTGGAATTCACTGAAGGAGTAGGTACGAGTCTAACGATCTTGTTAGCATGATGATGCTGACAAACAGTAGTGACCCCGGGCTGATGAGGCGTTCAGAATGGTCTTCATTGGCAGCTGGCAACAACTACTTTTGCGATGACAGTATGATTGGCAATTCGCGTAACAGGTGTTGCCTCAGGATTCCAAATCGCAACAGATCCGGAGCTTCGCAAGGATGATATGAATGTAAGGTGTTCACAGCAGGTGACAGGAACAGCGAGGAGGGGCAGGGGTGATTACTGCGTGAATGCGACGCCTGTTAGCCAAGAACACAGAAGGTTCTGAAGGGAAACTCAGCAGTCATGATGTATAAGAGTAGCGCTGCCAATATGGCAAGTGATCAAGGTGCTGTGGCACTTAGAACATGCCCCACAGCGCTACTAACAGGAATGAAATCTAAATGCTAGGCAATTACCTAATGCCCTTTCCAATTCCGACCATCCATCATGTCCTGCATTTCTCGTTCACTCCGTTGGGACGGGCGTAGGCGTGCCCTTGGCACAAGCTTCCCTAGCCTGCACTTCCTGTATATCATTAGCCTACGTTCTCGAGCTTTACTCAAGCATCTTCTTACCTTCTGATATTGCTCGATCTTCTAATTCCAGCCCTCCACTGTCAGCTCTTCAATCTTCACCTTGAACTTGAGAACGTAACCAAACTTCATTGTAATCTGATACCCTGCCCTCACAAGCCGCTGAATCCTTGGAAACAGAACGGCCAACTTCGCCACTGGGACGGTTGCGCTCTTCTCTGGCGCTTCTCGGAGATGGCACTTTTCGAAGTGCAACGTGAGAAGGATTCTGGCGCCGTTTTCGAGGTTGTGTAGATGTTTCAATGCTTTTCGGAGCGCATACACCGGCCCGGATATACCATTGCGAATATAGTTGTGAATTTCCACCCTCTTCACGAGCGCACGGGGATTCAGGTTGAAGCCATATACATCAGAGCGGAGAAAGCTTCCAACAAGCTCCGGGCTGTTGAGGCGAAAAGTAGAGAGCAAGTACCATGTCTCAGCGATTTCCCTCATCATGCGTGTGCTACCGAAGCCGTCGACGAGTAGGTGGCCAAAGCCACAAGACTCGATGGTGTTGCGAAGAGCTTTGGAGTGCACAGTGGGTGGTATGCTCGTTCATGCCGCGAGGGAGGACAGTTGGTACGTCGAAAAGTTCTTTCTCCATCACCCCCACCACATCCACGCTCGCGATCATGCCGTAGATGACGTCTCGAAGTTCGCGTGGAAGCTTTGTGTGCATGTAGTCGAGCAGTTTCAGACATTGGCCTTTTGCATGAGCTTCAATGTAATACTCAAAGCGCCATTTAAGACTTGCCCGTCGCGCGGCGATCCTTCCGACCGCTTCAAGCTCATACCATCTTCGAGTTCGGTGCTTCCATTCATCATCCACTCCCAACCTGTATTCTGTCCCGTACGATTTGGACTTCTCAGAGCTTATCGTATCTAATACGCGTTGGAGAAGCTTGATAGACCGCAATGTACTAGTTTCACTCAGTTAAAGTTATCATTAGAATGAGGTCTCGATACGTACTCAAACACATACTTGCGATCAAGCCCAGGCGAAGCAAAAGACACACCAGGATTCTTCTTGCTGACTGTTAGGTCGGTCATGTTGGGCATAGGCTGTACGTTGATCACGCTCCAAATTGAAGTGGGCTTCAGTAGCACATTAGCGTGTGCCTTAGCGCGTTGTGAGGTGACACGCGTTCACGTGAGCGAGACTAGAGCAACTTGCATGCAGTTTCTACGCACGGGAGATTGGCACGAACAGCAGAAATGAGATGTAGATATTAGAAGGCGGCACATTGAAGCTGGGTTACCGTGCAAACACGAATGCTCTAAGTGATTTTATGAGGAGCCTAATCATCAGAACTCCTAAGCATCTAGTCTACCCACTTGTACACAAAACTTTCGTACTAAAGTGAAGGATAGATGAGACCCCCAACTGGAAATAGCATCGCAGCAGTTATAAGCAGTACCTATCACCCTAAGTAACTCTTCTACGACTCAAACTTTGAGGTGGCAGCTGAGAAAGTCCGACATGGCGGATTATCTGGTTCTGCTCGCATTTTATACCCATATGAGGCTAGTCCCCTCAGCTTCGCGAGCTGAAGCTATAAGGTTGTCAGAGCTAAGATTGAGGAGACAGATTAAAGTTATTGGGGAAAGTCTTGTCAGGACCCTTCAGTCGTGGTACGCGCTCATATGGGCGACCTTTCCCTGTTAAGACATGCTTCGTTTAACGGGTGGCACTAGAGTGAAACCAACGACGCATAGAAGAGTATAAACGAGAGAGTTCAAGTTTCTGATTCTCAGTCTACGAATGCAAAGATTATGTTCGAAGCTCACCGCGGCTCTCAGCGAAACGTAAAAGCGGTGTTAGGGAAACATAAACGGTACAGGTACTCTGCCAAAGGGTTGCATAGCGGCCGTGGAACTGACTCGTGGTTTGAATCATCATGAACCTGAACAGAGAAACCGACTAGCAAAAATACCAATGAGTATTCCTATTGCGATGTTAGATACAGTTCCTATCGATGTACAACAGTCTAACATACCAACGAGAGCAGAAAGCACGTAGCTGTAGAGTGGATTTGGGGGCCATAGAAGGTCAACTTCCCCTGTGAATGCTTCTATCCTTGCCCACAATCTCTCAGTCCATGAGACTGATAATTGGGCTGTCTTGAGATCTATCGGTCCAGGTTCTTCGCGAAGCGCTCCGGAAGTCTTGCCGGCTTCGATCATGGGTGTGTTGGCATCGGATGTGGTAGGCGCGTTGTTGTCCTTTATCGCACATTCAGTATGTCCCTAGTCTTCTGCCGTATCCTCATTTTCTACTGTAATCTCTCCCCAATCTTTGCGTGCTTTCCGAATAAGACCAAAAATCTCCACTCTGTTAGGTAGTTTCCAAAATTCGACCAGGTCTTCTAACCCTACACTTTGCACGCGTTCATGAAGAAGCATTTGCATCATCAGCGTACAAAGAGCGCCGCCTTTAAACAAGTCCACTTCCTCAAGATAATTATCTTTAATGTGGGCATATACTATGCGTGTTCTTGGCAATAGCTTTTCTACTCGAATAAACGCAGAGTGCAGTTTGTACTCCCCTGATTTCCTGAGAAACAGGACAATCAATCGCCCTACGAAGCTGGATACAGCTGGTACGTCCTGTCCAATATGAACAACACACACGATGATGAAGTACGGCCATAATAAGCGAGCGTGAGAAGGTATCCGGTCTTGGAGAAGTATCTCAAAGCAGACTTGTACTGTCTCGAAGGTCTCGTATTTCATATGCCAAAGAGACCTGATTATGTGATGGAAGAGGCAATGCAGAAGAACACTTGTTATCCACCTAGACTTCACAAGGTGAGAATTCTTTTGCAGCATCCAGTGAACATGTGCGACATTTCCCAGCCATGCCGAAAGGCAAACTGGAGAATATACCGGTACGGTTTCCCGGCTCTTACATCCATAAATGGCCTTCAATTTTATGTGGGTCCATCTTAGCAGATGAGGACCCTCGCCAAACTTGTCGATTTCGTCGATCACGAAGTGCTGATAACAGTCGTCGGGCAACGTCCCAAATTTTCTGGACGTCACTGACTCCAAACGGGATAAGAAGCTGAAAGGTGGCTCATCTTTGCTATTACAAAAGCACATGTCCATAATCTGACAGTAGATCCAAATCCAGTGTATGTCATCAAGGAGAATACGACTCATAGTCTGGAAATCGGCGAGATGTAGTTGAGAAATTGCTTCAATAGCGTCAAAGCCACGTAGATTGGTCGTCATGCTTTCCTTGACATCGGGGTGCTGAAGAAACTCAGTGATGCTTCTATGCGTAAATACAATGCTTTTGAACCCTATGTCTTTGTACTCGATAATATGCCGTCCAGCATGGTTTTTTGGACTGTCCCGAACTTCAACCAGTTCTTTGCAGTATCCCTGTACGAGTTTCTGCGCTTTGCTGAGTCGGTCGTTGTACCAGGCACGTAGATCTTCTCTCTTGTCTGAGAGTGGAGCGCTACTATGGAAGGGCTTTTTGAGCGCGAACTGCGTGTCTTTCTCGTAGGCATCCAAGTAAAGACAGGAGAACAATGATAGTTTCGTCTGGTAGCTTTCGTATCTCAGAACCATGGCAAACAGCTGGTAAGCTTTTTTGATCTCCGTTTTGGCGATAGACCCCAATAGATGGCGGAATAGGCTCTCTAGCTCTGGTCTCAAGGTTGCCAGCTCAGCCTCAAATGATTCAAGGTCTCGACCATTTTCGAGCGCTTCATTCAAGGCTTTTACTACTAGGACGACCCACAGGAATATACCATCAGACTTTGACACAATATCCTGTGCTAGGCGTTCACGGTCTTTGGAATCCGGTATATCATCGAGTCCACTGCGAGTGTATCACAGCATGTCGTCTCGCGTTAGGTCTTGTAGACGCATTCTCAAACCAGCCAAATTGTGTTGAAAGACATTGTCTTCTCGACTCGAAACACACAGCTTGATAGCCCCGGACGAAGATGACACCCATGTTTTGAGTGTGGTAATCAACTCCCGGTATCCATATTGAGGCGTTCCCTCAAATCCGTCCAATGCATCGATAAAGAAACAGAAACGATGAGTGTTGAAGATGTCGCGTTGAGCCAAGAGGGTGTCGAATGCGGACATCACATCATCATCACTGAGTCTAAAATCGCCGTATTGCAGACTTTCCGAAGATGATAACGCTCGGTTCCAAACGTCCAGAAAGGCGAGGCGTATCAAATCCGGACGAGCTCCTAGAACATCGTGCAGAAGAGAGCGCAACAGGCCTGCGCGCGAATTTTGTAGTCGCTTGCCGGGTTTCCAAAAGAAGAATTTGGCAACGACTACGTCGAAGTTTCCTGCAATATAATAAGCCACGCACAAAGTGATCCTGACCAGAGTGCATACCAGCCCACGTACGAAGTTCAGCTCTCGTACGTTCATGACCGTAGATAAACCTCATGAGTGTCGATTTTCCTGAGCCCAGCTTGCCTGAAATGTGGAGGATTCCAGTACCATAGGACAGCCAGCTAAGAAACCGGTCGCGAGTTTCAGGGATACGCGACGGATTGCTTGTTGCATCTTCTTCCAAAAGCCATCGAAATGTCTCAGAGTGGGCTTCTTCCACCGTTTCAAACCTCTCTTCTATCTCAGAAGACTTCAGACATTTTCGGATCTGATGTTGTGCTATTCTTTCTCGGGTGTTGTTCGTCATTTTAAACAAATCTTGCAGCTGCCCTTGAGCCTCCTTGCTCAAGCAGGTTACAATGACACCGTGTCGTAGATCCTGGATTTGCTTGTCGAGAGTGGCCAGTGCAGTAGTTCCAGCGTCTACGCTGTCTCCTAAGGAGTGCATTTGCTTTTGCATCTCCAGACTTTAATGCGTCAGCACGATCTTTCGCTTTTCCGAAGGTGGGAAATTACCCGGAAACCCGAGTCAACTGCAAGTGAAGCTGTTTCCGACAGTTGTCTAGCTCCCGTTCCAGCTCTTTCCGCTTCTTTTGGTGTTTGACATGTGTGAACGAATCTACGATAAGCAGGACCTTTGACCAGAGACTGGAGTTGATGGGCTTCATATCCTTGATCATATGTAGAATCTGGTCTGACAAGTCACGGCATTCCAGAGACAAGCAATGTAGGGCTTTGTCATCCTCAGTTCGCGGCTCGGGAGTCCGTGAAGCAAGTCTCTTGCTCAGGCTGTGCATCTCCTCAGTAATGTCCTTCAAGCTCTTATCCTCTCTGGTCATGCCATAGATGGACTCCTGAATCTCTTTTGCTGTCCTGATTACTCTCGCTCCGACGTCGACGAATTGCACGATGCTGGCCACCAGGCTGAGAGTGGCAATGGCCTCCATAACGAAACGTTATATTAGTATGAAAGAGAGTCGCATGTTTCGATTGTTTTTGGTGTCGCTGCAAAGACGGGTCGTGTATGTGGGTGGATGGTGCTAATAGAAGGAGGGGCTCACTCCGTAATACTGCCAGGCGCCATTCGTCGATCGACATTGGCGCAGTGGTACGGAGTGACTCTCGGCAAGGGGTACTGCACCAGCTTCTACCTATGAGCGCAGTGAGATGTATCATTGAAGGCGTACGAGTTGGGTAAAACAGGATACGAGACTGCCGTGGACGAGGCACCTTACAAGAATGGAAGGCACCATCGTGACCCCACCTGCCGCCTGCAACCTTTGTGCCAACTCAACAAGGCTAATGGCGTTGAGTATGTCGGCAAATGGAAATAGATATGAAAGGAGCGTTGCTAGACTCGTAATCGCGCAATTTGCGTCTAAAAATTGATTGCAAGAAACCATCCCAACCGAGAGTATTCCTGCTGCCATCCCATGCCTCCTTCTAGATACGTCGAACTGTCGCCAAAAGCAATGCAATCTATCGTGTTCATCGTAAGTGACCAGCACGCTAATAACGCCCAATGAAATCAAAGTGGTTATGCTGCACAGTGCTGGGCTGCGCGTCTAAGCGTCTGAGCAAAAGTGCGAGAAGAGAAATGAAGAGAGCTCCGCCCTACATCGCTGTTCTTGGAAGTGGGCCTCATGTCATAATGCTGGAGGTGTAACCAAGCCAGTGCACTTGTTTGCTGTAATCGCAACCTCATCGACATCAAGCCGTCTCGACTTTGCACCAATCGCACCACCAGGGTGATTTTTCCTGAAAACACTCTTCGTACCTTCTTCATGTAGTGCTTCGGCTACAGTCAAAGCGAGCATGTCACCAACAGCGATCGTCACAGTAGTGCTCGTTGTTGGTGCGCACACGCCGAACGAAGTCTCTTCCAGCTCGTGTATGGGTGCGGGCAAGAGGACCGAGTTTCGCCTTTCGTCGAGGAGCTGACAATCAGACGGCTTCGTATGCGACGTTATGGCGATGATAGGCGTGTGCGAGGGTATGTGGGCGAGGAGGGCCATGAGTTCAGCCGTCTTGCCAGAGTAGGATACGAACATGATCGCATCGTGCTGCCCCGAGTTAGTCTTCATTCTGCGGCGCGCTGCTGTGCGCTAGCATACCTTCCTGATATCTCCAAGGTCCCCATGCAGCGCCTCCGCAGCATGCATGAAGGAACTCGCTATGCCTAGACTTTTCATCGTCGCTACAGTCTTCCTCCCCACCAGCCCACTTTTGCCGACTCCACATACTATGAGCTTGCCTCCCATCTCGTTCACGTTCGTTATCACCTCCACCGCCCGCAATAAGCCTTCCCGCGCGACATGGTCCGACTGGTATAGTATAGTGACTTGTGAGAGCGCGGTCGCGGCGGTGGAGAGGACATTCACGGCGCGTGAGAGAAGGCGTGTTCCCTCAGGATCATTCGCGGTCAACGGAGGTGTCAGCGGTTGGGCCTCGGAATCGGCGCGCTTGCGCTTTTGTGAAAGTGGTGGTGATGGTACGCGTGGCGGGGCAGAGTCGAGTGTCGCTGTCATATCGTCTACTGGATGAGAGCTCAAGCCGAACAGGTCGAAGACGAGACAGCCGTAATATAAACAAGCGATCTAGAGAGAGAGTCACTTAAATCCGAGGTCTAGTCCTATCGGAAAGCGTCGGAGGCGAATTCCAATTAGTAGGCGTAATACACTGGTAGACAAGTACGCGGTGCGGGACCAGTGCCTGACAGGCTGGAGGGGCCAAACGAGGAGGCCACAGCCTCATTAATAATGGTACAAAAGCCCACATGTCAATTTCATGAGGTAGCCCTCGAGGCCTAGCCCACCTCGTTCCCATGGTCCCCCAGCGGACGTCTAAATGCCCGGCGGCGAAGACCCTAGTTGATAAAGAAATGGCGAGATCCACGCTAATGCAGCGCTCGCAGATGGACCCTCAAGTCCGGTCTAACCCGAAGCGGCTCCACGCGGCATCATCATCGCGCCTAGCCATCAACCCACGTTTTGCTGCACCGCAACGTCAGATCTGAAGCCAGAGTCCATCAAGTCTATTCGTGCACTAAGTTTAAGCGTCGAGTACGCTCGGCCCATCTTGTGAAACAGCGCCAGCGGCCGTTGCGGCGTCGGCGAGCTGCGCTTTGCGAGCGCCCATGCACGTCAGCGGTGTTTCCTTCCCATCCAACATGTTCATCCCCAACTCTCTCCGATACAGCTTTTGCGCCTGTTCGCTCCCCGTTAAGAGCACCATGAACCGTAGATCGGGCATCTCTAACGCCATCTTGCGACAGCTTTGGATGATCCACTTTCCGAGACCGAGGGCACGGTAGGCGGGCTGCAGGTAGACGTCGGTCAGGTAGGCGAGTGTTGTGTAGTCGGTTACCATCCGGGCCATCCCCACGGGTGTTTTCGTCTCGTTCGAAGAGAGGAGGTAGACTCCAATGGTGAGGGAGTTGGAGAGCATCGCGCGCAATGCCTCATCTGAGGAGATGGGCTTTGTCCAGAACATGGCTTCAGTTGCGAAGGCTTCTTGAACGAAGGAATGTGGGAGGAGGGCGCGATCCGAGGATATGAGGAACGTCTGCGAGTTGACGGTGCGCTGCCATTGCCAGACTTTCTTATCCATGTTGACGCTCCGTTATGTCTATGACTACTGAGCTTGAAGTGATCTTGTCTCTCATATGTGCATACAAGGTAGTTATTTACTGTTGAGGCGGATACCCAAGGAAACATGCCTAGGTCCTGAGATATGACGCATGCTGTAATCTTCACGCCGCAAACGCGGGGCAAAGTAAGCCGATATTAAGAAAACGACAAATCGTGATTCAATTCAAGATAAGGACTCTACACAGCGCACGCCATTCGCCTTGTGAACCATGGTAGCTACTCCCCATTCCGACTTTCGGAAGGCGCACGCACCAGCAGGGGAACTGCTGATTTCCCGTCTTCCACCTCTTTTCACCTCCGACACGCTCAATAACGACATACATCGCTGTTCTCCACGCCATCATCCAGAAAGACGCATCGACATCAAAGTGGGAACTTCGAACTTTCAACACCCAGAATGAAGAGGATTGCGCTCAACTCCTCAGTAAATGAAATAGCACGCGATGAATTCATCGCGCGTTTGCACGGCGCGACGCATCTATACACAAGCAGGGCCACAAAATTCTATGCGGTTTTGGGGCCTATTCACGCGCACTTGCTCCATTGATTGCTAACACTAAGAGCAAAGAAAGATACGTTGACAAAAGGAGTGCTTCGCTCTTGCTGCAGTCAGCTACAGCCTCTCCGCTGGACCACAGATCCGTAACCTCACGTACGGGTTTAGAAATGTAACTATATCCGTACTTATCGCAATTACTTTATACGAACCCGGGTTTTGAAACGGCGACGACTGCCAGCGTTTTGCATGCGTTTGGTAGGCCGAAACTTGCTTTCACTGCAGCATTTAGTTGTTTTTGGTCGATTCTATGCCTTCCCTCATCCAATGCTTTCACATTCACGATAGCGATCTCGCAAAGGGAGGCTGCGTCATCGCTAGGGCAGTTGCGCATCGTGAGGAGCGGTGCCTAAGTGCACGAGGAGCAATGTCTCACATAGTGGGCATTTGGCCATTTACGAGACAACGGAGTATACATCGCGAAATCCCCACAAGTGTGAGGCGGTCAAGGGTAGGTATTGTATAACATCTTAGACTTTCACTAAGCAATATCCGTTTGCTTTCTCTCACTATTTGAGTTCCGTCGTGAATGATCCTCCCGCCAGTCTCCACCGGTGCTCACTCTCAACTCTATTTCTTTTATTATTTTCCTCCAGGATCTTCCCACTTTTACTACCGGTGCTCAACTCTTTTACACTGGATCTCTTGTCGCCGCCGACATGCAATCCTCAACCAGCCGCGAAAGAACCCCGCCAGAGAAGTGCGTATCCTAGAAGGTATTTTCAGGGACTATATACTGACTGAATCAGGCCCAGGGCCCAGGTTCACAACTTTGAGACAAACGAGCCCAATTTAGAACGCGACCGAGAGTTCCTGTACAAGTACGCGGTGGGCAAGATCGACAAACGGCGCACAGTGCTAACGACATCATAGGGCCTTGAAGAAACTCAAGCTCTTAGAGTACATCATTAAATCAGACAGAGCCGAGTTGCGTACTGCAACGTGTGATATATGGCGCCGTTACGCTCGCATCCCATTTCTATGGGCCGAAGCCGAGCGGGACTATAAGCGCCTTCAAAACCAAATAGAATATCACGAGCGGAGCGCCTGCCAACTGAAGGATGATATCAACAAGCGCATCGAGATCTATGCCGCCCCACAGTGCCGGGAGCTCTGCAACCTAATGTATGATCGACTGCCCATAGAGCTACGAAATATGGTGTACGGTTATATATTAGGTGAGTCGACAACGGTTATTAACGAATCGGTGCTCGCTTCATCCCCAAATTTGCCTCCAGATGCGGAGCCGGGCATCAAAGATATCCTCCCCGATAGATTCCACCGACAAATCTGTGCGGGGCACGCGCACGTCTTCAAAGCCTCATTCATCGGTTCGCAGATGAAGAGTGAGCTCATCGCATGCTGGTATCGCGCCACCACTTTCCAGTTTAACGACTGTCAACTCATTCCAGACTTCCTGGAGCACGACCGCTGGGGCTGCAACATAGACCTCCGCCATTGTGTCAGGAAAGTCGAAGTCATCCGGAACCTGCCAAAGAACTACAACATGACGGATCATCCTAAGAGTTTCGATCTTGACCTTATTAAGAACCTAGAATTTCTGCGCAATCTCAGGAAGGGAACGGAGGTTACGTTTTGGATCCGCTCGCTGGGTGTCACATCATGGGACATGCTGGTGGATGGAATAACGCTACAGAATGTTCAGCGAGGAGTCCACCGTTTGCGCATTCTGTTCCCTACTATCAACTTGCTCTTGAAGATGGGATATAAGGTCTTCGTTAAAATGATGGATGACGAGCATTTCCAGGTGGACAAGAAGGAGCTGACGGCAGACGTCTGGATCGAGAAGGGCAAGAGTTTGATTGGCAGAGGTCGGGTCTGAACACTCTCAAAGGAAACGTGGCAAGACTAATACGGCTGAGGGCTCGTGGAGCACTGGGTGAGTTGGCAGCTATCAACATGCGCAGGTTGAAGAATCTGATGAGTAGGAGTGAAATAACTCCTTCGTTGAGAGTTCAGTTTTAGTTGTTCTTTCACAACTAGGTCTAAATACCACTCACACTAGTTCATTGGTAGCTCACTATGCTTCTATGCAATGCAAAAACATGTTACAACATGTATAGATTTTTACCTGCGAGATTTAATTCATCACAAGCATCCTCGAGTCAATTTGAAGAGCTTAGAATCGGCAGACTTGTTCCTCCGGGGGGTACGTCCTACCCATTGGTTTCAGCGATGCTTTTCCTTCGCGCCTGACGTTCCGAAAAATCCAGCTCCGGTGATTTTATGCTGTTCGATTTGCCGCGGGGAAGCTGCATGTTACAGTGTAGATAACGGTGAATGATCAGTCTTTCACGTGAGCACGCGCTTGATACCTCGCGTTGCTATGTGGCAATCACACAGCCTGATTGCTCTCTCATTGTCCCTTAATTCTCGCACCTTCTCCACTTTATCTCCCCCTCTCTACTCTCTCTCTCTCTCTCTCTCTCTCTACCTCAACTCTATCTGACCCTCTCTATTGCTCTACCATCACGGCACCGGATTGTGCAGTATAAAAACCAACTCATGGACATTGACGGCACCAGCCCCAAGATCACAAACACGATTCCAGCCAATGGCAGAAGGTGCGATGGATCACTCCTACGTTGTTGAGTAAGTGACTTCCCTTTTTATTGCTCTCGAAACTTGTGTTAACGACAATAGGACTTCGCGAAAGTTGGCATTAATGAAGCGCGTTGAAAGCTCTTGTCGCGAAGAGTGTTCACGCCTTGAGTCTGAGTTACATTTTAACTTATGCAACGATCTAGATGTCGATAACGAGACAAAGCACCTGCAATCGGGGCGCCAGTTTCGCTTGGCAGAAAATATGAAAAACTCCTCTGCAATTCTCCACGCTGGGCTGTACGAGCACATTAGCAGATACTCAGCACCTGAGTGCAAGACTATTTGCGAGCGAGTACAGCAGAAACTGCCCCGCGAGCTCCGAGACATGATCTACCATTTCATACTTGAACCGCGCACTCGGGCTGTGGACTGGTCGGACGTTATCTCCGACCAGGAGAAAGTATATGGAAGGCCAGTGTGGAAGGCTGGACAGAAGCCTGATCTCCGCTATACCTGGATGGCCGAATTTAACGATCGCAGTATCCTTCACATCTGTGATAGCGACTTCGTCGACATGAAGACAATGCGGTAACTGGCAGAGACTTACTATCACATCTCCTTGTTCTCGTTCGAGCTCTCGATCATTTTTAGCATGACTTCCCCATTATGCGACTTCCTTAGCAGAGATTTCTGGGGCTTAGGCTTGAACTTGTACGAGCTCGTCAAAGACATAGAGTTTTGTACCTCTGACCGCTGCAATCCTTCCGGCCTAGGCAAGGCAACGTCCATGTTAGACCGAGGCATTGAGCCCTTGCTGGAGATGAGCAAGGGTATTAAGATCAAGGTCCGCATGCGGGTTTCTCCGCGCTGGAAGTCAGAAGAGGAGTTCGCTATGTTATTGAACATATTGAGTGTAGCCTTCCCCGCGTTTAATCGACTGGTCGGAGCTGGCCACAAGGTCATGTTCCAACTGAACCAGTCATTCGAGATTCAGATCAAGACCAACGAGTTGACAGTCGGGTCCTGGGAGCGAAAGCTTCGAGATCATGAGTGGTGAGGAAAAACTTCAGCTCTTTGAGAATCTGACCCTAATTGACGAGTTACATAGGGCTTCATGATCGAGGAAACACCAAAGAATTGGGCCTAGATCTCTACAAACGATGCCTAGGCATAGATATGGGGCGCTCAATACCACAGGTGACCTGATTGGACGCTGATCCCGGGACGAGATAGTAGTGCAAGGGTATGAAGGACGCGGGAGGCCATTTGTGAATGGTCTTAGTAACCCCGTAGCTCCAGATTCTCAAGATTACGAGTGATATGTACTGCCCTAAAATGAAACCTATCTTTTACTTGCTCACACTTTTACAAGATCGGAGCATAGAAGTTGAACCTGCCATGGGGATCATACTCTTTCTTCAGCCCTCTCAATTTCTCCAACCTCCAGGGCTCATACCCATAAATCTCCTCCATACTCTCGTCACCCCTCGCATAATTTACATATGCTTCCAACTTGGCATCCGTCCCCTCGAGCAACGCGCTTCGTATTTTGCCTCCGATCTCCCATGCAGTAGCATCCAGACTGGCATTTTTCGGATATGTCAAAACGGGTGAAAATAGCAATTGCGCATCTCGGTCTGGAAATGCTGAGCTATCGCTCTCAATTTCGCTAACACGATTTGTGGCGTATCCTTCCATCATCATCACCGACGTGCGGAACTCCAGTGGCAAGGAGGTGAAGATATCGAGGACTTTACGTAGGGCCGGAAGCGAATAAGTGGTAAGAGAGGTTGGTAGCAGAGCGCGGGAGAATCCTTTCGCGCAGGAAGCTCCGTCACGGTTAGCCAGAACATGTGAGTTAACGCCGGCGAGGTCAGTCACGCTTTCGTCAACGGCCACGGGTGACAGTGCGTAGAGGGCGTCAGCGTATTTGGATGGAATTTTAGGACCTTGCCAGTATATCCACATCACGACTATAGGCTGTTGCTGTTAGTACAAGGTCCACCTCGATGGGGGCAGTGGTGATCCTTACATTCAAGGGGTCGACATCTGGGTTGAAAGCAAACAAACCGTATTGTGTCATCTCGACCGGTCTCACCGGACTGCCCAGCCATCCATTAGCAAGCGCAAATACATCCTCCATCTTGTCCTGTGTAAACACAAAACCACTAGCAGCCCACTGATCCTGCTGTGGCTCTCTATCATAGATCTTGATCTTGACCTCCGTCACCACGCCAAAGTTATGCCCAGCTCCACGAATCGCCCAGAACAGATCAGGATTGGTTTCCTCGCATACTGTGATCGCCGTCCCATTGGCGAGAACCATGCGCGCGGATATCAGTTGGTCGGCTGCGAGACCGTACCGGCCTTGGAGCCAGCCGTGTCCGCCACCAAGTATGGGCGCGATGTAGCCTACGCAATCGCAGCTTGTTGACGTGGTTTGCTTGCCTTCAGACCAAAGGTATTGGATGAGGTCGCCATTGAGGACCCCGCCTTCGATGAGAGCTGCGGAACCGTTATCCACGATGGTGATGTTTTGCAAGCCCTGCATCAGGATGCCGACGCCATTTTTGATGTTGCTGATGAGGGACGTTGTTCCGTGGCCGCCTGAGATTGTGAAGAAGGGTTGGTTGTTCTCATTTGCGTACAAAATCTGTAGACGGTTCAGCGGTTTCTGGTTGAAGAAAGGTAAACGTGCTACGTACGGTCTCTTGAACATCCTCTTCTGTAGCAACCTTAACGATCATGTCATACTGCGGTGTCTGAGCTGCACTCCATCTCGTGCTAGCATTACTGAACTGTTCAGACCCTGCAAGGTATACCTCTGCTTTGACATCGAGCCTCTCTACAAATTGATTGTGGTAAGATCTTGCGGTCAACGGCAATGTATCAATCAAACTAGGTGATAGGGTTCCCAAAGCCCAGAGAAGAATGGTCGTCATTGCGTTGTAAAGAGAAAAGATATCAGTGGGAGTGACTGCGACAGTCAGTCCTTATCTTCACAAAGTCCCGTTCGGCCTCCTGCATAAAGGCCGCAGATATCGGTGAGAGTGAGGCCACAGCGCGTGCTTCTTTCTGGCGCCATAGTAACACAGCATATATCGAGACCAAATTGTTGGTATTGCGGGGCAGGTGAACGTTTGATCAATCCGTTCGTAATAGGCCTTAGATGGCGTCTACATCATCGTGCGCCGTGTTCGTCAGTCTTGGTGCGATGACCAAGTCCAAAGCCACCTGAAAACTCGTAATTGATACCGACTTGCATGTATATCGCTGTTCTTCCTCATAGCGTAGTGGCATGTTGGGGTCCCCATGCAGCTGTGATAAGCCGTACCTTACGAAACCAATATCTAGCTGGAAACAATGATTACTTCGCAGCTTCTACCCTGATGAGGAGAATGACTGGGGGGATGGGTAGAGCCGTACCACTGACCCAGTAGCTGGGTAACGTGCCGAACCCGTATTACGTGGGCCAATGAGATTGGGATGGAAAAATTGATGAAACTCGTACAACTGCGGGGCGTTCAAAACGTAACGCCACCCTGTAGACTGGAAGTCGTCTATAGACAAGCAGAAACACTGCATGTGACAAATGTAAAGCTGGTGCGATGACAAGATACGCAGCTGAACAATTTCGAGAACTGTAAAAAATTATTCCTGTACCACCTATGTCTGGGAGAGCCCTTAGTTTTGCGGGTGAGACCCATGCAACTTCCCCCACTTCTCCACCGTGCAGTGAAGAAGTTCTGATACGCTGGTCCGAGGCCCCTGGTCCCAGGAAGCGACTAGCGAAATGGTGTATCTTGCGATGCACAGCTCCCCGCCCGCATACTACTCCATTTGCATTCCTAGCCTACTTGATCCTGACTGATGAGGATAACTTGAGTCGCGCGATAGAAGGAATTTGGCTGCTCATACGAACGAGCGTAAATTGACTGAAGAAGAATCCATATATGTGCCGTAGATGAACACGAATGCTTCTGGGTCTTCAGTTGCCGAGCACGTGTAAATCTAAACGTTTATTTTAGATCATTAGACCTAATACATAGTTCCATCCCTACTCAGAGTAAACAACACTTACTATGACTATGACAGAGACTCTACATAGAACGTTCGAAGTGTCATTATACCATTAGGCTGGAACTACGCACATGGTAGGGTCACTGTAATTGATACGAAAGGACTGCGAGGCACTTCGCAAAGAGTGTACGTTTGCGAGAACTGGAAATTAATGAAGACAAGGGAACAGACAATCGAACTAGTCATGTGTGTGTAGCTTAGCTTTCTGCTCTATTTGAGGCTGAGATGTTGGGATTTCCGAGAAGGTGCAGGAGGCATATGAGTAAGAAGGGGTATGTAAAGACCATCGACGCCTTTTAGAGTGCCTAAGGGGAGGTGAGATAGAGTTTTCGATAAGCATTGAATTGACTAAAAAACTTAGAACGTTGCGGAAGTGGGCTTCTCCAGAGCGATTATCGTTCGATTAAGGATTCAGCACTTTCACTGTTTCGGCCTTTTTCCCCAATGGTTATGTACATGCGACCCGAACGGTCCGATTTCGAGTCTGTTGCACACCCTTGTCCGAGTCATGACTCAAGTGTCAACTCCATCAAGTCAGACACTTGGTGAGAAAGAGAGTATTCGACAAGAACTCAGTTTCAAATTTCTTGAGCGAAAAGAAGGTACATCGCTTAGCGTTCCATCCGCGGATAAATGTCACAACATCCCGCGTGTTCTTCAGCTGTAATTATATTTAGTACGGCAGATACCCGTCTCACGCCGCGCGCAAGGCCAGGCGAGACGACCCGCTCCCGCGTGCCCCCATCAAGCAGCCACTTGACCCAATCCGCCTTATCAACTCTCCGGTCCCTCGCTTCGCACGCGTCCAGAGTGCTATCGGGTACACTCAGGGGCACTTGCGGTCAGCTCCGGACCACTCCGTGCTAATCTCCTTCGAAAAGAAAAAAAAAATTCCCGCTCTTTACTATGTAGGGCTGACCGCGCAGCGCTCTCCACTTGAACACCCATCCGCGCAATCCACCCGTCTGGCTCACCAAAGCCAAAGTTTGCATACTGCATACCGATCGCGCGCGACAACAGCCTACCAGAGAACCATGTCAAGAATAGCGTGCGTCTGGGCTGATCTCGGCGAGGAGGCCGCAGCGAACCAGTGGTACGAGAACACGCACATACCCGACGTTGTTAGCCGGCTCGATACACAAGCGCGCAATGCTGAACAGGCGGAGGATAACATGTTTAAAGAAGTCGCAGGGATTGAGGGAGCGTTTATGACTGTGTACGATATACCTGCTGGAAAGGATGCAAAGGAATTGGACACGCAAATGCGCCCTGCGTTGGGTGAGCTTCCAGAGGATGCGCGGTTCGATACACGATTTTATACGGAACATGCGAATTGGGTTGGAGAGGAATGGCGAGGCGGTACGACTACCCTTCCTTGGTCTCTCTGATGTTAGAATAGGATTGGCTGATGTGTGGCCAGACGCCAACGAGATTCAGATGTGGATTATAGTCCGATGGCAACCTGTCGACGCCGTACATGACCAATTTGTCAAGTGGTTCACAGATGACTTCGCCCCTGGCATGCTCGAAAGCCCCGAACTCTTACGCCTCCGCATCTTCAAGCTCGAAAACGCTTCGTCGATTCAAAATCGAGACCTTGAACAACAAAAGTCTGGCTCAATGTATCAATACCTTACATTCTGGGAGTTTGATTGTGACGAGCTGCCGTGGGAGATACTGGTCTATCTTGGAAGCTCGGAGCGGTGGAGATACTACGTCGAGGGCGGTCATTTGGTAGATCCTCTGATTGGTTTGGGAGATGAAGGTGAAGCTGACAGCGTCGCAGGAATGGCAGATCAGTCAATACCTGGTGAACAGGATATACCCCGAAGACGACACTGCGGGCTCACCTGCGACGAAACGAGTGAGCCTCATCCTAAATGGAGGATCCAAACCAGCAGTCGATGACTCTGACCGGCAGAGTGAGTCTGATGGGCAAAGCGAGGCTGACAATGAAGATGATGGAGAACGCGTCAACCCAAAGGGATCAAATGCTGCCTCGCACAGTGAACCCTACGAGTCATGCTAATGATTTGGATGAGCTAGTTTTGGTTTTTACTTCTGCCAGACCGCTCAGCGTGTTCTTTAGCAATACCCCATTTTTATCATTCTCCGCAATGACATCCACATTTTGCACTCACGTCTACACCACCTCGTTTAATGGATGTCCACAAATACGTCAGTACCAGAAAAGTCTTGGAAATTGGGTAGACAGTGTCGACATCCACGTTGCGGAGTCTGCTTATCTACCGTCAGTGTTGGCGTGGGCGTTCGTGAGAAGGGTTGAAGTCGTTCAGCAGGGACATCGTGGCCTCATTGCCCGCCACATCTTCGATCGACAACCCCTCCAAGTCAGATAAAGGCCTGCTTTCATGGAAAGCTTGCTGTTGCAATTGTGACCCGTCATTAGAGGCCATGTACGGGGCAATGCCGGCTGCTTGCGAAAGACTTCGGGTTGCCAATTGGGAGCCAGAGCCGAATATAAGTGCCTCTGATTGGGGCGCTGTCAACCTCGGTTGTCTGAATGAGCTGCCTGGGGCATTTGGAATTGTAGATGCGCCGCGTTTTGCTGCAACCTCTTGGGCTTCGTGGACGACCCTGATGGTGCGCTTCGATGCGTGGCTCCTGTGTAGACTGCCTGCCGGTACCGCTGGAGAACCCCTTTGAGGTTGGAGAGCATCCGAGAAAAGTGTTTCGGATGCACGTGAAGATGCAGTTGTCGTCCTTCTGCTCCGGTTGCTGGCATGAGAGGCTTCGTGCGAAATGGAACCTGTTTCCTGATGCTGGATTATGCTTGAAGCCCCCACTGCGCGCTGAGTCTTGTTTCGTGGACTATCTTGTACACCTCGAGAAATAGGTAGCGCACCGTTTGTAGCGACCTGATTGGCGATGTTAATGTGCCGCCCTTCGGACTGACGTTTCAAATGCTTTTGTGAGCCTAAGGGTGCTGCCTCTCTTGGGGCCTTGGCTTGCTCAGACCCTCCGCGATGAAGACGCTCTGACATACGGTCGGTCGTACTCGATGCCCGGTTACTTTTGCTCCTGTCGTTGGCTTGTATCTCTCGCTTCTTTTGCGTTTCTACGTCCTTGTACGTTTGATTCTTTCTCGGCCTTACACTATGCCCATTCTCGCAGCTACTGCCCTTTTCGACAGTGGCGAACATGGCTTCATCGTTAGTCGCAAGATAATCATCTTCAACTCTCTGGTACAGCATGGTTTTCCCTCCACGCTTGTCCAAACTCGTCTGAGACACCTGATAGACTGAAATGCGTCCTTTCTTCCACTGTTGTCTCGTCTGCGGACGTATGCGTACTGACGTCTTGATTTTACTGGGTCATTTTGTGCTGGGTTTTGCGGCGGAAGGAGGATAAGGGAGGCTCCGCGGGCGCCCTATGTCGCGAATGCGTCGAGGATTGTGGTCATACTTGACGATTGTTTGGAAATTAGTAAGGATGTCGCGATTATGGTTAAGTTGTTGACACGATGTCGAATGTTTGAATTGCAAAATAAACCGCGGCTGTTGTCAATTCACACAACGACAAAGCAACGGCGACTGTGTTGCGAGGAAAGTGTTCCCATGTATATAAAATGAATGAAAGACCTCGGAAAGCGCGCTCGAGTGTTCTAGATGATAAACGATAGTCGCTCAATTTTAGATCCTGTATCGGTTGTGATAACGTGTAGGTTAGCACCTCCCATTATATGTGCAGCTCTCAGATATATTTCTTTGGTCGATGAGAGCAAGTCCAGCAATCATTCGTGTTACGCAATCACTAAGGTTTCTGTCGAAATGACGACCAGTGGTGCGAAGGAACTATACCTGCACGCCAGGAGGGAGGAAGAACCTCTTCACCTTCCCTCGTCTTTATGCCCACACCACCCTAATAAACCGGCGGTTCTAGCATTCTTACGCATTCTAAATCTAAACCAGACTCACTTGTCATTCCTAGCAGTTTTTTTGATGATTTACTTTGTTTCTGCCTCGGTGTTCCAGGTTCAACCACGGTCTTCTTTCTTGAGAACATTTTATTTTCGCGATTAGGAACAAAAAAGATGATGTTAAGCTTATTAGGCTACCAAGCATTATGAGCCATAGTTCATGTAAAGAACACGTTTGCATCTACAGGCAGAAGCTATAACGTCCACAATGCCGTCTCGGCATATTTTGAAGCGAACGGCTGGGGCGCTCGATATGGCAGAAGCAAACCAAATGATCACATTTTAGTGGCTTCGATGATTGCACAGGAATACGACCCCGGTACTTTAAGTATAACCGTCACTTGTCATCTACACCCTCTATTTTCAACATGGAGAGGTGGCAGCTTTAATCTCCGACTACCATCAACTACCTATCAGAGCGTTCCCTTGGCTTCAAACATAGCCCGAGGGGTCTGCCTAACGCGGCAGAAGTCAAGAAGACAAGAGATGCTTGTTCAGATGTTGGCGCTTGGGTTCAAAATGGTGTATTTTTCATGCCTCACGCGATCCGATGGTCCTAGAAGATCGTCGACCAGGGTTGGTGTAGACTATTCTGAGTATAGTTCATACTATAACAAGCCTAGTAACTGCCTATACCCGTGGACAGGACTAGTCCGCCCTTCCCCCTACCATATATAGGTATCGTCACCTCTCTCAATTTTCGAAGATTAACGAGGATTAACGACGACGTCCTAATTGACGACGCACAAACGACTTTGACGCACCAACCCTGTCGTCGACTACTGTAACAGATATAAGTACAGCAAGACTGCACAGCGGCAACGAACGACACCTAGGCCAATCTCCCTCGTCCCATCGTTGCCCTGCCTGGTCGACACAATGCTGTTATTTACTCGTTTTCTTGCCCTTGCGGCAACAGCACTGCCATTCCTTGCCCAGGCTGCCCCTGTTTCTTCGCGTTCCGCTGATGACTTGATTCCTGGAAAATATATCATACAACTGAGGCCGGATACCGATATTGCTTCGATTGCAGCCCATCACTATAAAGTACGCGCGATTCACGCTCACAACCTTGTGCGCCGTGAGATTAACGGGGAAGTTAACGCGGGTGTTGAACGCGAGTATGATTTCGGCAACTTCAAGGGCTATGCTGGGAGCTTCGATCGTACGACCATCGAAGAGCTGAAAGCTCTACCAGAAGTGGGTCGGTATCTGATGTTGCAGCTTGGTCTAGTAGAGAACTGACATAAAGTCCAGGTCCAGGTCGTTGAACAAGACTACATCATGTATACTTCCCAAGAAAACTCGACAACGAGTGGACATGTAACGCGTAAGTCGGGACTAGCCCTCCTTTTGCTTGAGAAGCTTACATAAATCAGAAATTGGCGCTACATGGGGTCTTGCCAGCCTCTCATCCAGAACGCACAGAGCCAATAACTACTATCTCTATGACTCTTCCGCAGGACAAGGCACTTTCTCTTATGTTGTCGACACGGGCATCCGTACCACTCACGTCGAGTTCGAGGGTCGAGCAGTCTGGGGCCACAACGCCGTGAACGACAACAACACCGACAACCACGGCCACGGCACTCACGTTTCTGGCATTATTGGCAGTAAAGCTTATGGTGTGGCGAAAAAGACTACCCTTGTAGCCGTCAAGGTCGCCGAAGGAGTAACTACCCCCACTTCCACTATGATTGCAGGCTTCCAATGGGCGGTCAAGGACATTGTCGCAAAAGGCCGCACCAGTACCGCCGTCATCAACATATCTATGGGAGGTCGAGGTTCCGCTATCTGGGATGCTGCTATCACAGACGGATGGAATCAAGGTGTCCTCACTGTAGTCGCTGCGGGTAATGGTGACACACTCGCGTCAGAGATTTCGCCTGCCCGCTCCGAAGAGGTGTTGTGCGTTGGCATGATCCAATCAGATGATTCTCGCCACCCATACTCCAACTACGGACCTGCTGTTGATATCTGGGCCGCTGGTACGGGTATTGTCTCCACATTCGCCACTTCGGACTCGGCAACAGAGAATTGGACGGGTACATCGATGGCTTCACCCCATGTGGCCGGCTTGGTGTCATATCTCCGTGGTCTCGAAGGACCTTCGGATGCGAAGACTATCAAGGCGAGAGTTCTGGAGCTGGCCACGCCCGACCGCCTTACCGATATTCGGGGCGCAGCTAATCTGCTGGCCTACAATGGCCGTGGCAAATAGTCAATGAAAAGAGGAGAGACTGAAAGACTATTATATGGAACGAGGTGGTCATGATGTCGCATAAAGAGGTCGACGAGAAAGCCTATGTACGGTTATATATCAAAGTGGGCAAAAGACTGGCTATACCTCCGGTGATTCGGTCGTCAAAGCGCGCTCCAAAGGAATGAATGTGTGTATAGAGGCTTGTGAATCGATGAATTATGGCCCATCGTGATGAATTAATATCAATACACAAAACACATCAGGGTATCAAGCTATTCTTTACCGCATGCCACTAGCCCTGCCCATCCCCAGCCCAAAGCCCATCCCGCTCAGCCGTCCCAGCGGCGCAGCGTCAGCCTCCGGCCTCTTAGGTCTCCACGGCGCGCCCTCAGTTCTCTCCAACTCCTTCTCCCTATCCGCGAATAGCGGCCGCGGCAACTCCAGAAACTGACTTGAGGTGTCCACATACGCCGGCTTAGGCCGCCCAATCGTCCCCTTATCCAACCACCCACTCACACTCCCAAATGTCGACCGCTTGCCGCCCAGCACACCCGCCGAAATCTCCAGCTGCTTCGCTTTCTCCGTCGACCCCCGCCGCGACGAGCGTGTTGTGTATTTTGATGCGGCGGACGGCGACCGCGATGCTTCGCGGTGGCTGCCGAACATCCGCAGACCAAGGCGAGAGCGTCGAATGGGGATCTCTTGGATCGAGTTCCGCCGGCTGTGCCGGTATCTGAAGAAAGCAAAGCCGATGATGAGAGCGATGATGACGGCTACTCCGCCTGCCACGCCGGCGATTAGACCAGGTGTGAAGGGCGAAGCGGGTGATGTGCGTTGCAGTTGCTCTCCAAGGGGGCCTCTAGGTGGGGCAGGGTTAGACGGTGATGCTGACACTGATGCTGATACTGTTGATACTGCTGTTGATTCCGTTGTTGGTGCTAGTGTTGCTGCTGCCGTTGGTTCTGCTGTTGTGGAGGGCAATACGGACGAGGCACGTGGTGAAGAAGACGGAATTATAGCTGAAGTTGAGGTGGTAGTAGTAGAGGTGGATGTTGAGATTGAGATGATTGTTGTAGGTGCCTCAGCAGGTGTTACAACCCTCGGTGGTGGTTCAGGTGCTACTGCTGCAGGTTTGTTCCCTGTGTTGCCAAAGCTGTCGGGTATCGCCTGGCGTTTGCCGAGATGATGAGCGTGGCTGTGCTGTAGTGGTGCTGCAGATGCAGTTGAGAATATGAGGATGATAGTGAAGAGCACATATGACAGTGTCGTGAAGCGTGTTGATGATGGCAATCGACACCATGGAGGGATGGTCAAGGTCTGATCCCGCACTCTTGACATTGACAATGGTCTCGAGGACGATCTGGATCGTTGGAGAAGTATGCTGCGTTTTGTACATGATGTGTCTAGTAGTTGTACGCAGTCATCATCGTCCATGTGCTCCACGTCCACTCGCGGCGACCTTATCGGCCGAGGCCATGAACTGCTCATCGTTAGGTGGGATCAATCTGAAGATCGACCCTGAACATACCTAGTCGTTGTGGACTCGGACTCTCTTCTTCGTGGTTTTTCTCTTCTCGATAGCATCCGTTTACACCTCGAAAGGATCGATGTGTTGTTGCGATTCATGTCCAACTCAGCCATGTTCACCATCTTAGTATTTTCCGTAAAGCGCCCGAACTTCTACTCTACTCAAGTAGATATCGAATTGCTTTCCCAGCTTGGTCAAATCACAGAAAATTCGCTATAGCAAAGTGAGAAAAAGAAAACGCAGATAGCGATAGCAGCATACACTCCTCTCAACATGGCAGCATCGTCACACATGTAGGCTGAAGACTTGAGCCGCCATCAGAGCATCAGCTCATCCATGGGTCGAAATGCTCTTCTGCAACACAGCCGCATATCGCCCATGACAAGAGCCGTGGGCGCAGGAGCCGTTGCGCTGCCGTCCGAACACACCACATACGAGAAACCCGGCTCACCGTAGAACCTTTGCGCAATTCCGGAAAAATCTAGAGTCTGCCCGTAGTGGAGTGCCGAAGTAAAGACCGATGCATGAGAGCAACCTGAACCATCTCGTGTCTGATGTGCAAGATTAGCCGCCACGCGCGCGCAGGGGTCGTGATCAGCCACGATCGATAGAAATCGTGGGGACACGAGGGTACTTCTTTCTAGAAGGCTTCTCTGCTGCAGAGAGGCAGCGCTGAGTAACGCGCGAAGTACCTGTGTGTAGTGGCGCCGTGGCCGATTCGGGTAAAATCACGCGAAAACACAGCCGAAAGTGGAGGCGGGGAACCAACTAAGCAATGCGGTGCTCGGAAGTTCAGGAACGTTCACCAAACGTGGAGGCACGCATTCTCTGCATGGAAGAAAAATCTGCGTTCTTTATGTTGTTTGAAAACTGCGTCATTGATGCCCACGGTTGAAATGTTCTCTACCCTTCGTTTATTCAATCGGATCGCGACCTTCGCGCTTCTTCATCTCCTCAAGATACTCTTCGTCGGTCTCCAGATCAAATGGCAGAGGCCTCGTAAGAGGCAACATGGAGGCACCTCTGTCCTCCAACTGCTTGAGGCGTTTGGCCGTCGCTGGCTTGCTCCTGTTGACGCTATAGCTGTTGTAGACGGTTAGCACCCATCCGGGGAAATCATCAGGACGCAGGATCCGCATACAGTTTGACACGACTGGCAAAATGTTAGCTTGCAATCTATAACCCGGTCGATTATCGTCTCGAAGGCTTTACTTACTGGCATGACGATGTTACGTGGAGATCCCAGTTCCTATATATGGTTAGCGCATTTCGATATCGGTTGAAAGGTCATAGCTCACCATGCACTCCGCACAAACGTAGGTTGAGTCTACCGGACATGTTAGTAAACTTTGCTTCCAGAAGCCGCAGGCACTTTTCGCCCAACAGGGCCAAAACAACCCGATTGGACCCCAGTTCATCCGCATGGATGCCTTTCCTATAGACACCACATATATGTAGCTTCATAGCGCAGGCTAAGGTGCACTTACATTCAAAGCATCGTCCCAGCATCGTACGCAGAATTCACTAGGTCTCGTAAGCCTCAAAGCATTGATATAATACCACTGCACTTACAGCCATCCTTCTGCATCGACCGGAATCTCGAATTCCCAGGTGCGCCAAGCGTGGAAATATTTCGTGCTCAGTTGCTGGTAAGGAACTTCATACCAAACGCCGCCTCCGTCGTTGCTAACTTCGACGCGTTCCGGCCATCCATTACCGCTGTAGGCCCAACCAGTCAGCTTGATCTTTCCGTCATGCACAATAACGTCCTTGTCGACGGGCGTCATGATGGCGCTGGCAACAGGCATTGTCTGAATACTGAAGCCATTGCTGTACGTGACATTTTGCTTCCCCATCTGAGGAGTATAGTAGATGTATTCCTTCATCTGGACTGGCGCCATGCTGGCGTCTTTGATAACGTTGATCCGGGTCAGCCACTTGACGCTGCGGGCGCCGATATAACCCATCACAACCACCCGAAGTGGTGCACCGTGAATAGGTGGAAGCGCTTCTCCATTCATCTGCCACGCAAGCATCACTTCGTTGACTTTAACCTTACGGTCTGGAACCGAAACGACGTAGTTGTAGACGTGGCCCTTCTTGAAGTACGTGTCGGCACCAAAGAATTCGAGATGCTTGCCACCATCTTTGAATCCGCCACAGTACTTGATCACCTTCTTCAGGCTGACGCCCACGTAGCGGGCAGTTCCGATAGCACCTTCGCCCCAGGGCGCATTAATGAGTTCGTCTCCATCACCAGGATAATCGTGGATCTGCTCAATGCGTCTAGTACCGCTGCACTGCAGTGTAACAGTAGTCTCCATGCGTGGGAAGATGCTCTCATCCTGCAGCTGTTCGAGGGTAATCTTTTTTGGCTCTTTCACAAGACCTTCGACTTCGAAGAAGTACTCTTTTGGGTCGATCTCAGGGATACCGCCGTGGTTACGAATGAAGTGGTCTTTATTATCAGTGATTTCGGTCTTTTCGGGTTAGCTAAGAACACATCAGAGTACGACATTCGAAGTGGCACGTGCCTTGACTAAGCGCTCCTGTATGTCGGTCAGCTACTGCGTAAGGGTAATTGTATGCTTACTCACTCTTGGCGGCTCGCCATTGTACGGGAATTGTAAGACGTGGATCATATCCTCGCTCTTCTCTTTCAAAACATGCTCCCAAGAGATGTCTGGAAGGTTACTTAGAGTCGAGCCAAGCGCATAGTGGTAGTACCTGGATGAGGTCAGTTACCCGGGAGTTATTTGGACTTGCATCTAACGTTGGAACACATACTTCCAGCGTACTCCCTCGAGTATTGGGTTGGTGTCAGGTAGCGGTACCATCTGGAACTCAGGCGGCTGATATCGTTGCATCAGATCCAGAAATCATCGAGGCAAAGGTAAAACTGACAACTGGGAAGTCATATTGCGCAAGAATCTCCGCGGCCTTGCGCTTTTTCTCTGGATATCTCTCCCATTCAATGTAGCCCTTCCATCCCTTTCGTTCCTCTGGGAAGAGTGGTGCTTCGCCAATCGCCTGGAACGGCTTCGCATTCGGTTCAGCGGGTGCCATTATGGTGGATTGAAAACAGGAAGGAAATCAACTTTCAGAATGGATGTGCCGGGAGACTCGAAGAGGTTGTCGCTGCGGGCTAGCGTACTCTTTTAACCAAGCTCGAATATGTACAGTATGTCATGATTTCAAAATGACTGATTGGCTTAATCACGGGCGTTAGCTCCTTAGGAGAAATGCTGCAAATAATCCATGTGTGAGTATTACGTGGGGTGCGCGGAACGCAGTTCGACGAATTAAAATGACTGAGGCTAGGGCAGGTGCGACAAAGGAGGACATACGACCGGTAGAGAGATGCGTCACCATGATGGACACAGGATATTTGTAGACAGGGGCCTTCCGCTTAAAGCCCCAATGGTAAATCCGAAGCCGAGAATGGCCATAGATCGGAGAAAAGTCGATAATGTGCAGTTCACGCAGGATTGATGAATAAGGGTCCTAGAGGCGTTGATAAGAGTACTCAAAACCAATCATCATCCAAGGTATCGAAGAGAGCTTGGTCTTTCAGGCTTGTTGTGATAACTTGGCTGATGACGTGCAGCAAATAAGACCCGCGCATCGTCATCAATGACCCTCTACTAGGGACTCAAGGTTGGAATCGAGTCAAAGCCCATAGGAATAGGTGTGCGTTGATAGGTTACAGCTTCTTTTAATGATGATTGAAGACGCCGGCAGTCGCAGGATGTGTTTATCGGCAAGCCGCATAACGCTTTACCGAAAGCGGATTAATACAGATCTTGACCTCGGGACCTACCTAGGTACCTACCTAGGGAGCTTTCACCTAGGCAACGCAACTTCCAGACACGCATTTTTTCGAGATGCAACCAGGAATGTCCTTAGTATTACATTTCACTAACCTCTCGCAGTGTGCTTCCGTCCATGCCACAGTTTAGAGCTTGCCCAGCCCTTGTTTCCGCTTCCCGTCTGTCATCAGGATCGATGAACTTCGAACGGTATACGCCAAGAATGTTCAATGAGACAACTATAGCTTCATTACGCTTCCAAGTATTTGGGGTATGCCAACTGCGTTGAGGTTCATCGTCTTCGCACCTGGAACTAACTGAAGCGAGTACGTGATCTCTCATGACCTTTCTCACCTCTCACGGTTTCCTTAACAGATCAACAAGTTTCGAGGCATCGACATATGCATCTGGATAAGCCGAGCCGCTCTACCGCACATCTACGCGACTCAAAATCATCCGCGCTACCGCCACGAGCTCCTTCAGCAAATCGAGCCTTTAGGCTACTACATTGACAGATGCATGGGATTTCTCGGACGCGAATTATGTGCAGTGCGCTAGATCTGTACGATGAAAATATGTACAGGAACATCATGCCATGGGTGGAGCAGCTACCGATCAATACGAGGGCGTAGAAGGACGGTGGTAGGTGGGGCGGCTAGAAGAGATGGGTAGATCCGATTTTGAAGCGAGATAAGGAGCAAAGAGCGAAGTTGTAGTTTACAATGTGGAGTTGAGGTATTTTTCACTAACAAAAATTGGGGATCTTTATACTACAAGGCTGAAACAATTTACAGGGTCGCTTATCGTTCACAACCCACCCAAGGACCCTGGCAACCATTGAGCTGTTTGGATGGATTATGGTCTCGTCGTTACGCATATACCAGAAGGAGAAGATAGTGTATGCGATGCGGTTGTGATATGCGCTTATTCATACGCTTACTGAGAAGGATTCCGCCACATCCGTGAACCTTAAGTATCTTAACCCAATCTGCGCAAAGCTTTCCGCATGGCTCCGCAGTTGCACGATATGCAGCTACCATTCGTGCGACAATGCGCAAGGAGCGAGGGCCCAACAAATGATGACTTGGATGGCTGAGAGATATAACGTGTACTCGGATGACTGTCCGAGAAGCTCGTATAATGGATGCAGCCCCAGTATCCGTTCTGCAAGTATTCAACCTCCACAATGACTTCTGTAACGGACATTGATGCACCCATTTACACGCCGCTTGTTGGGGAAGGTGAGACACGATTTCCAAATGGCACATCCGTCATACATAAGGTATATGAAGAGGAGGAAGACCCATTCGACACATTGGCGAGAGGCAGTGCTACAAGCATGAGCGATGACGCTTCCTCCCATGAAGCGATATCTCCTTCTACCATCTCCAGCGTTGGTCGTCCTAGCATCGGCCGTTCATCAACGTCAAGAGGACCACCGCCAACCACCTCCGCACCCCTCCGCCGTCCTCTAGTCTCAGCACATACGTTTCCCAATTACAACTACGACCCCTGGCTAGCAGTTCGCGCTTCAAGAGCCCTCGAGTCCGACTATGCATCTGCCCTCCCACCAAATTATGCGCCCGTAGATGAACATGCACGCACATTCCGCCTCCAAGCACCCTTCATATACACCACCAAAACAAGCAACCTACCCCGCTACCAATTCCAACAAGAGTTCAACCGCGCCGGAAAGCCCTGTAAGCTCAACATCCGACGTCTACAACCCCATGAAACACGATCATGTTCTGTCCCCGCACTACACGCCGTGCGCGGTCCACGGATACGCTACGACGACGACGGAACAATGTATAGCATGACATCGTTCGAGATGCACGGCAAGATGCCCACCGCCCTACCAGGCAGTATGCAAATCTCGTCGGGAAAGACGCTCTGGGGTGGCCAGTGGACGCGCATATGGCACATCCGGCAGCCGAGGCGGGATTCCACATCGTCATCGTCATCAAACTCAGACCGCGAAATCAAACCTCAAAGAAGGAGTTACTCATATGAAGACAAACACTTGCTTTTCGCCATCAAAAAAGGTGTCTGGGAAGACGCGGACGGGACTGTTGTTGCGCGCGAGGAGAAGCGGTGGGGGATTGGGTATGGGGATCGATTTTTGTCACGCAGGGGATCAGGGGCTGGTGGAGAGGGGAAGGTGCTGGAGGTGACGGATAGGGGGGCGAGGGATAGTGCGAGGACAGACTTGGTGGTTGCGTGTTGGGTTATGCGGATTTGGATGAGCGAGGGGATTCGGTGGGAGGGGGATTTGAACGGCTAGTGGCTGGGGAGCGGCTAGGGTCAATGTCTTGGAGGGAGATCAGGGCGGAATCAATTCTGATTAAGAGTGGAAATGCAGATGCTCTGGGAGTCTTCTACGATGAAACTAAAACTATTGCCTTATTGGGTATTGAGAACAGGTATTGATGAGGTAATTACCCGCCGCCTGCGTGTATATAGCTGCCGGTCCTCCTCTGTGATCTACTGCTTCATTCAACCCTTCAACCCTCCAGATGCTCATGTCCTATCTGCATGGCGTGGACAAACGTGTGACGATATGCAGAACCGAATGCGCGACGCTACGTGGGGAAGTCAAGGTACGCAGGGGCAGCTTAACTTTGTTGCAGGGATCCGCGCTGCTTTTTCTGTACACCATGCGAGAGTTACACTTGCATCGGCACGCGTCGACTCTGATAGGTGAATCAGGTCTCACTAACGCGTGCTCCCGTCAGTTAAGGTTCGTGGGTGTAGCTTAACTTTCAAGTGGTGTACCTAGAAATCTTTCCTGATACCTCGTGGGCACGTTAACGACTCGCGGGGCCGCGCTCAGTTTTCTCCAGAGGGTTGCGCGGTGGAGGGACGCGCAGAGCGCCGCGCAAGCTCGCCAAGTGGTTACTCACAATTGAAACACCCTTGCATATGCCCGAATTTGAGCTTCTGCTTCTGTTTACTCCAAGTGCTTCAACAGCCGATCAACACATTCCGTGCTTGTTTCTTTCCCAGCTGAGTTGTGGTTTCTTAACCGACGACATGGCTCAGGAGGAGCGCCGGCTAGGCCGAGCGCCACAGCCAAGGATAGGCGGCAGAGCACCGCCTCATGTGCATCCTTCCTTCCACGGGGCTCTATTCACGACTTCCGCGGCCACGACGGCCATGCACCGATGACTTGGGCCTTGATGCTGTCCTACACCTCTCCGCAATAATCCGCCCTTAGTTTGGACCCTCTACGCACCTTGGCTGTCGCGCCCCGTCGCCGCAATGCCGCTCTTTACCCCCTCCCGCATCGCCATCCTGGTACTCTCCTTTTCGCTCATCAGCTTCTTCTGGACTTTTGGCATACCCTCGCAGCTCGGCCAGCCGTCGCTGCCTATCATAGACCACTACGACCACAAAAACGTCCATTCAGAGCCAATAATACCGGCACCAGTGATTAAGACAACGCACGCGACAGCGCCATCACCCACGGCACACGGCGACCGGCCGGCGGAAACGGACGACCACAGGTGGGACGACGCGACAAAGAAGGCCGGGATTATAAGCGGGCAGCCGACTGCGCCTGGGTCACAAGAGACAAGCGTTGCTGCGCATGATGAGGATGGCGGAAGATGGTCAGACAAGGAAAAGCTGAAGGGGGAGAAGACGAGCGAGAAGGTAGCAGCGAGTGCAACACCTATACCTACCACTCTCCTTACCGCAGCTATCCTAGCCCCCAGCGCCGCGAATGCGACGAATGCAACAATTGCTGCCACTACTGCCGCCTTGGCATCATCCCCTTCACCCAATGTCGAGAAGTTCTGCAAAGACGTCCGCGGTGCGCCCCACGTCATGGTCATCCTCAGGACCTCCAAGGCCGAGATCGACAAGAAGCTGTCCCCGCACCTCCTCGGCCTCCTCTCCTGCGTGCCCAATTTCGCCATCTTCAGCGACCACTCCGGCGAAATCGAGGGCCACACGGTCCACAATGCCCTCGAGTCAATCAGCTTCGACGCCAAGTTCAACCACGACGAGTTCCGCGAATACCAGCTCATACACGCGGATGCGGAGCACAAGCCAGATCCCAAGAAAACGAAGGACCTGGACAAATGGAAGTTCCTGCCCATGGTGTACAAGGCATACCACCTGAACCCGAGTGCCAAGTTCTACGTCTTCATCGAGGCAGACACGAGTCTGAGCTGGACGAACCTGCTGCAGTGGGTAAACAGGCTCGATTACCGGATACCCTACTACAGCGGAGCCCCCACCTTCCTGAACAGCATTCAGTTCGCACAGCGTGGGTCAGGCATTATGTTATCACAAGGTGCACTAAGGCGATACTCGAAGTCGTACGACGAACTGTACACTACAAAGTGGGAGGAGCGCGTTGGCAAGGAGTGCTGCGGCGACCTGCTCCTTGCCATCGCTCTCAACGACGCACACGTCGAATTCTACTCATCCTGGCCCCTCCTCCAAGGCGAACAACCCCACACGCTCGACTACACCAGAAAGCACTGGTGTGCCCCGGCCGTGTCGTGGCACCACGTCACCGGCGACGACCTCACCGGCATGTGGGATCTCGAGAGGAACTGGACGCACACGCATGGCTGGGAGAAACCCTACCTCTACCGCGACGCTTTCCACGAGTTTGTAGAGCCGCATATGGAGGCGCAGAAAACCGAGTGGGATAACCTGAGCCAGGATACGAAGATCGTAGCACCTCAAGGGCGACAGCAGCAGATGAAGGAAGAGGAAGAGCGGAGTAAGAAGCACCGACAAGAAGGCGAAGAGAAGAAGGAAAAGGAAAAGCAGGAAGAGGAAGAAAAGCAGAAACAGAAAATCAGCCAGAAAGAGTCTCTAGAGTTCCAGGTCGCGGACTCGGAACCGGACGAGACACCCTCCTCACCCACTCAGCGTCGGAAGCGGGACGACAATGACAAAGACAAACCCATTGACTGGGATAAACTCGCCGAGAAATTCAAGGACGCAGGTGACACCTCTGAGCGCTGCCAAAAGGCGTGCGAACAAGTCGACGACTGTCTCCAGTGGCGCTACTCGACCAAAGGCGATGGCGAGTGCCATCTCGGCAAAGTGCTCCGACTGGGTAGCAAGACGGAGGGTGAGGAGAAGTGGACGAGTGGATGGTTGATCGACCGCGTTAAGAAGGTTGCGGAGGAGTGGGACTGTAAGGAGGTCAAGTGGAAATTTTATCAGTGATGCATATCTTGTTTCACACATCTTCGGAGGCCTCTGAGCACAAGATGCATTTGGAGTTTGGGAGTTTGGTTGGGTATCTTGTTATCGTTGGGAGGGTGGTGCATAATACGAGTGCATCGCTTGAGTCAAAGTCACACATTTAGATTATGTTTTGATCGTATACCCTTTCCATGTTATATATTTCAATGTAAAGGATTATTCACAAACTTGTTGGAAGCCTCACTGAGTGACGTAAGATGGGATCGCTTGTGATGCCCTGCGATCGGAATTTAAACTTCATGTCACAGTGATGGCAGCTACGCGGACCCTGCCTGCTGTCAAGTCTTTCCGCGTCAACCCCAAGTCCCGACATGATCTACAACTGACTACGACATCGCCTACAATCTCATCAGCCAACCTCCCAACCCAACCCACCACTTCACCCCTCATGCTCCACCAAACGTATTCCCCGTAACCCCCGCATCCTCCGCCGTCCTCTTAACATCTGGCTCCTCCTTCCCCTCCCTAACCCTCCTCACCTCCCCCGCCGCCTCCTTATACCCAATCGCCTCCAACCACTTCGGATCCACCTTCTCCAACGCCAAATACGGCGAAACATCACTATCGGGAAACTTGACATTACAAACGGCATTCCCGATTCCCAAAAACGCCCACATATTGTCTTTATGCATATATTCAATCTCGAAATCCTCCCACCGCGGCGCGGCAATGACTTCCATGTAGTGGTTTGACGAACCGGGCCAGATTGCATTCACGCGGCCTGTTTCGTTGTTGCGGTACCAGGAGCGGCAGTCGGATTTCCAGACCGTGTGCTTGATCCATTCCTGGGCGTGGGCGTTGAAGGATGTCGTTATGGATTGCGAGGGGGACCAGGATTTTATGTGGGAAAGTTGCATTTTGGACAGGATTTGGAGGGTGTAGTTTGTTACGGCTTGGAAGGGGCCGGTTACGGAGCCGTTTTCTACGGGCCTGGTTGGGAGTTGGTTAGGTTGGAGGGAGGGAGGGAGGGAGGGAGGGAGGGAGGGAGGGAGGGATGGATGGATGGAGGATTGGGATACGTACCATGTTGGTCCTGCAAACATGATGAAATTCGGCATGTCGGGACATGCTAGGCCGAGATAGCTTTCTGGCTCGTCCTTCCATTTGTCTTGCAGATTCACGCCGTTCCTGCCGATGATGGGGAATCGCGGTCGGAAAGTGACGTCGAAGCCGGTGGCGCAGACGATAGTGTCGACTTTGCGTTCTACGCCGTCGTTGCCGATGAGGCCTGTCTCCGTGATTTCCTCCACGGCAGTGAAGTGCACGTCGACATTCTCTTTCTGGATGGCTTCCATGTATGGATCTCCTGGTGTGACGCGGCGGCCTAGGATGTGGTCAGTCAATCAATCTTCGAGATCCAGACAAACAAGAATAAAACAGTTCAAGGAAGAAGGACATACACCCCAACTCAAACTTCGGTGTAAACCCCTCCAGCAACCGCTCATCCTTGATATGCTCCTTCATCCTCTGTCGAAAAAACGTCTGCGCAACATTCTGGCCCTCGCTCCCCGAATAGAACGTGCCCCAAAGCCCATTGACCTGCGCCTCGATATCTTTAGCGTGCGCCAACATCTTGCGCGGATCGCTGCGGAACTCGTCGCGCTCTTCCTGTGTATACTCCATGTTCTGCGTGAAGTTGCCAAACGTGATGAACCACACGCCGGTACGAACGAAGATATCCAGGTGCTTGACGTGGGGTTGCATCGTGGGCACCGTTTGGATGGAAGATGCGCCCGAACCGATGACAGCCACGCGCTCGTTGGCCCATTGCTCTTGCTGATAGTCGTCTGGCCAGGTGGCTGTGTGGACAATGCGGCCTTTGAAGCTATCGATGCCTTTGACGTCAGGCCACTTGTAGTTGTTCAGGATGCCGGTGGCGTAGAGAAACAAGTCGCATTCGTCTTCAAACTCCTTCACCTCACCGGATGATGCCGTCTGTCGTAGAGTGACCTTCCACTTGCCTGAGTCGTCCTGCCATTCCGCGCGAACGACTTCAGTGTTGAAGGTCATGTACTTGGCGAGATCAAACACTTCGACTACCTTCTCGAGGTACTTTCGGATGTCTGATGCGTACGAGAAGTAGCGAGGCCAGTCCGGGTTGAGGGCAAAGTTGAGCGTGTACGAGTGGGAGGGTACGTCGCACGCACAGCCTGTGGTATGTTATCATTCTGTTTCTCTGAATCACAGGTCATATGTACCAGGGTATCTGTTCTCCAACCATGTTCCTCCGACGCCCGCATTCTTCTCATACATGACGAGTTCGACATTCTCAGTGTATTTCTGAATGTGATACGCTATCTGGATTCCGGACAGGCCAGCTCCAACGGTGATGACTTTTAACTTCCTGGTAGAAGGGTCCTACAGGCCATTAGTCAAACTTCTCAACACGAACCTGAGGTTACCCACTCACATTGTAAGTAAATTTTGGGATGTGGTATCCAGTAGACCCAGGCGTCGAGTAATCCCACCGGCCATCGCTACCCAAGGAGTTGAGGTCTGGCGCCATGATTTGACGTTTCGAAGCGCAAAGTTGCTACTAAAGTGATCAGGATTGTAATATAAATAATCCTGTTGAGTCGCTATGATTAAATAGCCTCAGAGGGAAGGGGTTGACTTTGCAGGCTATATGCTGACACCTCGGCCTGGATGAGTACCCTGATCTTTCACCATCATGTAAGACGCTTGACGCATGTCGTACCGGGTTCCGTAGCTGTGATCGACCTAAGCGCCAACGCATATATAGCCAGCTCGTGCCAAAGATGCACCGGATGAAGAAGGAGTGAATCAAAATGAGCTTAATGGTGATAGACCAGGTATTAGCTCTGACAGCCGCCGATGCGGCTGCCATTCGGGTAACAAGCTGGACGTAGGCTGACACCGCATTGGCTGTAAGACCTAATCATAGGGCCAATAGACTTGCACAGCGCGTCTAATTTGTATTGTACTGTCTACCATGGCAATATCTCGTCGAACTACATCTCGAATTGCACGTTCTTTTTGTACAAGCGAAATTAACCAAGGCAGTGAACAGAAAATAATGATGTTATGTTAGAGACGAACCTTCTTGAACCAGTCTACGGTTTGTTTGTTATTATGCTAATGCCGTCCATGCTTCGCTCGTATAAACTGACAACCAGTGACGTTCCTGTAGACATAGGGCGTGGAGCCCCATGTGGGTCTGTCATACGGGGCGTTTTGCGGGGTAATGGTAGCAGATCCGGCTATGTTGGGTGGACTTGGGACACGGGATGTTGGGGGCCATTTCTAAGGTCATTTATCAAGGCTGCGGATCAACACCTGATGGTTTTCTAGCTAGAAGTTGCAAAACCAGTGCTGACGATTATCAGCCTTGGGTTACTCAAAGAACTGCGACTGGAGGAACGAGAAGCAAAGCCTACAAGTAAACGTGATCCGGTAAATAGACCAAATAGACTTCCGTGGAGACACGGGCCGCATATATGCTATAACGAGAAGGTAGTTCCGTTTCAACATCGCGTAAGACTTTGCCTGACCCACACTGAAGTTGCGGTTTAGTTGCATCGCCATCCATGTAGCTTGTTGTAAGCATGTACCTCTTAGGAATGCCGTCTGTCCGAGGAAACGCTGGGCCTGTTGTCACGGATCAGAGAACCGGGCCTCCCTTCGATCTCATCCTTCCGCCGTACAGTTGGAGTATGACTACAATGAGTAGAGCAACTGCCACAATGATGGCTTGAATACCAAAAGATAGGCCAAAACCACTCCTTGCTCCCCAAGGTTCTTGAAAGTATCCAACCGTAAAACCACCGATGACTATACGGCACGTTAGCCACGATAGCTCACACGCAAGCGTGGATAATCCAGGATATTACCATACGCACCTCGGGCAAAGTTGAGCAAACCAGCGACCTCCGAGCTGGCAGATCCATACGAATCTAGTGCGTATGCGGTAATTGCAACCGTTGCTAACATGACACCAAACACATACATGCCCCATCCCATGATGATACCAGCATAGCTGAGATGCTTCTCGAGCGTTTGTCCAACAATGATAAGGCCAGGAATCATGAATGCAGCCGCAAGATAGTTGGTGATCAAACGAGCTTCGGGCTTGAAAACACCTTCATGCTTTCTCACGTAACGATTGGCGATCCAGTCATTGAAGAAATGACCGAAGGCTTCGCCAAGGGCTACTGCGACTAGTGGTGTGAAGTAGAGGTAGCCGACTGCTTTGGGCCCGAAGCCGTATCCACCCGCTTCGATGGGTGTTTCAAGTAGGATAGTGGAGGTTATGTTGATACCAACGGCCCACATGAAGCTCATTGCGTAGTAGAGCATCGCAGGGATAATGATCGGTTTTAAGAACGTGGAGAGCAAGCGGTTTAAGCAGTGGCTGAATGTCTTGAAGTAGTTTTTGTGATATCGAATCTGCCAGACACCGACAACTCGAGAGAGCCGGCTCAGCAGTGAATGAGGTCTTGGTGGCTGTTCATCGATAGGGATATTCCGATTGTAGTACGTCTCGTCGCATATAAGGAGAATTAGAACGACATCCGCGCAACAAATTGCGAACACAAGCCACATGACGGCGCGCCAGTCACCCGTTCCGGCAATGATGAAGTTTGCGAAGAACGGTCCGAGGTACGGCGACAGGATGAAAATGGCCACCCATATACCAATTTTCCGGGCATGTTCGTGAAAGTAGAACATGTCCTTCACGCAGGCTAATCCGACAACTTGGTACGCGGTTAGTGTAAGCCCCATCATAGCTCTGAAGCCATAAAAGACCGGAAAGCTGTCTGTGACCGCGCAAGCTAGGGTAAAGAAAGCGCCCATGAGCGTACTCCAGAACATTACGGGAGCCCGTCCCCACCACGAGGATACAACGATCCACATGAGTCCGCCGATGCCACTGCGCGCATTCAGCAGCTACAGGTTTCTCAACGACGGTTTGACTTACAGCATTAGGACATTCAGATTGCCTGCTTCGTTGACTTTGGCAGGCGACAAACCCCATTCCTGACCCTGGAGGACAATGAGCGGGATACCAGCACCGCTACCATAGTCGCCGAGGAAAGCCGTGGAAGACACGACAGCAAGCATGAGATGCTTGCGTGTCCAAGACCAGTTGAGGGGATCGTTTGGATCCGCAGTGGGCTGCGGGATGAGCACAGTATGGCCATCTTTCGCAAGCTTCAGGTTGCTAAGCTGGCCATTCTCCAAATGGGCGGCTCCCGTGTCCAAGAGTACGACATCTATATCTTCCCCAACGTGCTGGTTTCTTGTCGGTACGTGACTGTCTTGTATCCCGCTGACGTGTGCTTCTTTTTCGGCCATTATATGTAATGACTTCTGTCTGAACAGTAAAGGGAGTCGGAGGAAAGGCTGCGAAAAGACCATAGACACTGGCAACGCAGCAGCTTACAATGCTGCAGGTTACCCGGTAAGCACGCATAACATCCTATACATGCTGTATCGCACCCTGCATGTGTTTCGATGGATCTTTCCTCCGGGAGCTTTCATTGGCCATGGACTGTCTCGAATGAGGATATGTCATGGGTAAGTGAAGCAATTAACCGAGCAATGACCGTGACTTAACTGCCGAACCACTCATGGAGTGCAAACGCGGGGTAGCATGAGCCAGCCATGTAGTCTCCTACCAGCAGTTCGTGTAGGAGACTGCGCCGATGGCCTTCTCGAGTCTTGAACGTTGAGATGAGCAAGCACACTTTGGTTGGCGGAGGCGTCGTAGTTTCAAGGATATTCCTTGAGTGAAGGTGCTACTAGTAGGAGCATGGCACGAATGAAGAGGTAAAATATAATGGATCATCATTTGATGCAGGTGGTGCAAGTCGCACAGTTGTAAGAGCGGTAGGAGCGATGATGGAACGGTAAGATACGACGCTAACGCAATCACGTGCTCTCGCGTGTGCTTTCCGAGATAGAGAATGACTCGCAGATATCTTGGGTACATTGAGTACAAGAGGACGCGACACCGTTTGATCGATCACAGATTCTGTCAGGATGAAAACTTGCATTCCCATATCGTTGCAATTTCCTCATACCAAAAGCAGCTAACTCCTAAACAACATGAGTCCCGCCTCCTCGGCATCAACTCCATCATCCTCCCTCTCGCTTTCCACATCCTCAGCCTCCCCAAGCCCTAGCCTTTGCCCAAACAGACTGCTGAACAGGTCATCTCTCTGCCTGTCACCCCACTCACCCCTCTCCTCCGGAGCCATAAAGTTCTGCAACTTTTCTTGCACCGTGTACCGCAATCTCCTCCCCTTACTCGCTTTGGTATCAACCACTTTCTTCGTCTTCGCGTCACGCGCAACCTGCCATGGTGCCTGGACTACAAATTCTGCAGCGCCATTGGCGTTGAGGTCTGCGGAGCGCTGCTCGAGAAGTTCTTTGAGGAGTAGACCGTAGAAGTCAGCGTCGTCGTAGATAGCTGGGTCGGCTTGAGGGGCTTTGGTGGACGACTGTATCGGTGCACAGGACCGCGGTGTTTGGGTGCGGGTGACTAGGTGCGAAGACGAAAGCTGCGCGTCAAGAACTTCTGTCAGGGTTTGCTGTGCGGAGGCGTTGAGGCGCGCCTTGTTGTTGGTCACAGTTGTGGCTTTGGTTTTGTTAGACCACCGCTCCAGGACGGCTTTACGGTGTGCAAGAGTAGAGGACTCTGCGCTTTGGATTTTGGACCAGATCTCAGACGAGGGAGTACTGGCGTCGAATGGTGTGCGCTTGCGCTTTTGACCTGTTCGTGACTCTTCGAGGGAGAGACGGAGCTCGGTGAGGTTGTTCAGGAGAGTCAAGGCGGCTGTTTCGGCGGCTTCAATGGATGCATCCGGTGCAGGCTCTGTCTTGAAGGGCTCCGCTACCATGGAGTTGGTCGAGATCAGAGCCTTTTGTAACCGAATTCGGGTGTTGAGGAGTGAATCGAAGGTCTTTCGCTGCGTCTTGACGGCCTGTCCCTTGGCGACGTCGGATTGCGCTCCGGCAGCAAGCGTGGAGGTAAACGCTTTGCTATCCTTCATGAGGTCGCGGACCGCAGATGCGCCAGCCTTTGAAGCTTCGCCAGAATGCTCCTCGTCTGAATCGTTGAGGCTACCATCTTCCTCGTCCTCAGCGCTCTCGTCTTCATCCCCGCTGCCCATTTCTTCATCCTCTTCGCTGATGTCCTCGTCGAAATCTCCATTCAGACCCTCCCCTTCGCTTCCCTCTTCCCCATCAGCATCCAATCCATTCAGAGCATCTTCCTCGTCACTATCCGCTTCGCTATCGTCCTCGTCGAAGCCTCTCGCGAAGGGGTCGTCGCTGTCGCTATCCTCCAACTCTTTCCTGCTGACCCCGCGTCCTGCATACTCTGGTCCAAGCGGGACCTCCTTCGCTTTCCTCAGTTTGCTTTTGCCAACAGCGGTGTAATGTTCGCGCCCCGCATTCTCGTCTTCAACATCTGAGAACTCGGCATCGGAGCGCTCGTCAGAGCTCGAGCTTGGTGCGGGATCGAGGAGGGACTCGGGGTCAAAGTCTATATTACCAATTAGCTTTGTAGATATGCATATGCATGAAGACTTACCTCTCATCTTTGATTTTCCCATCTTGGCGCCTCGAGAATGTTGTGTACGGCGACGGTGGTGGAGGAGAAAGTTCACTTTTGCGCCCCACAAAAAAGTTCTAGCTGCGTCGGCGTTTCAATGGACCGATCTATGCGCGTCACTTCCGCCATCAACTCCGCAACCATCTTCTCTGGAACACCATGCGATGATGAAGCCGCGGTTGTTTTCGACATTGCGGTGCCTGCAGCATGAAAACCCTTTGGTCAGTCGACCATTCGTAAATGAAGGCCCTTCCAGAAGTCATGGCTGATGCGGCTTATAGGGCCTCCCTCGCTCCGGCGCACCTCCGCAAATGCCGCGTATGCAACGAGGACTACCACAAAAGAGAAGCATAAAAGATGTGAAGAAGATTATTGCAGTATCTTCAGCGAAGGGTGGTGTGGGAAAGAGTACAATTGCTGGTAAACCTTCCTGTGGGAGTAGTCCATAACACGTAGAATGCTAACAACCATGATGCAGTGAACCTTGCCCTATCCTTCGCACGTCGTGGCTACAGAGCCGGTATCCTCGACACCGACATCTTCGGTCCCTCAATCCCCACTCTCCTCAACCTCTCCGGCGAACCACGACTATCAGCCAGTTAGTCCGTGTTCCTACCCAATCGATCCACACCTCCTAACTCATCTGCCATCAGACAACCAGCTCCTCCCCCTCTCAAATTATGGCCTCAAATCCATGTCGATGGGCTATCTCATACCCGAGTCTTCGCCTGTAGCATGGCGCGGGTTGATGGTGATGAAGGCATTACAACAACTGCTGCATGAAGTAGACTGGGGCGGTCTGGATGTGCTAGTCCTGGACATGCCACCCGGGACGGGCGACGTGCAGCTCACCATCACGCAGCAACTCATTCTTGATGGCGCCATCATCGTATCGACACCTCAGGACTTGTCGCTAAAGGACGCCGTGAAAGGCGTTGAGCTGTTTCGGAAAGTGAATGTCAATCTGCTTGGCCTGGTCTGTAACATGGCAGGCTTCAAATGTCCTGGCTGCGGTGACGTGCATGAAGTGTTTGGGAACATGGACAAGATCAGAAAAATGTGTACCAAGTACGATTTGAACATGTTGGGCGAGATACCCCTGCACGCAAGCATCAGCGAAGACGCCGATCGTGGGAAACCGACTGCAGTGGCGGAGCCGGAGGGCGACCGAGCACTAGCTTTCAGCAAGATCGCGCACCAGGTCGAAGGCTTGATTGGACTGAACAGATAATCTATGAAAAGTTGCATACACTCTGGCATGGTTGGTGCAGAGGTGAAAAGAAAAAAATCTCATAGTATAACTTGGGCCCGCCGCCCGGATATAGTTCGCGATTTCGGAAGGATGCATATTCGAAGGTGCAAGTCTTGATGACGGAAGCAGTCGTCGTGGACGTCCGCATAGGAGGATGAAGCAAGTTCTTAAATTTCACCTCGATGCCTAGACCCTAGGAGAGAATGCAGACACAGCTCGCGATAAGACTTTCCAAATGTCCAATGAGGTTGTTAGAACAATTCGAGGGCTGGCCAAAGCTCAACGATGTCACAGGGCTGACGAGGGATAAGCCGGTGACCGACGTAAGACAATTCTAGTCCTCCTGGGTTTGTGGAGGACTTTCATTTAGCTACTCATTTACAGTGCTGCATCGTGTGAAAATAGACAACCTACTAGATGCGGACTCCGTGCAGGGAGCCAATTACGGCTTCACATGCCTGTTACTTTTAATTACAGTCACACCGGACACAGCCCCCAACTCCAGCTTCACTCACCTAGGTCCCAGGTCGTATCTCTTCAACATTATTGAGCTTCGGGAATTCAACGACTCATATCTACATGTGTTTGATCCCATCATCTGCTCAACACCTCACCTTCAAACTCCACCCACAGCATCATCAGAACAGCGAACCTATCCTGTCCTTACTGACTCCTGCCCTTATCGCTCAACACTTTCCATTCGTCTCTTCCATTCGATCGGCCACCAAACTAATATCAGGATGCCTCCATATCATGAGACATATCAAGTCGTTCCGAAAAATACAATCTACAATTACAGTAGTTCGGATAATGCGACTGTTGGTAAGTAGCACATCAGGCTGAGATTTGAATTGTGCTAACAGCTCTCCTAGCCATGAATCACCCATCAAACTTGGTATCGTGGCAGAGCGCCTTCTGGCCGCTTGTGGCCTGCACCCTCGCAGTCATGGTACAAAACACTGGTAGTGTTTGTGGTATGCCTTTCAGCTTCAGCTATGCCTTGCGCTCATCGCCCTTCGTCTGTATCGTTGACACATTCCTCATGCTGGTCAAGTTTGTATGGATGCTACTCGTGGGATGTTCGGTCAGAGTCGCAGCTATGCATGTGTGGTACGACAGATTTGAGCGGGAAGACTTCCAGAGCCCAGAGACATCGATTTCCGATTTCCTCGACAAATACGCTGGCATGGCTGATAGAAAATCGGCACCTATGTGCATAAGTGCAGAAAATCACCATAGCGACAGCGAAGGCAACGATATTTGCTCAAGTGCTCTACCCGCCGAGACTGATGATAACGATGACCAAGAGAATCATTCAATCGGAATACCGCTGGAGACACGAGCCAGATCAAGTACTGCACATGTCTCAGACTTATTCATCCAATCCACTAGGCCCGGACGTTCCCTAGTGAGCTATAGAAATGAGCTCAGTCACGGTGATGAGATCAACTTAGGAGACTCACATATCCAAGCTGTGGGTGTGGCTGCGTCCAGCATCCAACCAATCACGTCTAGAAGAGAGAGTCACGACTTGGAAGATTTGCGAACAGAATATGGCGTTCCAGAAGCACCTCCTGGAGAATGTGTCGAGTATGAAACACACCCAGGATCTGTCATCGACTGCACATGGAGATGGGCCATGGGTAGCTCCATGGTTGGCGCGTTACCCCAAGCCATCAAGGTCTTCGGCATGAAAGGCATCCCATTTACGCAAACCTTCGTCGCATTCTTGGTGGTATCTTTCCTGGTACCGGAGATTTTTCGCTCGGTTGCTGGTGCTCCCGGTGCGGTCGATCTCCGCCCTATGCCGATTGTTACGAACGCAAAAAAGACACATCGCTCTATTCAGGCACTTTGTCTGTTTGGTTCATGCTTGCCTTTGATTGTAATCGACCTTGGCATACCCATGAGCATGTTGACTTTTGGAGGTAGTCCCGTCATGGACTCTAGTTTAGGATCTGGTATAATTTTATTTCTTTGGTCTTTTATGCTTGCACTTCCATTAACTTTTTGGCTCTTTTGGCTCATTCGAATAGGTCGCGAATTGCCACAGTATAAGATGATAATCCGGCTTATAACCAAGACTAGGCCTTCAGGGAGAGTTCTTGAGGAAGTTAAAAGACTACGGTCAAAGTTTGTGTATTTGATTTCTAATCTGCTCGCATTAGATGTATCTCTTGTAAAGTTTTCTTTGGCACTTGCGTTCATCTTCATTCCCCTTTTGGCAGCGTTGGTGGCCTTGCCGCTGTATTATTTCTCTCACCTACCTAATCCGCATGAATTGTCTCTTTTCCCATCCATTAGCGTAGGACTCCTGGGACTCATTCTCATTCCAGTTCCCCTAGTAATATTCTTGAGTCATGTTCTATTCCGAGTAGTTTTTATGGGATCGCTTTCAAAATATCCGCGCAAACTGACTGGCTTAGAAGGTTCCATGAAAGAGTTTGTCTCGGGGGTTTTTGTCTCGTTGAATTTCGTTTCGGCTTTGGTAGGGTATGCATACACCACGCGTGATTGGGAAAATACTTATAAGCCGGATTGGGCAGATTTATTGGGCTAGAGCGGTTGCATTGCATGTATGAGTAGACACAAATACCACAGCTAGTCTTGAGCTACATAGGATTCTACAATCTAAACTCCCTTACTATATACCTTGCATGAAGGCCTCTCAGAAGTCTTTGAGGGCGAGTATCGATCTTCCGTTATCAATGGCATCCTGTAAACTGGGAGATAGCAATGTTTTTTGTCAACTTCAATTTACTCTATGAAAACTTCGCTTAAGCGTATCACGTCCAACTAATTTTGGTTGACAATACTCGTGTCCACATCGTGCATATCCAAAGGAAACCAACAGTTCGTGCGCGGACATTTATCACGAGTGCAACGATGACCACAAAGACAATCCCGGTCGACGCAGTCCAACTTCGACGAGCAGGGAGATTGGCGAGCAACAGCGCGCAAGGCCATCATCTGCCTATCGTTCAGCTTTTCTCCATGGTCATTCCGACAATTCCCGAACTTTTCTGTGTACGGACATCTACCGAGCAGATGGAAGGTGTTGCAGAGTTTGCGGCCTTTCAGGTTTGCGAAGTCTTGCTGCGAATAGCGTAGCGGGGCATCCACGCGCTGACCCCATTTGTTCTGCAAGATCCCAGCCGTCACTGTCTTTCCGGGTACGAACGAGCTTTGCGGGGTGACTGAGGCCGGTATGGGCGTTGACGAGGCCCTCGTAGCAGCTGTTGCATAATCCGCCGAAGGAGTACTGGGCGGAGTGAGGTGAAATGACACTCTGCGCTTGATGTTGACCAGTTTCTGGCTCCTGAAGATATTCTCGAATGAGACCGTCCGAAATTTGTCCTTGATGTCGGCCAGTTCGTGGGCAAATGGAGGCCCCTCAAGAAGGGTGATCCGCCTACGGGCAGTCTCATCCTCAATGAACGGCCCAAGCAGACGGGCGTATCCGTTGTCCGCCGTGCCACCGAAGAGAACCTGCTGGCAATGGACGTCCGCCAAGTCATGACGGAAGTTTGCTTTGTAAAGTCAATACTGCCGTAATACAGTTCAATAGCTGATAGCCTACCCTTGACCTTTTCGTCCGCGCATTCTTTACCATCACCAGCATCGACGTAATCGCACATGGTATTACCCATATTGAAACCGCGAATGAAGTCATCGAAGAATGTGGCCTGGGGGATAACTTCCATATCCTTGTAAGTCTTGGCCAGTCCTTTTACATTCGCATACACACGAACTTTCACTTGCACATGGTGTACGGTGGAGAGAGGCGAGGACTGAAGCTCCTCCTCGACGGCTCGCTTGAGCAAGCTAGCAATTCTCTTTCCACCCTCCATGCCTTGTCTAACAAGTTCATCTTTAAACTGGGTCTGCATTCAGCCAGGCTACCGGTGACCGTGGAGAATGGATGGCTTACCGGCATACAGTCGCCGTCGATCAGCACCGACGCGAAAACATGTCGAGCCTGCGAAATTCAGTCCCAAAGAAACCAACACGGTGTCAGTGAACCTTACTTTTTCAAGCTCTAAAGCTTGGATTTGCTTGTCGGCTCCATCTTCACGCTCACGAAGCACTATGATTACATCTTTCTTGTCACGAAGCTCGTTGTCGGCGTCTGATAACTTGCTAGATAGCTCATTAATGTATGCGAATAGATCCTAGGTCAGGAGTGAGCCAGGTAAGAGCTAACTACCATCTCATCAATGCCATACCGTTATCAGTGCTTGCTTCTGGTCGTCTTGAGCCTTACACACGGTCCAACCATTCCTCAACCCTTCCAGTCGCTCTTGCAAATGCGACATCTTTTTACGCGCACTAGAGTTCAACCACACACGACATACCGGTAAAGAGGGTTTGCGAGAGGGAAATTGAGATCGCGAGCAAAGAGGACGTGTAGCGGCTGGTCAAGGTGTATGCGAATGCGATGCCGCTGATGACTCGCCATCAAATGGGTTACACAGCATTCATCTCGTCAAATGATAGAGGAACACATCGAGATGCAGGCGCCCGCGTATCGTTTGCTCAAGGGTCATGCAGGTCGAAGGAATCGGTAAAGGCTAGGATGATCAGGCTGCAACAGGCGAGGCTGAGCTAGCTCTTGGCTGTTCCAGCTTGAGACGCATATTACACCTAGTATTTATCAATATAGATGGCGCTTCTCAAGATATCTATGAAGTCACGGCGTCCGACTTACTAGACAGACCAAGATCATAATTGTATTTGTCATTCCTCAACGACATACCCAACGCCTACGAAAGCAACTTAGCCCTCACAATGTCCACCTCCTCTCTAGTCCCGCATACAAGCCCCCCTCTCTCATCCGTATCGCGAATAGGCCTATCTAAAATATCGCTTCCATCTGCAGAATCCACAGCAACACCACCCGCGCACTCCACGATCAGCGCAATCGGGGTAAGTTCGTACAGTCTCCGCAGTTTGGCCGGGCTACTTGACGTGACCGGCGAGATGTACACGCCATGACCTTTAACAAGAGCGTGGAAAATATCAGGCACCAGACCACCGCTGTAGCGAAGCGTGTACCTCTGGGCGATGTAGTGGTTGATGAGTTCGAGGTACTTTGGGTTCTCTGCCGCAGCTCTTAGATTTGCAGGTGCGAAATAGCGGGTCTTGGTTTGTGATTGGAGCTGTACTGTCGGGCGAGTGATGGTGATTTCGTCGTCTGCGAGGCTGACTTCAAAGCAAGTTGGCGTACCGCCGGGTACGCGCAGTGCAACAACGGCGCTTGTACGTGGACCTAGCACTCCTAGGATGGAGGCGATTTGCTTTTCGCGAGGGGTTTCGGTTTCTGAAAGAGCGGTTGGGCCGTCCCAGATACCTATAATTGTGCCTACTGTCCAGTTTGGTCCGATGATGGAACTGCCGTCTAGAGGGTCGAATGCCACAGTATACTGCTCTTTAGTCCGGGCTTCTTCTCCTTGCTTGGTCGTCTCGTTTGGGTCTTCTTCACTACTCGCGGTAACTATTGAAGGACATGAAGCGATGGTGGAACGGAGAAGGTTTTCCGCAAGGACATCGACGTTTAGTTGATTATCGCCGAATGAGTTGGCACTTCCAGCTTCGGATACTGATGTAGATCGCAGAGCCTGGGCGATGTCTGGTAGTGTTCGGAGCAGTCCAGGGAGCACCTCGTTGATCAGTGCGGTTCTGGTTCCCTCTGGCAGGACAGACTGCAGATGTGCAGTGAAACTAGATGAACTCATTTGGAGTATTATTGAGAAGGTTGTTAAAATGTTAGGAAATTATTCTCGGGTTGCAAATTTGCAAAGCCAAATAGGTGAAGTTTATGATCAAATTAGCTCATTCTTTAGCAAACGCAACTGTTATAGAGGGGCTATCGATAAGAGATTTCCTCAGCGTGGGGCTTCAACTCCGTTATCAATCATCATGGATAAGTGCTCGCTTGCCCTCCTCGAATACGGGGAATACACTACGATGTTTCTAATTTTGTTCTGCCTGACGACGGTCGACCGTCGAAGTGTTTCTCAATGCACATGAAAGCCTTGGCTCGGCTAGGCTCCAAGACGATAGCCATCCAGGCATAAAAGGAGGCCTGATGTTGATACTTAGCAGCCATAGATTACAGCAATGAATTCTACATAGTTAAATGATCAAGGAAACGTGTATACGAAGCCATAAAGTTGGGGGCGCGCGAATGGCGACCAGGCCTCGGCTTGCCTTATCCATCGTTCCGCTCCGAGCCGGGGCCCAATCTCCAACTTCAGCGCATCGTCCAAAGTTTCACGACTGCACGACAACCCGTGTCCGGCCTTCCACTCGCTGTTCCCCGCCTCCAATTCCTCGTCCCCACCATCGGCCCCTGTACCATCGCACAATTCTCTCCTCCATTGCCGCGATGAACACGATCTCCCCACCTCCTCAATTCAAACGTCTTTCCGGCCCGAAACGCCTACTCGGCGTCGTGGTCGGCATCACAGGCGGGTTAGGCGCGAACGCGCTTCTCGGCTACAGCGTCGCCAGCTTCTACACGCGAAACACAAAGTTCGTGCCTTATGATACCTCGTCGCCAGACCTCACCACCTCCGTTTTCAAGAAGCACAATCCCTCCAGCAACCCCCCGGGATGCATAGACCACGCTGTAAAAGCTATACCCTACGGCAAGCTTCCTGAGAAATATTGGGTGAAGAGCAACGAAGGCAAGATCAGCGTAGACCAAGGGAGACTGGCGACGGACTTTTGTAGGGGAGTCTGGGCGGGAGTTGGGTTTAGGGTTCAAAGACGGTATTTGGAGAGGAAGTACCGAGCGCTGCCGGGGAGGGAAGACCACCTTTGGGACGTGAAGCAATTGGAGGCTAGCGAGTATGAGGTTGGGACCGTAATTACGGACCATTTCGAGGTTGTCGAGCATACGCCCGAAAAGGTCAGTTCCGTCCGGTCTATTACTATACGAGTTTACCACTGACACGTTGCGCGGGTACAGGTCATAGTTCGCTGCGGTGACTCGCCACTTAACCCCGACCATCGACCCTCTGACGGCCTGTTTTCCATGGAAGTCAGCAAAGACGACGATGCGCAAATTGCTACCTTCCACCTCAAATCAGTCTTCGTGAACACCACGCCTGAAGGCAAGGACTCGCAGCCACTGCCGTGGAACTTCCAGCTCGCGCATAGATGGTACACAAAGCTGTGGATGGAAGGTGCGACGAGGAAACTCTTGAAGGAAGCATAAGCGCGCGAGAGGGCTGTGGAGGAGTAACGAGGATGTAGAGGAAGACGGATGGTTAGATCCACCTACGTTCGCGTCGCTGGCAAAAAAAAGCAACCATTGGCGGGCTGTACATATAGCTGCTTTTTCTGGATATACCACGCTTCTCCACTCGTGAGACGCGACTCTAGAACATCATAAGCATAGAGGAGCATCTCGATACCCGGATGGGAGCAGATTCAAAAGCGTTAGACGGTATCATGAAACTAAGCTTCTGGGCAGAAGTCCTCGCCCCCATGCACCGCCTTCAACTGTTGATACGTGATGTTTAGAAGCACAGTAGTTGTAAGGGTGCTCTAAGGAAAGCGCACACATTCTATGCACCTCCACCCAGCGCATAGTCTTGAAAGACATGCTGTGATTTCCCTCCCGTATATTCATCGTACCAACCAAACAGATCAAAGATTACCCGCGTACTGTATCCCAGTGTCTCTACGTCGTACTCATACTCATCACTTGTAGTAAACATCATTATTCCGGTGACCAGAAACAGTAAAGCGCCGAGAGCGACCTTCAGAATTTTGAGATTCCTCTCGCTCGTCCTTGCGTCCCCTACGATCCCGCTCACGGTCCGGGTCGCTGAGATCTCGGTAGCGAGTAGCACGGCTGCTCTCGGCCGCTTGTTGCATGCGGCGGCGGTACTCTTCGTCAGGGTCCAGTCCTGCCCATGGGCTGCTAGTCAACGGCGGAGATGCTCGAGGAGCGTGCGAGTGAACAACGAGAGGCACTTTAACTGGGGAAGAGATACTATGCGCAGAAGACTTGGGGATTTCTTCTGCTTGGTGTATGTCCGAACCCGTCTGTTCTGGTATGGGACTAGTGGCCCAGAGCGAGGCGTCTCTGGGCTCATACGGGTGTCTCGATCCCATAGGTACATCGTGATAGCTATCAAGCCTTCTGCGCGTTCGACCCGTGTCCGCACCAGTCGACGAAAGGTCAACGACATCTGCTAGAGATGCTTGTGCATTTCTATTGATCTTGTCAAGACCACGAGTCGATGGAGGCGGGCCGAGCTCGCGAGCAGAACTACGCGCAGCGCGGGCGGCATTCGATTCTCGCCATGCCGGGTCTGTGTCGCGGTACATGCTCTCTGGGTCTGTGTACGAGTACCCGTCGCTTATATCACTAATGCCAGTAGTAGTACGTCTGCCGCCATCGTACTTGTTGCGACTTTCACTCCTGTCGACAACCACTTCTGTTCTGTCACCGAGGTTCCTAGACAACCTCGCCATTCTTTTTCTTTCCTCATGAACTCTAAAAGACTTTTGCAATGGGTCCTTATCATCATCCTCAGATGACATATCACTCGTAGCTTCTGTGACATCAGTACGTTTAGGAACAATGATGATTCGACTGCGCTCGCGGTCAACGTTACTCTGTTGACCACTAGTATCATCAGACATGTCTAATTCATTGTCTAGTTCATCACGGGACGGCGGCGGTGGATACGGCTGTTTAGGGAGAGCACGATCAAGTTGAAATTTGAAGGGCTTAAGTGGAGGGTGTTTAGCCGGTATTGCCGGTAATGGTAGCGACCCCTGGAGTGATGAATATGGGTTCTGATGGGTGGGAAGGGTCGGCGATGGTGATGATTCTTTGGCTTTCCTGCTCCTGCTCCTGCTCCTGCTCCTGCTCCTGGTCCTGCCTTCAAGTCGCTGCATTCTTATCTCCTTTGTCCGGTCTGCGAGTTGTTGTATCTCCTCTTTGGAAAGAACACGCAGCACGATTACACAATCTAAGCGCTCTTCAAAGCGTTCCCGAGCCTCGTCAAGCGCGTCAGGGCTCACCAGTCTTCGGTCAATTTTAGTCCATCGGGCATCAACAGGAATGTCCTTTTCTTTTATAGCATCTCTGTGTGGAGCAACACCTTCACGCACTAGCTCAGGGCCCTCGGGAAATTTCATAGTAGGCTGTTTGAGAATGCTTTTGGGATTTGACGGTCCGGCATCGTCGAGGCGTGGGACGGTAGGATTTTCCCGATGAAGCGTGCAGTCCTGTGAAACGTGACCTATCCAAAGTCAGTCACAATATGGAGATCATCATTTCTCTACTCACCAAGTTTGCCGCAGCTATGGCATCTCTGCGCAGTCTGGCCATCCTGGCCCTGTTCATTCTCCTCTAACGAATCGCTGTCAAAAGGCCAGTAGTCTGGGTCACTATCGTCAGTTTCCCTGCCCTCTCCTGAGCTTTTCTTGTCGGCGTCTTCTTGATTGAACAGGATGTCATGATCCTCAGATTCATACATGTGCTGATGTTGTGTATTGAAATCAGGACTTGGCACGCCCTGGATGCACGCTTTGATAACACCTTTGAGGACCGCTCCCACGGATGAATTAACCAATTGGAATATCCGCGTGCCATCAGTCGATAAGAGCCGCTCTCTTACTATCTGTAGCTGACTAGGTCTCGCTTGGCTCATATCGATACCCATGATATCATTGATAGGTTTCCAGAGTGCAATTTCAAGGAGCACGAGGCCAAGGGAGTACACCTTATGGTGCTTGTCATACCTAGGCGAATCTCTAGACGAGTCGTGGAGGTAAGTTCTTAATGCCAGTATTTCCGAGTGTCTGTAAATATCGGTCCATAGATTTTCGGGATGCTCAGTCAGTTCTTCGTCCACTTCTTCGCCTACAAGGCTGCCAGGGATCTCGGTACATGTCAAGTATGGATTTTCGAAACTTACATCCGTACCAGGTGCGTTGAAGAACAGGACGTTGTCGGAGCGAATGTCTCTATACAGGTCTCCAATGGCATGGTAGCGTCCGACGGCCTCATATAAGAGACGCATCAACATGATTCGGTTGGCGAGACTAGGTATGGGCATATCGATAGATCCATCCACGAGGAGGTCGCGCAAGGATACAAGTATTGGACTTGGCTTCTTGAAAACAATACCATAGAATTCTTTGTCCCCTTCCTTCAAGTATCTGACGTATCCAAGGCAGTGTGGAATACGAAAACGCTCTGCCTCGCCCGTTTTATTGAGACGTCTAAACCTGCTAACAAAATCTATGACAGAAGCATGACTGCGGGAAGAAGGTCAAAGTCTGCGCACTGGGAATATATCCAGGAACAGAATCCACTCAATCCAGACAGGCGTGTCTTGATAGAAGGCTTCTGTGCGATCGCCTTCGTGGATTTTATTAGCGTCAAAGTCCTTATCGCGAAACCGGAAGTTATTAAGGTCAAGCTCGCTTTCGAAGTTCTCTTCATGGTCCAGCTTTTTTTCCTTGTTTACATCGGCTGTACGAACATCTCCTAGGCGCAACATTAAGGCACCCCAGACGTTCGACGAAGGAACGCTCCTGTCTGCGAAGAGCTGCCGCATAGCGTCTAATTGGCCCTGTTCAGCGGCTAACCACAACGCCGGCGGACCTGGTGGGGCTTCCTGATGTTTAGAGTCGGCATAAAGTAAAAGCAGATGTCTTATAATACTTGTGCCGCCTGCCGTAGCCAACGACAGCGACTCCACATTTGCCTCCTCTCGGGCGCTGAAAGCCAGATTCTTCACAACCAGGTGTCGTACAGAATCCACACGTTCATGCACAGTACCTTGTAATAGAGGTATGCCCTGGCTATGCTTCCAAAAGGCAAAACGCATGATGAATGACTGAAGGCGCTTATCTGTGAAAAGTTCCTCGTCTGCCGCGTTAGAGCGGTTATAGACTGACGAGTCACCGAGTAACTGTGACCATTCACCTTCATAGGGAGAATCTAGCTTATACGTCTAACACGATTAACATTTCTAATGACCATTATGATATGTACAGCTCAGGGTGAGGATCGATTTCTAGATACCACCAAAGTCGTTTCTATATTGGCAACACATCCATTGATCTTCTGATGCATTCTCAATCTCAATTTCAGGTATGGCTATCCCGGGATCTTTGCAGTCACAACCCTTTCGGTCGCAAAGTGTCACAATATCTTCTAGATTAATAGACACATTATCGTTGTTGCTTCGCTGATGCGTAACATTAGAATCCTTTAGGGTGTTATTATCGTCGAATATGTCGGACCGATAAGGGGGAAGGAAGAGGGCGATCTCTTGCATGTGCTGTTTGATGTGCTTTCGCAACTCTCTCTAGGCGTCTAGTGTGTCCAGGTTGGGAAATTATAGAACTGTGTTAAGGTGATCGATCGATTAATAATATTCTATCTAAGTAAGAGAATCTATTATATATAGTGTAGGGAGTAGGGCTAATATACACTAGCGTATGTTAGGTAAATCACATAATAGGATTCTAAACTAACAGCCCCCCTAAATCCTAACATAGGATAAGAGAACTGCTATCTACAGTATAGTCCTATATAGGGAATACTCTACATTAAAGTCATAGGCGTCTCTAAGTTGCTGTCTATAGCAACTAGACTAAAGTATAGGGAAGTTATAGTCGTCTTCTATATAGTCTCCTTTGTAGTATTCTATATTCTATACTTCCTTGCATTCTTCCGTAATACTATATATATCTATAAGCTAAAGTAACTCTAGAAGCTATAGGCGAACGCTATCTTTATATACTTATTCCAGCTATAACATCTAGATAAGAAGTTATTGGTATACCTTATTAGGGCTATTCGTAATATTATAGTTACTACGCTATAGCGTATAAGAAGTTACGCTTATAGCAAGGTCCTAGTTATTAAAGAGGCTAATATTATAGCAGATTACCTTAAATTTAACAGGATCTAGAGCTTTTGTAAGCATATTAGCAGGGTTCTCCTTACCACTAATCTATCTAACGTTAATAGTTCTATCTTTAATATAATTATAGAGGAAGTAATAGTAAATATTAATATATTTAGTAAGCTTATAGAACTCTAGGTTCTTAGCAAGCTTAATTACTAATTAATTATTAATATAAATAGGTATAGTATTAAAGTATATACTAACCCCTAGGTTATTAATAAAGGACCTAAGCTATATAGCTTCCTTAATGCCTTTACTAAGAGCTATATACTCTACTTTATATATAGATAGTACTATAGACTTCTATATAGCAGATAACTATAATATAGGTCCGCTAGCAAGCGTAAACATATAGCTAGTAGTAGAGCGGCGTAAATCTAGACATCTAGCCTAGTTAGTATTAATATAGCCTAGAAGTTTAGGCTTTTGCTATATATATATAATTCTAATATTATAAGTGCTATTAGTATATATATATACACAAGCTATCGCGTCTATATAGTATTATATAGGATTACTATTAAAACGTCTATATAGGGATATAGCATAGGCTAGGTTAACATAGGTTATAACTAGCAGGTAGTTTAGAGAACTAAACTTCTAGAGATATTCCTTCTTAAACGCAGGAGTAGCGTTATTATTATTATTACGTTCTAGCTTAATACAATAGTTACATAGTATCTTAGGAGCAGAGATATTGTTAAAGTTATACTAATCTAGTATCTGCTAGGCATATTCAGCCTAGTAGATCTTAATACTATTATTCCGCTATTTAATATATATACTAAGGTATAGAGTATTAGGATCTTCTAATATAATTATAAATACTTTAGATAAGTTATCTTTAAACGCGTTAATAGCCTATTAGTCTAGAGTATAGATATAAATATTATTAATATATACTAATATAATAAGTATATTAGAGGTATATATATAGACACAACTATTATATAGAGAGATATAGAAACCTATTTTAATAAGCTTAGCAGTTAAGGTTTTATACTATGCCCTAGGTGCCTAGACAAGTCTATAGAGAGACTTAAGAAGTAGCTATATATATCTAGTCAGTAGTATTACTAGTAGTAGAGGCATACAATAGATAGTCTCCTTAAGTATTACATTAAGGAAGGCGACGTAGACGTTAACTTACGCACTTATCTAGCTAAGCAGAGTATAGAGTATAAGCATAGTGCGTATAGATATTAATTATACTATTAGGGAAAAGGTCTTAGTATAGTTAATTCTAAGGCGTTGCTAGAAACTATAAACAACAAGGCGAGCCTTAAACTTAGCTATGTCTCCTATTAGCGTAGGCTTAACCTTATAGACAATCTTAGTAGAGATAGCCTTTATACTCTTAGGGAGGGGAACAACCTTATAGACCCCCTTATTCTAGAGAGATTCTAGCTCCTTTATTATTATATCATGCTATACTATAGCATAGGGCGTAGCTATAGCCTCCTTATAGTTGCGAGGTATATAGACAGAGGCTGCCGTAATAGTAATAAGGGCGAGTTATTCCTAGAGCTCTTAGAGGTCTTTATTAAGCAGCATATCGTTATCTACAATTATTATATCAATAAGGTTACTATTAAGGCAGTCATTAATAGTAATAGTATTACTAGAAAGTTATCCTATACTAATAGCTAACATTATAAGCTATTCAGCTTACAGCAGGTTATCGTTAAGGATATTATTATCTCCAACTATATTATTTAGACTATCGTTTAGCTTTATTATATACTTTTAGTAGCTTAAGATCTAATAGCCCTTATAGTTAGGATTATATATAGTAGCGTAATAGTCTTCGCCCTAGGGGGTAAGTATATATACAGCCTTTTCCTTACTAACAAATATATTATTAGACACCTTTATAGCATAGTTCTAGGCTTTTATATATACACTAACATAGATTAATATATATTAATAGCAAGGTTAACTACTAGTATAGTTTCTTCCTATTACCTTATAACTTACGCATATACCTACTATAAGGTTATCTAAAGCACTATCTAGGTAATATACTATCTATATTATATTATTATTAGAGAACCTTATACAGGGTATTCCTTTTTATTTATAGTAGGAGTATAGTATATTATAGTCGCATAAGGTTTCGCGCTTAGTATAGGAAACATATAGGCTATTATCCTTATTTATAAGAGCAACGCAGGTTTTATTATTTACTACGCATATATTACAAGAGTACTATCTGTTACACTCTTATAGACCAAGATCTTAGTATGCTTATTATTACTATATAGTATATTTCTAGCAAGTAAAGCATTACTATTCTAGAGGTAGTATTAGGCGTCAACGCTCCTACCTTAGCCTATAGTTAAGATAATTACCTAAATTAGCACAGTAATTATATAGAGCACCTTTGCTAGCTATTATACAGGTTAGTAATTCTAGCTACCTTCTATATTATACACAGCAATTTACTACGTTTTCTTATTATTAGGCTATAGATAGTATACAGCTCCCTCTTACTCTAGAATATCCTTAGTATTTACTATTCCTATCTATATATACATAAACATACGCTCTCTTAAGGCACTAGATATAGGGTAGTTTAGTATTAATATATAGAGAAGGTTAAGAGTTAGGGATAAGGTTAGATAAGGGCGCCTTATTACTACTACTATCTAAGCTAGTATAGTAACTATCACTCTTATTTATAAGGTTAATTTATAACTATAGTAGGATATTAGTTATACTACAGAGCTACTAAAAGTAGTATATTATAGTTAGAAATCTAAACGTTATAATCCTAGATAGATCTAGCGCGTTGCTAAGGATCCTATTATCTTAGAGTAATAAAGAGGGGATATTAGCAGCCTTATTAGGCTATTAGAGATAGTATTCTTTGCCTAGGGCTTTAACTATCTAAGTTTAAGGTCACTTTTAGGCTATCTAGGCGTCGCTAAGAAAATACTTAATAGTTATTATAGTTCCAACTAAGATAGTCCTAATAGGCTCTTTACTAGCCTAGAAAAGGACCGCATCCTCTATAGTAGGAGGTTAAAAGTATAGAGACACTATAGGTAATACTTTCAATTTAAAGGGCTTTACTATATTATAGAAGTAGGGCGATATTACTATCTATATCCTAATTTTAAAGTTATATCTACTAGGCAAAGCCTTTCGTCGCCGCTAGTAGTAATAGTTAATACTATAGCTGCGGTTAAGGTTGCATATACGCATAGCTTCTTATATATATTCTTATTCTACTTTAGGGTCGTTATCCTCTAGACTATTACTATTAAGGGCAGAGAGTGCAATAGCGTTGTTAAAGAAGAAAGATATCTTATCTACGTTCTTACTATTATTATTACTATTACTACTAGAGCCTTTAGCTAGTATCTAGATAGGGTTGCGTAGTGCGCAAACGTTAATATATTATCTATAAGGCTAAGGGTTATCTATCCTAGTTATATTATCAATACAGACTATAGAGACGCGCTTAACTTCCTTCTTATTAGAGTACTATACCTAGCATATACCTTTACTATCTACGTATAGAAAATATATAATATAGCTATAAGGTATATAGAGCTTTTAAACTACCGTAGCTATATATTATTTAGGGGTAGTAGTAATATAAACCCAAGCCCCCTATACGCTATCCTTACTAAGGTCTAGTTTCCTACTATAGAGGGCTTTATATAGAGTCTTAAGGTTCTTTAGGCCCTTAGAGGGTACGCAGTTCTTCTTATTAACCGCTTCGCGCATAGCGTATATCTAGAGGCCTTTAGGTAAGGTAGTATTATATAGTATCTCTTCTATTCAATTAGTAATAGCTATAGTTATAGCAGATAAGGGCGCAAAGTCTTAGATTATTACGGCTATACGCTCGCGCACTATTCAATATAAGCGCTTAATAGCGCTAACTATATAGTATATATATAGGACACTAAATTTAATAGTAATACCCTAAGCAGTACAATAAGCTATAATAGCGTTCTATAGAAACTTATTATTATATTGTATACAGATAATAGGCTTGCTATATTTAGTAGATAGGTAGGTAAGGAGGTTAATAAGGAGTTAACTAATAGTATCCTTAGTAACAAATAGTATAACCTAGGTATATTAGGTAGCATTATCAATAAGGAACAATGCGTATTTCTTGCCCTAAGTTCCTAGGATAGGGTAGGGTCCCTAAGTGTCTACTATAACAAGTTATCTAAATATATTATAGTATCAACTAGCTAGTTTATAAGGAATCTTATAGAGGGCGCAAGTAGTTTTACAGATAGGATACTTATCCTTACTCTTCGCGTTAAGTTAGGCATTAGTAACTTTAAGCCTATCGCTTATCTTAAGCAGATAGCGCATACTAGTAATACTTAAATAGCTAAGGCAATAGTATTTAGACTATACTAGGTTATTAAAGTTAATAGCGGCGGTAGCTATAGGTAGTATAGGTAAACGCTTAAACTAAAGTATATATACGTTTATAGTAGAGTAAAGAGGAGCTTTTATAAACTCAACTTTAGTATCTTTCCTATATACTATTATAGCGTCTCTAGTAATAACAGCTATAAAGGCAACTTATATAAGGAGTAATAGAGAGAGTAGATTATATTAGGTATAAGGAGCGTATCGCACGTTATAAAGTTCTAAGCAAATAGCTCTCCTAGCAGAGTTAGTAATAATAAACTCTACGTTGCCTATACTAATAATATCAAGTTAGGATCCTTATACGATTCCTCTAACGTTGCCTTTATATAGCTTAAGTTTAGAGAACAACAATAAGTTATTAGTAATATAATAAGAGGCACCGCTATTATAGATCTAGTAATCAGAAAAAGGTACTAGTATTTGTTAAAAGGTGGTTATACTGGAGTAGAGTGGCTATAATATAAAGCAGCTGGTGTTACTATAGAACCTTTCTTGGTGGCTTCTGGATTAGAGCGGCGTGAATGGATATAGAGTTGAAGTAGTCTAAGTATTAAATAGTAGTATTTAATAATAACTTAAGGTTAATTACGTCAATCTATAAGGGATCTCTGCGAGGTCTATATATATAGGCTGTCCTATAATTCCTATAATTCCTATACCTAGGATATTATGCTAAGAGCTATGGGATTGTGGGATCTGTAGGATTATGTGACTTGGTTAGTAACAATTAGCTTTTAGCCTGCGGGGCTGTAACGCTTGTCTGTGCCTTCCTACTCACGCTCTTTGTACAATATACCTGTTCGTAACTCTTAGGTTCGTAACAGTATTATAGCCGTATATACAGGGTATATTAATAATCTATCAACTCTATCTAACCTCCCTATATCCTAGTTACTATCTATAAGGATAGCCCCCCTTACTCCTACGCCTATAGTATATTCATAGTTCTATAATATATTAGCTATAGAATAGGAGCTAGGGTTAGGGTATATATAGTTAAGGTTTATAATATAAGCGAGCTTAGTATTAAGATTATTAGCTAAGGCAATAATACGCTCAATATTAAGGTTAGTAAGGTCGTTAGTAATAGTAAGGTTAGCAGACTTATCCTTTAGTTTATCCTTTAGTTTATCCTTAGACTCCTACTATTTCTTATAGCAGCTATCTTCCTTATAACTAAGCTTATTATAGAAGGTATACTTAGAAGTATCAGGCTTACCCATATAACAATAGGTATTAATAGCATAGCCGCTACTACTATAGTAGTCGCACTTAAGGCGGTTATTACTAGTATTACAGTTACTAGTAGCAGGGCGATTACTATTCTTATTATTATTTTCCTTAGGCTTATCCTTAGCAGCTTTCTAGGCGTCCTTATAGTTATTAGCATATTTAATAAGAGCATCTTAGTAGTTAATCTAGGTCTCCTAAGTAATAGTCTTCTTCTTAGGGTAGCTATAGTCCTATAACTTAATAAAAGTATAGTACTAGCGTAGGGGGAGAAGATTATAGACTTTACTAATAAGACCGCTATAGGTAAAGAATCCTTTATAGTTATTAATATCCTTATAATAGCGCTTAAACTATATAAGGAGTAGGCAGATAGTAGTAGGGTCTATAAGTATAAGGGCGTTTATATTTACTTTAGTACGCGCAAGAATAACTAAGTCTAAAGTTTAATATACCTTAGTAAGGTTAACCTAGGCAGAGCAGGGCTTATCCTTATATTTATTATCAAGTTTATCCTAGATATATTCCTCTATAGCGTCTTCAAGAAGGTAGAGAGCAGTAAGCTACTTCTTATAGTACTTCTTATAGAGTTAGAGCTTAGGCTTATAGATCTTAAGCTTAGCTTTATACCTAGCTTAGGCAGCACTATCGCTATTATTATTAGATATAGAGGAGGTGTTCTAATCCTTAGGGCTATTAGGGGGTAGTATTATAGCCTTACCCCTAGTATATTTCAAGGGCTTATAGGGCTTATATTACTAGACTATAGTGCTATTATAGTACTCCTATAGGCCCTATTAGGCCGCGAGCTTCTTAAAGGCACGCTCCCACTTATAGTAGTAATTAGAGCTAGTTAACTTAATAAAGTCTTTGCCAAGCACTTACTTAGGGTTAAGAGTATATAAGGACATATTTAATATTATACTATACCTAGCGCGTTAGTAGCGCTAGGAGAGAGTGCGTATCTATAGCGCTACGCGTCTATAGCACAGGGTTAGATATTCTATAAGCTATTACAACTATGCGCAGAGCTTAAGGTTTAGTTATAGCTAAACCACGCGCAGGTGCGCAATAGGCTTATAACCTATAGAACTATATTAAGGTAATCAATCAATTAATAATATTCTATCTAAGTAAGAGAATCTATTATATATAGTATAGGGAGTAGGGCTAACACACACTAGCGTGTGTCAGGTAAATTATGTGATAGGATTCCAAACCAACAGAAATCGCTTCTCAAGCACGTCTGGGTAGCCACCACAAAATGGGCAACTATCGAACAAAAAGGCGCCCTTCCTTCGAGTAGCTTCCTTTATAGCAGTCATCATCCTATCAGAAACCTCGCTATGGCTCTTAACGTGATTTTCAAACTCTATCTCAAGAAATTCTTTATGTTCTCCTCCAGGTTCGTCGACGTAGTGTCGTACAGGCAGATAGCTCTGCAAATGATCAAGTAAGTTATCAAAAGAGTTTGGTATGTCAAATAGCGCTTCGCAATCTTTGATAGTGCAAAAGTATAGCTCAAAATCCTGCATGACGTGTTGACTGTGTGCAATCACTTAGAAAGGCGTAGGACATATGGGATTAAGCTACAGACTCACCTCTAACGGCCTTTTTTAGCTTCGCGATCGCGAAACTCAAGAAGGCAGTAAGGACACTCGAATTTCCCGTCTTAAATTGGTGGTGGCGGAGGAAACCTAGGGTGTCTAAGCGCTATCGACCTCACACTTTCTGCTTGTGCTTTCTTACTCTGCTTAGGGGGTAAGTCGTACGTAGTATTTACTGTTGCTGAGAAGAGAGTCCGTTGATCTTGTGGATAAGCTGTAGCACCCGAGAAATTTGGCTTCATCGTAGCTTCCTTTTTTTGCACAAGTGGTGTCTCATCATTGCCGTTCTTACCCTCAGGTGGATGAGCCGAGCCAATGTCTGGCAAAATCAACATATCGACAGCTCTTTTCTTTTGATGTTCCTTTAGATACTCGAATCGAATTCTTCGCCTAGCAAAAGATTCGGCCATTCTTTCCTTGATGGTGTTCGACGCAGATTTGAACTGTTCGTTGGCTTTCCAAATGCCGAGTTTAAGGAAACCCTCATACATCTGTTTAGACCGCTCCTTCTCTCGAAAGACTTCTATCCGCTTTCGCCTGTGTTGGGCTCCTGCGCGTTCTATCCGCCTCGCTTGTCCTTGCAATCGGTCAATGGTGTCTCCAATGTGCTGTCTTAGCGCAAGGTTTCGCCTCTGTCCCGAAGTGCTAGGAACATTCGTTGTGCTCCTCGACTGAGAGCCCTTAGAAGAGGAAAGCGATTCGAAAGATAGGGATGATGTGTCCGATTCCGAGTCGGCATCACCGCGGCTACTCTCGGTCTGGCCGCCTGGGTGATATGCTCTATCAGGTTGTTGTATCAGGTCATCGAGGTCACGACGAAGCGACTGGAGTAGGTTGAGAAGAAGTTTGCAAATCTCCGGTACGTCTTTAAGGCGCACGTCGATAGATCGGAGTCCCTCAGAGTTGACGCCAATTTTAGTACACCACATGCTAAATTCGGCGGATTGGCGCGATGCCCAGAATTCATCTCTTTCGTGGTCGCTGGCTTCTCGAGCCTCTTCATCTTCGGAGAGTTGTCGAAACTGTTTCGCACAGGCCTGGGCGATCTGCTTCAGGATGGCAGTTTCGTCGGGGTCAGCTTCGAAGTCTATGGTGCCCTCGTAGGGTACGCTATTCTTATTATTGCATCTTTGTCGTGGACCTATATGCGTTCGCCACCATCACTCCAGACGATGATATGCAATCGATGGAGCGTAGTCACGTCAAAGAGAGTATGCTAGATCTGGTGGGGCGGGGTGTCAGATGGGAAGCGGCAAGTCCTCTGCTCTCGCTTGCTAGGGTGGCAAGAACGGGACCCCGCTGCGGCTGAACTCAGTCTCAGCCGGCCACAGCTTCGTCCCAACTTCATTCTCATCTGCCTCTTGTCGCAGTGATCACTCCAGCTATGTCGATTAACGATCCATTTGGGTAGACCCGATGTGGCAACTAGAGCTCCTTAGCCGGGTCGTTCCCGCCTTCGGGGCCCTCGCTAACGATTATTCGGAGAGCGAACACCATGACGGCCGGCGACGGGATGCAGAAGACTGTTATGCTGACATAGTAAACATCGGCCAAGTTTTATATAGCTCTAGTGGTGAATAGGCTTTGGGATTAGATGATATCGACGTAACTAAATTGTTGACGGCACTTGAGACGCGTTTTCCGAAGAAACCATTCACGCTCAGCTTTGCCGCATGGACACAACGTGAAGTATGTCCTTCTACGCTCCGAAGGCTTCTTAACAGACAATGACTCAATCTATAGACGGCGAATTTGGAAGGTGCCGCCCGCGGGCAGTTCCCTCACTTGAATGCTCTTGCCAGTTCGATGGAATTAGTCGGCTGCGGCGGATATGATGATTGCTATGATATCTCGAACCAGACGAAAGAACAACAGGGACAATTCTTGGCTGTTCTTGGAGAAGATGTCTCGCTGTTTAACAAGTATGAAAAGCGGAATCCAGATAAACGCGAGAAATTTCTCAAACGAGTGCGGAGAGCTGCGAAGCATCTACTCGAGGTCTACTACAAAGAACAGGCTGGCCCTAATGCCGAAAGTTTCAGCCTATCTCAGCATCCTAGCCATGGAATGAAGGAAAGTGCTGATAGAGTCTATAAAACCCTAGAGCGACACTGGAGATGCAGTTGCTCTCAGCGAGCCGCAAGATTAACCGGACCGAGAGAAGCGCGGCTCAACTTGGCCCGGCATCGTCAGTTCGCACCCAAGACAACAACACGCACTGATCCAAGAAGAGCGAATGTACCGGCTATATTTGAAATCCTTTTGCCTGTTTGCAAGGACAGCGTTGAGTGGAAAATAACGAACATCGAGGTCAAGAACGCAACGTAAGAAATGCCCTGAGAAGGAACTTTGAACCACCGACCTATGCTTACATCATCTTAGGACCAGCATTGCTGCAACGATCCAACAAAAGGCCATCAGTTATAATGTATGTGACTACCTTCGCAAAAGCGATGACATGACACATGTCGACTTTCTTATCGAAAACAACACTTTCTGGCACCTCAAGCCCAAGCTACGCGAAGGAGTCAACTACCACACATCGATGGAACCTCTTCGCCAGCTCTTAGGAGATGGCGTGGAGATCTCCTATATCTTAAAATGCAATCCTCGAGAGCAACTAATCTTATGCTACATTCTCGCTAACTCACTGCTGTATCTCTATCCAGGGTCTTGGTTCCAGACGGAATGGACAAGCAATATGGTGTATTTTATCCGCAGCTCAAGCACTTCTACTTCACCTGCATTGACCTATCCTTACATCTCCGTAGAGCTCCAGAGTCGCGAAACGCCGAAGCATCAGCCAGATCACATGCAAATTCACACTCATCCCGCCATTCTGGCCCTCGGAATTATTTTTCTAGAGATAGTGACGGGTACCAGATTTGAGAGGACGAGGGAGGAGACCCCATGGGAACAGTGCAATAAAGACCTTTCCCAGGCATGGCGGCTCTTTGGTGATCTGAAGAAGAAAGAGAGGCACAGTCGCTCGAGATATATCTCTTCCAGCTTGAGCCAGGCTATCAGTGCGTGTCTGCAGCTGGAGCCGCCACCTAGCTTCCCTAGCAATCGGCTGTCAGAAGAAGGACCGATTCGACACTACATCTTATCATGTATTGTGCGCCCCTTAGCACAAGAGCTCCAGGAAGGATACAAAGTGTCCTTGGACGACCTTCACAAATCGTTGGTTCCAGAAAAAGAGAGGGGTGAATCTGATGACATCGGTGAACTGAAGAGGCTTAGTCGCCAATTAACGGCATCGGTGGAGAAGGTCGCCCAAGCTAACAAGATCAGTATGAATTCGATATCAGCAACTTGTGTGTGTAAACATACTAAAACTCTCAGTGAATACATTAAATATTGCCGCCAATACGAAGCTCCGGTACGAAGCAAGTGTCGCAATCTCATCCGCCGAGCGTCGTGAAGCCTCCTTGTACAGAGATCGAGAGGAACTTGTGGATGAGAGAAAGTCAGTCTTCTTAAATTGAACTTCATGTTGCATAGATATCTAACGAGTATGCCTAGGGTCAAAGCTGCCACGACATGGTTTGAATGGCACGACGATGCCTTAAGTCGCATAGCCCAGTTACGCAACTCTAGAGCCTCGGGTGCTCAACAAGTGAAGATTGCTATCCTAGATAGTGGTATCGAGCTCTCCCAAGACGCCGAGGACATGTACAACTCTGAGCCAAGAATAAGATATAAGAGTTTTTTGGACCACGACACGGAGTGGAAAGACGATGCAGGTCATGGCACCCACCTTGCCGTTCTTCTTCGTAAGATCGCGCCAAATGCAGTTGTTTACGTGGGAAGGGTCTTCAAGAAGAATCCGACTAAAAGATCGGCAAACAATATTGCTGAGGTGAAGATCTCAGAACTTCGTCTTTTTTCATGGCTGACAATGTACAGGCTGTTCGTTACGCGGTGGACGAATGGAAAGTCGATATCATCGTAATGTCCTTTGGCTTTGGAAAAGAGCAGGAGGAACTTGACACTGCGATTCAACACGCCGCAAACAAGAAGGTTCTCATGTTCGCAGCCGCATCCAACGATGGAAAGAACCGGCCCGACGGAGTTGCTTGGCCAGCAAAAGACCACAATGTCATCTGCGTTCATTCAGGCGATGGGTACGGCACACGCTCCTCCTTTACACCGAGTCCAAAGGACAATATGAGAGTCATGGTACTCGGAGAATGCGTAAAGTCTGCGTGGCCACCGCATCTGAAGTGCGATGGGGACCACAGATTGATGAGTGGCACGTCCTGCGCAGCACCGATAGCCGCAGGGATTGCAGCACTCATTTTAGACTATGCTCGGAGATTTCTAGACGAACAAGAATGGGTGAGACTCCGCCGAACGACGTCAATGCTAGGTATGTTTGAGAGGATGAGCGATGCGCACTCAACGGATGGTTACTGGTGGATCAAGCATTGGCAATGGTTCGACTCGAACAAGACAGAAGGTTGGATACAGGGAGAGATTAAAGGCCTTCTCCTTCTCTAACATACAATAAATATATCACTTGTGTGTTGTCGGTTCGGCTGATCGAGACGCCACATTCGATCGCTCCATGTACAGCCATGCACTCTCATCCAATCACATGCAAACTATAACTGGCTACGCCTGCGCAATGCCCCGCCACGTCACATGGGTATCGATCCTCCGCCTTCAGCACATTACATGACACTGCTGGTATAGATTAGCGATTGTGGCCATCTATTGTCAAACGCAACCTCGAAATCAGCCATCATGCCGAAACTCTACTACTTCCAAGCGCCAAACTTCTCCATCAACCCCGAGAGCGACACCGCCCCCAAACTAGGCAGCATACTCCCCAACCTCGACCGACTCACGGGCCCACTCAACCAGTTCGACCAAGTCCACATTCCTGCAACTCTCATGAACCAGAGCGCTACTGAAGACTTCAATGAAAGCGTAAATAAAAGCTTTACAGGATCGGTTGGACTGAATGCCAATCTTGTACAAGGCATCGCAGGTACGGCCGAAGCAGTGTACGCGTTCGCGCGAGACAAGGCGAACATATATCGCTGTGAGACCCTGGACACGGTTGAATTTGAGCCGAATGAAGAGTTCTTGAGGGATAGTATCATCGCGTCGCAGCGCGTGCAATCGTTTCTTGACAATGCCTTACCAGGGAGAAAGAGATTGTATATGATTACGGGCCTCAAGATTGCTACTGGGTTCAGCATGTCGACTTCCAACGAGACACAGCACGGTCCTAGCCTCAAGGTGGGAGTGGATGCGACTGCTTTTGGGGTTCCAGCGGAGGCTGGCCCTGAAGTTGAGTTGGGGTTTGGCAATGCTCGAACGATTTCGCATGGGCGGACGACGAATAAGATTGTTTTTGCGTACCGCGTCGTGAGGATCAAGCGAAAGAGAGACGGCCAAGCTAAATACAAGTATAAGAGCGGTGGGAAATACACAGCCAATAAGGATGATAGCGATAAGGAGGGGGAGTCTTGTGATTTTGAGCCGTTGGACGAACATGACTTGTCAAAAGACTTTCCGGGGTCAGTACCAGTAGAGCTGGAAGATTTGAACAAGACTAAAGAGGAAGCGTGAAGTTTTCGAATGATATCCTTGCGACCGCATTTGGTTTCACATAGGAACCAGATGTGCGAGACTTCTTTAGAGCCCGCATCCAAACCTGATGACTTGGAAGACAAGAAACCGTATATCCATCAGACCAAGGATCATATTGGCTTTAACTTTATTCCTCGGTTCGATCAAACATCGGGGGCTGTTGTATCAGCGAGTCGGGTGCCGGGAGAAGTAGAAAATATGAAGCCTATTTGCTGACGCTGACCGCTGGCGAACACTCTTCAGATGCGTATTAATCCTGTTGGATGAAGAACAAATGGCAGGATTGCTTAAACGTGTACGCAAAGACGTTGAAGCTGCTATGATGGTACATTGCAAATGCTAAGAGCGGAGTAGTTTAGTCCCTGTCAAAGCTGTTTAACCAAATCTATCACATGGCATCAAAGATCAAGAATAAGACAAGGTCTAGTAGATCATGTTATTGTGATGTACATGCGCTTTTCGAACAACTCATTGATGTGGGGAATGGCTAGTCCAAGAAAGGACTACGGCAAGGGGAGTTTCCCAAGGGTCTCTATGACGTCGACTGTGGGTCCCAACTCTCGTGCCCCTGCAACGGAGGAAGGGGACCGAAAATCTGGGGTCTCTGCTCACGAGCTCCGCCCAGCGTGCTTTGAGCTTGCACCCCTTTCTTTTGTTCGCGTATCGCATGGTTATAGCGTGCAAGCAGCGTTTGGAGACAGTTGACACGTTGACCGTTCCTGTACGCAAAGAGCTGAGCGCGTTGGCATTACCTCCGTTAGCTCCGCACCTTCTCTCGACCCTCGAGCAGCGTCGCCATGCCCGTCAACACCATTTCTGTGGGCGCAGCTGTCACGCCCACAGTGATCCAGACTTACCTGGCGCACTACCTGAACCGCCGACCGCTGCACCAGAAGCCAACCGCGCACATCTCGTACCACGAAGGCCTCGAGCTCATCCGCCGCTTCCTGCACTACGCCTCCTTCCACACCGTCGACGAGCTCCAGGCATTCACGTCGCAATGGGTGCCCGTGCCGCGCTGGGTGCACGTGAAGGAGGTCGAGATGACAAGTGGCCAACTGCTGCGCTCCGCCGAGCACATCAATGCACAGCTGGGGCCAGAGGGCAGAAAAGCCGTGGGAGGGCAGACATGGTGGCAGTGGAGACGGGAGGGAACAACGCTGAAGGCTGAGTGGATCGAAATGCGCAAGGACTACGAGGCGAGGAAGCAGTTGAACATTGCCAAGGGCGACCGCATCATGCTGTATGTGCATGGCGGCGCCTACTTTTTCGGCAGCGTGGACGAGCACCGCTATCAGATGCAGCGCCATGCACGGAAGCTCAAGGCCAGAGTGCTTGCACCCAAATACAGGCTTGCGCCACAGTTTCCGTTCCCGTGTGGCCTCCAGGACTGTGAGTAGCGTGAGCAACGTGGAAGAAGGAATGCTAATCCTACCAGGTTTGGCCGCTTACCTCTACCTCCTCGAAGAGAAGCACGACCCCTCCACTATCATTCTCGCGGGCGACTCAGCAGGCGGCGGAATGGTGTTGAGCATCCTTGTGACCTTGCGCGACCAGGGGATACCTCTCCCGGCAGGAGCCATTCTGATTAGTCCTTGGGTGGACCTGACGCATAGCTTCCCGAGTCTTGGTGGCGACGGCAAGATGGATTACATACCGGCGCATGGCTTCATTCACAAGCCGAGCATGAGTTGGCGTAAGACCGTCTTTGCTTGAGTTCACGGATGATGCTAATACAATCACAGCTCCACCAAATGCGGACGACTTAGTCGAGTTCGAACGCTCCTCTAGGAAACTGAAGCAGAAGGCTCACAAGTCACCACGCGCATCAACATCGAAAGCCAACAAGGAAGAACGCGAAGCGCAAAAAGAGGCCAAGGCAGAGCGTGTGCGAGGATACTCTGTGCGCTCCACTGACCAGCCCGACGTGAGCAGCCTTTTGAATCATGCCGGGACAGGTCAGGAACTGGATACATGGGTCTCCCCGGATGGCAAATATAGCATCGGTCCGAAGGGCACACTCTCCGTACAGCTCGACAACGACATGCTGGTGGAGATCAAGGACCAAATCCAGATGTACGCGGCGAACCACCTCTTGACGCACCCACTAGTATCTCCTGCCCTTCAACCTACGCTTGGTGGACTACCACCGTTACTTATACAAACAGGTGGCGGCGAGCTGCTGCGAGATGAACAAATCTATGTCGCACACAAGGCTGCACAGCCGTTGGAGTACCTGCCGCCTCCATCTAACAACCAGACTACAAAAAGTATCGAAGCTCAAGCATCGAAATACAGACCTACCAATGTTCAGCTTCAGGTCTGGGACGACCTATGTCATGTCTGTCCGACACTTAGCTTCACACGACCAGCGAAGCATATGTATCGTAGCATTGCCCAATTCGGCGCCTGGGCCCTTGCTCGAGCTCAGAAGAAATCCATCGACATTCTCGACGATGACGCCATTTCTTTTGTCAGCAGCGACTCGAGTACCTCATCCAACTCAGGCAAACCCGGCTCTAGCTCGTCTCTTGATGACACAAAACCAGCAAAGGCACAGGAGGTATCACAAGCTCGCACCGTCAAGCCAAACAGCCAAGGAGAGATAAAAGTTGGCCGGGCAGGTGATCCCCTTCCCCCGTTCGAGCGGCACATGATCCGCCAGCGCATTGATCGACATGGAAACATATCTCCGCTCCCTGCCAAGGAAGAACTCGTAGCCCTGAACCTTCCAAGCGCTGATATTGGCGTTCCAAAGACGGGCCCGGTAAGCAAGTGGATGAAGGCACAACAGCAGTGGAACAGCAAATTCGCCAATCAGAAAATCAAGATTCAGAGACAGAGGATCAAAGATATGGAAAAAGGTTTCGAGGGTTTCGATGGTGAAACACCGCCGCCCACTGCGCTTGCTGGTCGGAGAGTCAAGGGTATGAAGGCTGAGAAGGCGAAAAAGAAGAGTTGGGGTATGGCGATGTGGAGTGGTTGGGGAAGCAAGCACGACGAAGATACGGTAAGCAACTGAAACCCCATTACATCCTATGTATATAGGTGACTAACGCGTTACAGATCGGACGCGAAGAGAAAGCAGATCATGTCCAAGATCAGGCACAACTATCAAAGACAAAGCAGGAACCCGATCAACACACAACAGATGGTGCAGCTAAGAGTAAACCGCAAGCTGGAGTCAAGCGCAGTCGTACTTTTGGGCTCGCTGCTCCTAATACACATCGTCCACGATCGCATTCCCGACACTCCGCCGTAACCGACAAAGGTCAAACTGGAACATCAATGGACGACTTGGCTAAGATCGCACCGCCAGCTCCAGGCCTAGCAGAAGCTACCGTCCTGGCACCTGAGCGCAAACAATCACCCCTCCCCCCACCAACAAGCGAGCCCGGTGCCTCTAGTCTTCCACTTCCAGGCATTGTAGTCTCGGATAACCCACAATCGCCGCATACACTAATACCAGCCACGGATACGCTAAGCACAAGACCGACAAAGGGTGGCGTTGCGTATCCATTCAGTCTAAAGGTCGATGGACCGGAAGGTCAGGATCTCAATGCAAGCACTCTTACACTGCAGAGTGTAAACATTACGACGCCGCCGGCTGTGGATGTACCGCAGCAGAATAAGGAGCTCGGTGCCCCAGAACTAACTGCAGGATCAGTCAATGAGCAAGTGCTACAGGAGAGGCCTGCTGTTGAACGATACTTTACTGCTCCTGGTGCAGGGTTATTCAGTAGTGGTGTACAGGAGAAGACTGTGGAAGTAGAGAAGGTGGAGAGGCCTCCTGTTGAGAGATTTGAGACGGCGCAAGAGGATTTTAATACGCTTCCTGGGGCCAACGCTAAAGCTTGAAAGATTTGGTACTCCTGCGGAAGCAAGCATTGGCGATGTGAGAGGTAAGGTTAGCGGAAGTTGACTCAAGTAAAGGTGGAGACTAGACTAAGATACCCATTCGCTCCGGCACATTTGTAGATATTTTATGTAGCATTACCTATACATATTTCGGACAGTATTTCGAGTTGAGGGGTTTCGACCTTATTTTTTATCAATCACAACTCGGGGTGATGAATCCATCAACACCACGTGTGGCTCCGGAGATTAACAGACGCGCGGGGTTACGATTTGGAATCTATGTACCATCAACGTCATTGTCCCCGCTCCGTGCAGGTACTCTCAACCCTCTCAGAACAATTTCGTTCACAAAATACCCTCCATCAAAATCCTTCCAAAGGCTCACAAAACATTCTGCCTTCATTCTTCCACAATGTCCGTGTTCCGCCCCTCAGCCCGCGCCCTTATAACCGGCGGCGCATCTGGTGTCGGCTACGCAGTCGCACAACTTTGCCTTTCGCACTCGATGAGAGTCACGGTCGTTGACTTGAATCAGAATACTCTGGACTATGCAAAGAAGAATTTAAAAGGAGATGTGCAGTACGTGAGAGCCGATGTGGGAGATACAGAGGAGTGGAAGAGACTCAGGAAAGAGGTGGGCGATGTCGACTTTTTGATGCTCAATGCGGGGATCGCGGTGAAGGGGAGTTGGGGAGATGAGGGATGGGCCGAAAAGGTGAGTAATGATGCAGTCTTTTATGTGTCCAGATATAGATGTGCAAATCGTAGTCGGACTATGCAGATCAACTCCGCTCTGACACCGAACAGATCCTTCAGACAAACCTCTACGGTGTGATCAATGGCCTGAATGCCTATGTCCCGTCTTTCCAAGCTCGGTCGTCCAGCGATCCTGCTGCAATCGTCGTCACAGGGAGTAAGCAGGGTATCACTAATCCGCCCGGAAATGCTGCGTACAATGCTAGCAAAGCCGCTGTGAAAGCGCTTACCGAACATTTGAGTTACGATCTACGCGATACGAATGTAGGCGTGCATCTACTGGTTCCTGGCTGGACGTTCACCGGCTTGGTAAGTCTCGTCGCTTGTTGTATTTTGTTCGGTACAGCTGACGCACAAGTAGTCGGGCAATGTTCCTGGAACGGAGAAGCAGAAGCCTGATGGCGCATGGTCACCCGACCAAGTCGCGGAATACATGTACAAGACGATCAAGGACAACAAGTTCTACATCATATGTCCAGACAATGATGTTAGCGAGGAAACGGATAAGAAGCGCATGTTGTGGAGTGTGGGCGATATTGTTAACGAGAGGCCTCCGTTGACGAGGTGGAGGCCTGAGTTCAAGGCAGAGGCTGAGGAGTGGATGGGGAAGTGTAAGGTTTAGAGATGAAGTGGTTGGATATGGAATGATTGCCCCCTCTCCATATTAACGGACAAGACTTTCCCTAAGTATTGACTGCCTTTATGAACGCGATAGGCAAAAATGGTAGCTGGATAGAAAGTACCTACGAAGTATACCGGCGATGGTGCGCTGATAGGAAAGAAAAGAAAAACCGACATGGCGGGTTTTCTCACATGGTCAAAGCACGCCCACTCTATACGCAAGCCCATACAGACTTTGCCTATAGCTAACAACACGTAGTACCATCTCAAGTACGGTGTTTAATGGTGTTCAATCAATAGGATGCTGAGTCAGCAGGACCTCGGCGAATTAACTTGGTGTTTTGACCCCCACATAACGTTGACTACACCGCATCGCAAACCTCCGAGGACGGAGACGCGGAGCTTCATGGCTTCAGAACGACGATGCAGCCAATGAGTTACCATGCCGAACGAAGACGAGAGGGAACACCCGCCGGCGGCTGTGGGTAAAGGACCCAGAAACAGGAGCTTCTGCCAACGCATGCATATGTATACCATGACTAGCGCGCGGACCGCGTTTAGCAGCCTGCATTATTCCGAGTCAAGATCATGCATACAATCAGCAGATGTCTCCTGCCGAGTCAAACCCACTCTCTGTCACGCAATACGGCGGGAGCCGCCACCAGCCGCCCGCTGTCAAACCTCATCTGGACAGCCACCCGTTAGGCCGGTACATGGGGAAGCAAGTCATAGCAGCAAGTCTAGAAGGGGCTGAACAATGAGTTCTGTTTGCAACGAGGGCCAGGAATGGACGTTCTGCGCGAAAAATAACCGCGCTGACGAAGGGAGCGGGTCACCTGAACAACTCTCCGATGCTGGCTGCAGTCCTGCGAATTCCTTCCGGTATCTGCGCTGGGCTCGTGCATCATGCATGCATAGAGCGCGCTACATATGTCTTCCGGCCCCTAACCAGCACTGTCGGAAGACCGGGTAGTCAATCTAGCTCCTGCAAAGTTCCCCGAACCGAGAGGGCAGTCTAGCGGGATTTGTGCAGGTACTTAGTTGAGCATAAGGTTCCAATATTATTGCAACTATCTACGGCGCTCACAGGAGGGTCAACACTGTAACAATCAAGCAACATGACTACTGACCAGCAGTCCACCCTTCTCGAGCTGGCCACGGAGGTTCAGCAGCTGACGAGTCAGATTGTCAGTGATCTGAATACGAAGAAGTTACAAGAACCTACATTTGAGATAGACTCTGAGACTATCCCGGAGACTCCTGAGCAGATTGACCTCCGCGCACGCCTCAATGATGCTGCTCGCGATCTACTACGCCTAGTCAATGGCCCTAGAAACGATGCACGTACCTTTGTGTGCTACCTGTACGATCTGGCTGCCTGGCAAGTAGCTTGTGAATTCAAGTTCTTTGAGGCCATTCCAGAGACCGGATCGGCCAACATTGAAGAGATAGCAAAGAAAACTGGGGTAGACGAGGACCGCGTTGGCCGTTTCCTGCGAATGCTAGCGACAGACAGGGTCTTTGAAGAGGTAGACAAAGATGTATTCAAACATACATCGCGAAGCGTACTTTATTTGAAGGACAAGCAATGGCGGGACGTCATGCACTATCAGTACGGACTTTCTGTAATCTGACGTGCTTGTCAATATTTCGATGCTAACCAAATTGCAGATTAGATGAGTTCTTCAGGGCAGCTGCTGAGACTTCTGCAAGCATCAAGGAATCCCCTCTTGTTACCGACGGACAAAAGAATGCTTTCGTGACGAGGCACGGGACGGATCTGTTCCAATTCTATAAGCAAGATGCTCCACGAGCAGCTCGCTTCGCAAGCGCAATGGCTGGAGTCTCTCGACGTACTGTTCCTTTTGCCTGAACTGAAGTCACTGTGCTTACTTGAGTGCAGTTGAACGTCATTTTGAAAGTCTCAAGGAAAGTTTCCCTTGGGATCAGGTGAGCAAAGGAAAGGTCATCGATGTTGGAGGTGGAAGTGGCCATATGAGTGTTTCGCTCGCTCGGGTGAGTTGAACCAGGGTTTTTTTAACACCTCCAGCTTTGCTGACACTCGCTCGAGGCTTTTCCAAATCTGGAACTTATTGTTCAAGATTCTCTTACCATGCTTTCATCGGCGGCACAGAATGACTTTTCGGATCTTAATGGCCGAGTCACATTCATGCCGCATGACTTCTTCACAACTCAGCCGGTATCGGGGGCAGCAGCGTATCTCTTGCGCTATATCACACATAATTGGAGTGATGAGGATTGTATCCGTATCTTCCGGGCGCTCGTCCCTGCGCTAGAGAAAAGCGCACCTGGAACGCCACTCCTAATCAATGATGTTGTACTTCCAGCGCTTGGAGAAGCCTCGAGATACCACGACAACCGAATGCGCCAGGTAGACATCATGATGATGTTGGTCCTTGGGGCGAAGCAGCGAACGGAAGAACAATTCCAAAACTTGCTCTCAAACGCAGATTCAAGATTCAAGGTGAGTAGCTCCGTCCATTTGCGTCTCGAGTTGAGGTGCTAACGTCCTCCGAAGATCAGAGGGATCCACGGGAAGGGCAACATGAGTCTGATCGAAGCGTATCTGGATATCGAAGGTGGCTCAGAAAATGTTCAAGCCTCCGAGGACGCATCAGCTGTAGGCCAACAGCATGAGGGCCCCGTTATCGCCAGCCAACAAAAGCGGACTGGGACACGTCTATGATTTGCCTGGGCGTTCTTCATCATATCCTGATGGAGCGAAATGTGACTGGTGGAGTGTACGTACTAGTGCGAGATCAGCACCAAGCCTGCCAGCACACTTCAATCAGCTGCAGGAGCACGTATACTTCTGGATACCATATGTAAATCGTTTTGCGATAATCTGCCAAGCCTCAAATCAGGTGTCTGTCGTCTCTAGTGGTATCCTATTCGTTGAGGGAGAAAATGGAGAGACGAAGCGTGCCTGTCGCTACGCAGGAATTTCATACATGTCAGCCTGCAGCTGCCCGCCCCTCCTCTAGTTGTACCCTCCTTCGCTTCCACGTATCATGCATCACCCCACGCGTTCTTCAGCTTCGCATGCAGGTTTCTCTCCCACTAAATGGTGCGTTTTCCGCACCCGCTGGGGTCGTACGAAGCAGGAACGCGGCGTCCTAGCTCGCCGTCTTCACCGATGAAGGTTACCACGTTTTTGATCGATTGTGCAACTACTGTGCATCTTACGCTCCACCTCACTTCAGTACTATACCACGCCAATGTTTCTTTGCAGCACCCTGGTTTTTTGCACCTACATGCTAGCCTCGCCTTCCCCGATCGTTCCGTTTCCGGCGTGCCGCAAACTCTATGCACATAATTCCTCACCGCTGGTTTGCCGCTTCGGAGCGGGACGCGCCTGCCGTCCTGGCTACATCAACTTGGCATGGACTGAGAACTGGAAGGTTCCTCCGACTAGCCAATGAATCCATCCGAGCACTTATCATGATATCCGAGCGGATCACTGACCAGGGATATCTAGAGTAGCCGACGGAACAGCCAACAGTGGACTACCACGTATCCTCATATATCTGGCTACGGCTTGTCGCGCGGCATACTAATGGCAAATATGCGCCAGAACAGCCGCTATGCATGCATATCAGAAATCGAACCGGTGTTCTTTTGCTGGTATAGGCTAGCACTCCGTGTAGCTTTCTGGCGTCTCTGGCCTCAAGCCAATGTTCATTCGTATCTATAGGAGCATGCACACAGTGCAGCGGTACCAATTGGCCAATGTGAGAGGTCAATTGCATGTGAGTTCAGTGCTCTGTGTCGTCCTTGACAAGTGAGACAGTGAGCTCCAGCCAGCTCGAGCCAGACGCACGCGGTACGCACTACCAAATCCTGTATTTGTCTCATCTACCAGCATGACAAGATTCTCGGCAATTGGTTATCCCCAATCTTATGACAAATTTCCATTTCGTCTTCGTGACTGCGGCCGCATCGCTGGTCATCTAAGCGCGCATGCGGACCGCTAGATGGCTGTGCTCCTAGGCGCAACTGTAGAAACGGATGAAGAGCTTGACTTTTTCCTGTTCCTTCTAGCTATATACGACATGTTCATGCCAATCTTACACCATTAATTGTAGACCTTCGGGTCTTGATGCACTTCTACACATATAACATTCGAACAGTTACACGACCCAGCGACGATGGCTTCCAAAGACCCTAAGCCGACGCCAATCGCCGTCATCGGCTTCGGGTGCCGCTTTCCAGGCGACGTTACGAACAGTGAGAAGCTATGGGAGATGTTAATTGAGAAGAAGTCTGCACGAAGCGAAGTGCCTCCGGATCGCTACAATGTCGATGCTTTTTATCACCCCGACGGAGACCGTTACGGAACAGTAAGTAGCGACATTGCGCAATTACCCGCGTGGACCGTTCCTAACATTGTGCAAGTCAAACAACCGTGCCGGTCACTTCCTCACAGAGGACGTATCTCTCTTCGATGCGCCGTTTTTCTCGATATCGCCGGCGGAAGCCATGGCCATGGATCCCATGCAGAGGCTTCTGCTGGAAGTTACATACGAAGCCCTCGAGAATTCAGGGACACCATTATCCAGGGTTTCGGGATCAAAGACGTCTTGCTTCGTTGGTTGCTTCACCAAAGACTACGAGGAGATGCAACGCCGGGACATGGAATTGGCCCCCAAATACCAGTCGACGGGCGCTTCTCAAACAATGTTGTCAAACCGATTGAGTTACTTCTTCGATCTCAAAGGACCAAGCGTGACGTTGGACACGGCCTGTAGCAGTGGTCTTGTTGCTCTCCACTTGGCATGCCAGAGTCTGCGGACCGGCGAAAGCTCAATGGCGGTTGTCGGTGGTAGCAATCTCCTCCTAAGTCCTGATATTCAGATCGAAATGAGTGACATGCATTTTTTGAGTCCAGACTCAATATCGTACGCCTTCGATGACCGTGCCAATGGCTATGCGCGGGGAGAGGGCGTCGGAACCGTCATTCTAAAACCATTAAATCTTGCCTTGCGCGACAACGATCCAATCCGAGCTGTTATTCGCGGAACAGCTGCAAGCTCCGACGGACGAACACCAGGTATTACCATGCCTTCAAAGGACGCACAAATCGATCTCATACAATCCGCATATCGAGCAGCGGGCTGCGACGTGAGCGAGACTGGATATTTCGAAGCACATGGGACAGGCACCGCGGCAGGAGACCCAATCGAAACTGGCGCGATTGGCAAGGTGTTCTCTGCACGGCGGCCCCTTGCAGCGAATGGTGAGCCGATACCCCTTTCCATTGGATCGGTAAAGACAAACATGGGCCACTTGGAAGGAGCGAGTGGTATTGCCGGATTTATCAAGGCTGTTCTCAGTGTGGAGAAAGGCACCATTGCACCGAATATCTGGTTCCAGAAAGGCAACCCTGCAATCGACTTCGAAGGATGGCGGATACAAGTTCCAACGGAGGCGAAGGATTGGCCCTTGGAGGGAGTACGACGTGCCAGCATTAATTCTTTCGGCTACGGCGGGACAAATGCACATGTCATCGTCGACGATGCATACCACTATCTTCAGCAACACCGCCATTCTCGTGGTCACACAAGAAACGACTCTGGTTTCGTCAGCCCTACTAGCGACGTATCGCCCAGTGCCACTCCAAGATCAAGGGTCTTCGTACTCTCTGCCAACGATGAACGCGGACTGGCTCATATGGGCCAGACACTTGCAGCACATCTTCAAACTCATTCAGTCTTTCACCAGGAAGAATTGTTGGACAATCTCGCGTATACACTCTCCGAACGCCGGTCGCAGTTCCCTTATACTGCCATAGTCGTCGCAAACGAAAAGTCGCATCTCGAAACCCAACTTAAAAAGGTTATCCCCATTTCCAGCACCCGCACAGTGCCGCCCCGAATAGGCTTTATATTCACGGGTCAAGGAGCTCAATGGTGGGGAATGGGCCGCGAACTGCTTCAGTACCCAGTCTTCAAAAACAGTCTTGTGAGATGTGGTGCAATCGTCAAGAGCCTTGGTTCCGGCTGGTCTCTGATGGAAGAGCTTCTCAAAGACAAGGCCACATCAAGAGTGAACGAAGCAACGTTCAGTCAACCACTTTGTACCGCGCTCCAAATCGCTCTCGTGGATCTTCTTTCCTCTTGGAACATACATCCTCAAAGCGTTGTTGGCCACTCGAGTGGTGAAATAGCCGCTGCGTATGCTACTGGCGCATTAAGTATCGAGTCGGCAATGCATGTTGCCTTCTTCCGCGGTTTGTTGTCGCCAAAAGTAAAGAGCCTTGGGTACGATGGCCGCATGATGGCCGTCGGGCTTTCCGAGCCCGAGGCAAACATCGAGATTGCTGAGCTTGGTGACAAATTCGGGAAGGTTGTGGTCGCATGCGTGAACAGTCCTCGTGGTGTAACCGTTTCTGGCGATACTCCCGCTATGGAAGAGCTTCATAAGGCCCTGGTCGCTAAGGGTGTTTTTGCAAGGATGCTTCTCGTAGACACTGCGTATCACTCGCATCACATGCAAGCAATCGCTGAGGAGTACCTTGCTCGGCTTCAAGAGGCCGGAGTTGAGGTACTAGACGGCGAGCAACGTGTTACGATGGTCTCTTCTGTGAGCGAGGAAGTTGTTGGTCGGGAACAGCTAGGCGCGGATTACTGGGTATCGAACCTTGTCGGATCTGTGCGCTTCTCTGGCGCACTAGAAAAGCTATGCGGAGTGAAGCCAGGAGGAAACGAACAAGGAGTGGATATCTTGCTCGAAGTTGGACCACACGCCTTGTTCAAACTTCCTGTTCAAGAGGTGCTCGAAGCCTCATTTGGAGAGAAGTCACAAATTCAGTACCTTTCCACACTAATTCGCGGCAAGCCTGCCGATACCACTGCACTCGAAGTAGCAGGTTACTTGTCTGCAAGCAGCTACCCAGTTGACATCCACCTTGTCAATTTCCCGACGGAGCCTAAACAACCTCTTTCCGTCCTCACCGACCTCCCTCAGTACCCTTGGAACCATACACGCAGCTATTGGTGCGAGTCCCGACTCAGTCGAGATTATCGTTTCCGCCAATTTGCTCGAACGGACATTCTTGGTGCACCAGTGTATGACTGGAACCCCTTGGAGCCGCGGTTCAGGAACTTCTTGCGTCTACGTGAGCAGCCGTGGTTAAGGGACCACGTCGTTCAGGGAGATGTACTGTTTCCTGCATGTGGCTATCTCTGCATGGCGATTGAAGCCTGCCGGCAGATGTGCGTGATTTCACCATCGACATTTCTACCCCGTGCGGCTCCAAATGACGCATTGGAATATCGACTACGAGAAGTCAGCATCTCGCGGGCTCTTGTCGTCCCGGAGATTGACGAAGGTGTTGAAACTTCATTTTCCATGCGTTGCCAGCCGAGCAACAGCTCTTCGTTGCTAGACGTGTGGCACGAGTTCCGAATTTTCTCGTACACCGTTGAGGGCGGATGGGTCGAGAATTGCCGTGGTCTCATTTCCATGTCAAGTCAACTGACCGGAGACGATGATGAACTCTCGAACGAATGCCTGAATGAATGGACAAAGGCACATACACCAGACGCACAGAAAATCGACGTGGAAACATTCTATAACAGCGTCGACTCCATTGGACTGACATATGGTCCATTATTCCAAGGGCTCAAGGAGATCAGCCTAGATCCAGACGTCCCAGATCAGGTTGCGGGAGTAGTCGAGGTGACCAACACGCGTATCAACAACCCGAAAGAGTTTGAACATGACCGATTGTTACACCCTGCTACTCTGGACAGCTTTCTCCAGCTCGCGCTTGCTGCACTTGGCGGTGCTGAACTTCGAAAGCTTAGAGGTGCGATGGTGCCTACTTTCGTAGAAGAGATTTCAATCTCAGCGAATATCGCAGCTCAGTCTGGAGATTGGCTCAATGTCGTGGTCGGTGCGAAGCGGCACGGATCAAGGGAAGCGAGTGCAAACATCTTTGCCCTTGATCCGATCACTTCAAAACCGGTGGTGCTCATGGATGGCTTCAAGTTTGTGGCTATCAATAGTGCCAGTGAATCTAGCGAGTTGCAGCCGATGGTGAAGCACTGCTTCAAACCAGTTTGGGAACCTGATCTAGAACTCATCGACCGCCCAAATTTAAATCGAGAGCTGCAGGCAGCGCCGCGACCGGACGATCGCCCGAAGACTGTGCGGGAGCTTGAATTGTTATCCTACTATTTCATTGATCGGGTATTGCGAGAAGTCAAAGACAACGAGGTAGCTACGATGCTACCGCACCATCAGAAGTTCCACCGCAACTTAAGCCAGCTCCGAGACTCGGTCTTAGCAAAAGCACATCCACAGCAGACGGACGAATGGCAGCAGCTTCATACCACTGAAGTATCCTTGAAACTCGAGTCTATGGTAGAGCACTATCGGCATCATGAGACAGCATACGATGGCAAATTGCTCGTCCGAGTCGGTGAAGCCCTACCTTCAGTTTTCAGGCAAGAAGTCGAGCCACTCGCTTTGATGACACATGAGAATCTGCTCGAGGATTACTACACGACTGCTGTGGGCATGCCGAACACATACGCACAAATCTCTCGCTACGTCACCATGCTTTCGCACAAGAATCCCAACCTTGACTATCTCGAGATCGGTGCTGGAACTGGCGGTGCGACAGTCCCGACTCTTGCAGGACTTAGTGGATGCGAAGACATCCATACGTATCCACGTCTCAAGTCGTATACATACACTGATATTTCATCCTACTTCTTTCAACGCGCTGCGGAGAAATTCGAAACTTTCGCTCAGTTCATGAAGTTCAAGAAGCTGGATGTCGAGCAGGATCCCGAGACGCAGGACTTCAAGCCGGCATCCTACGATGTCATTGTAGCCGCCAATGTACTTCATGCTACTTCTGACATGCATCGCACCATGACACATGCGCGAAAGCTGCTACGGCCAGGAGGAACGCTGATATTGCTTGAGATGACGAACCGTCTCCTTGCTGCTTCCGTCATCTTTGGCACCCTTCCAGGCTGGTGGAATGCATCTGAGGAGTGGCGGACAGAGGGCCCGCTGCTCACTGAGACACAATGGGAAAATTTGCTTCGCGAGACTGGATTCAGTGGTCTCAAAGCGAGCAGTCCCGATGTATTAGATCCACTGCAAGAGGGCACAAGGCTCATGATTGCGACAGCAGTCGAAGCAAAACCAATCCTCTGCAATGGCCTGCTCACACCACCACACAACCCTCGCATTCTCCTCCTGTGCTCCGACTCTCCAATCAAGATGAACCGGATGGACATACCTCTATCCCTCAAGAGCAAGATGGAGAAAGTGGGACTGCAAGTGCAGGTCCTACCTCTATCCATGCTTGAACAGCAAGACGTTACCGGCGCGATCTGCATCAGCTTCACAGAACTTGACGATCCACTCCTCGCCAGCCCTTTGCCAAGCGATCTGAAGTCTCTCCAGCGGATTGCAGACACCTCTGCGGGGCTAATCTGGGTAACACGCGGCGCATCATCATTCAATGTCCAGCGTCCTGAACTTGCAGTCTTCCAGGGTCTCGCGCGTACTCTGAGGGCAGAGCACGAAGGCTTTCCGTGCATCACGCTCGATTTGAATGCAGAGAAGCAGTTCGCCGCTGATGGAGTTGCTGAGGTACTACTCCGCATATACGAGCATAATCTCGCACCAGGCAGAAGCTCAGAAATTACGGACAGTGACTTAGTCGAGCAAGATGGTGTGATCTACATCAACCGTGCGATCGAGGATGAGCAGTCTAACAAGTTCCTGACGGCTCGCACGGATTCAGCTATACTGCCACCACAACTCGAGGATCTTGTTCAAGAGGATCGGCCCATGAAGATCAGACTGCCCGATCGTGGTCTAAAGGGTCCGTTTGTGTTCGAAGATGATATGGTCACTTCTCAACCCTTGCGGCACAACGAAGTGGAGATTGCGATCCAAGCTACAAGCCTTAGCTCGAGAGACATTCAAATCATGAACGGAGACATTTCGGACGAACCCTTGGGCCAAGAATGCGCAGGCATCATAAGTGCTACTGGCGGTAATGTCAAACATTTCTCGGTTGGTGATCGAGTTACTGCCTGGTGTACCGGTACGTTCGCTACACAAATCCGCACGACAGCAGCGTTTATGTACAAGATCCCCACCACCATGAGCTTTGATATCGCAGCTACTTTGCCGGTGGCGTTTAGCACAGCATACTACGCACTAGTACATGTGGCACGTGTAGCGGCTGGTGAAACGGTGTTCATCCACGAAGCGGCGAACAGTGTAGGGCAAGCGGCGATACAAATCGCCCTGAAGCTTGGAGCGAAGCTTTTTGTGACAACGCGATCGGAAGAGGAGAAGATTCATCTTTTAGAAGGTTACGGTATCGATCCGAGCCGCATATTCTCTAGCCAAGACCTCAGGTTCGTCGCGACACTCCGCCGACTCACCAAGGGCCGTGGTGTTGATGTTGTGCTCAATACGCTGTCCGGAGAGACACTACAGGCCACGTTCAGCTGTGTCGCTCCATTTGGGAGGTTCGTTGAGCTTCAGAACAGCAATGCTCAGACAAATGAACGACTAGAAATGGCACCGTTCGAACGTAATGTGTCATTATCGTCCATCGATATAAGGTACCTGTACGCCCAGAACGTGAATCTAGCTGGCAAATTGTTTCAGGAAGCGATGAGATTCCTATTGGAAAGAGATCCGCAGACTCTCTCGCAGTTGGAGGCAATCCCTTGGTCGGAATTGGGTCAAGCGATTGGAAAAGTACAGGATGAGAAATATACAGGCAAGATTGTCATGGTCCAGAGGCCCAATGACCGTGTCCTAGTAAGTGACCAGAAACTGGGATGCCAATGTGTTATTCGATGACTAACAGTGCTCAGGTCACTCCAAAGCTTCCAGACCAAATACATTTTGATTCGAACGCGTCGTACCTTCTTGCCGGCGGCCTCGGTGGCCTAGGACGCAGCATATCCCGCTGGTTAACGACCCACGGCGCGCGGAACTTGATCTTCATATCCCGCTCTGGCGCTTCCTCTTCAGAAGCATCATCCTTCATAGCCGATCTCGAAGGCGCGGGCATCCGTACCGCAGTCGTCCAATGCGACATTTCCAATGCCTATGCCCTCTCGAGTGCCATATCATCCACCCTCGCCAATTTCCCGCCAATCCGTGGCGTGATCCAGGGTGCAATGACGCTGAACGATTCGCTGTTCAGCAACATGACCCACTCACAGTGGACTTCCACCATACTCCCGAAATGTCACGGCTCAAAGAACCTCCACGAAGCCACATTATCCCAACCACTTGACTTCTTCGTCCTCCTATCGTCCCTCCACTCCTTCATCGGTAACCCGGGGCAAGCAAACTACGCCGCTGGATGTGCGTATCAGGTTGCGCTAGCCAAGTACCGCAATAGCCTAGGATTACCAGGGACAGCTATTGATTTAGGAATTATCGGGGATGTAGGGTATGTTGTTGAGAAATCCTTGAAAAAGGAGAAAGTACGAATTCAAGAATTCAAGCACATCAAAGAGAACGAGATGCTAGCGTTGATTGAACTGGCAATCAAGGAGCCGATGATGGGCCATATCGTCACGGGACTCGATTCCGACCTCGACTTGACGAAAGCAGAGGACAGCGTCCCGTTCTTTGCTAGAGACCCCGTGTTGAGCCATTTGGACTACCTGCGTCCACATCTGCGGACCGAGGCTGCTACACAAACTGGTAGCGACGGTGCAATACTGACCACTTTGTCGCTGTCCGCACAGCTCGCTTCCGCTCCGTCTTCCGAGCAAGCGAAGGAGTACATCCTCGCCGCGCTGCTCAAGAAGCTGTCCCGTAGCTTGATGATGGACCCCTCTGAGCTCGACCCCGGCCGGTCTATGAGCTCTTACGGAACGGACTCTCTGGTTGCAGTCGAGATGAAGAACTGGATCCAGAGAGAGACAAAGGTTGGCGTGAGTGTGTTCGAGATCTTACAGGCGAGTAGTATTGGAAGTTTGGTGGAGAGGGTTGCTGAGCGCGTGAGTGGTAGCGGGGAGAGTGAGAAATGATAAGAATGAGTATGAACATGGTAAGAGTTGTTGGAGGGGAGCAAGGTGAAGGAAAGAGATTCAGACTGTTTTGGAGAATTGTTGCGCTCTTAGCGTTGGAGTACAGGTGTCAGTCTATTGGGTCATTCGTTTTGTGATGTTTTGAAAGATTGTTACCGTTTCTTTGTAATGACATCCACGACCTAATGATAAATATGTCTAAACAAGTCCCAGGGGTATCTTTTGCCATAGCTCAAACGCCATGAATGCTGTGTGTCGCCATTAACTTCAAATTCGCGTCCATAACGCCGTGTCTCGTTGCATCGTAACCTGTGAAGCCAGTAAGCTTTTCAATCCGACTCGTACTCGACTAGTGCCGTGGGCAGCACAGGCTCCCTCGCAGGAACCGTGCCTACAGCTTCCTTCGTCGACGGAGGAGGCAAAGCCTTGATCGCTTGACTTTCTGGATTTTCTTGAACATCCCTCTTCCTTTTTAGGATGCCAAAGCTGGCCTTTGATGACATGATAGCGTCCTTCGAGAGGAATGGATCGATCGTGGCTCTTGTGTTGCTGACTAGCGTCTGCTGAAGGGCTTCCCGGCTCTTCTGCGCTGCCATCTCAGACTTGAGCTTCTTCGTCCTCGGTGTAATTTTAGCAGCCTGCTCGGTTTTCCTCTCAGCGAAAAGCGGTTTCCAGCGGCCGTCCTCGCTCTCCTTTATGCCTGTTCTACTGGTGCCGAACTCGATCAGGCCCGCGCGCATTCGGTCCGCATCTGTCTCATCCGCAATCTCAATACCCAGACTGAACTTTTCCTGCATACCCACCTTATACCTGTCTTCTTTCTTCCACACCTTTCGTTGAGCGCGGAAGTCTTTCCTTAGCCGAGCGTTCACTTCGTACGGGTCACGCCAGACTTCGGATTGGTCATACAGCTCTTCCACCCTCTCTCTATTCTTCTTCTCCAGCCCTTTCTCCTCCATCTTCCCCTCCAGGTTGGCAAAGGCATCATCTCTTCTCTTCTCCCTCTCCGCCTCCGTCAAAAACTTGAGGTCTCCCTCAGCTTCTGCACCTTTGTCCTCCGGTCCATAGTCCCTCCGCCTAGCCCCCTCAACAACAACATATTGGCCCTTCTGCGGATCTGTCCGGATCTCCCATGACCCCCCGCATGCAGTATGCTTCATGCGAAAACTCCATATCGGCGTCGAGTAATAGTTGCCCACTTTCTTCTTCTCGGCGTTGAAGCGTACTCCCTGCCCTACGATGGCGGGAGGCGTGCAGTGGTTGCACCATACGGCGAAGGGGAGCTCAAAGCGGACGGTGAGGATGCCTTGCGATATCTTGTTTGCGCGCCGCCCGAGAGGATGCGAATTGGAGTTGAAGGTGGGTGGGTTTGTGGCGTCGGGTGGGTAGTACCGACCCATGTTAAAACCCTGCATGATGAACGGAGTGGTGTGAAAGAGGGGCGCAGCGTGCGCTTGGAGACTCAGCGGCCGAAGCCCAAAAATGAGAAGTTGTGAGGTGTGAATGTAAACCACAGGTGCCCAGATCGCGGAGTTTGGCCGGGAGACCCTGCGTCAACCGTTCACCGTGTTATGTAAGCAACGATTGACACTCGAACATGTTAGCAACGAACATCAAGTGACGGCGACATCTGTTTGGAGTGAAGATTGAAACAGCGAGTGGTCTTTAGTTTGACTGTGGTGCTTTGGTTGTTTTGACTTGTGCATAGAAGCTTGTGACATCACCGTCTGATTCACTACATTAGTCGTCGCATTCGTGGGGGCTTAAAAGGTCAATTCAATCGACGGTTAGAGTGGCTAGAGTGTCCAGGCTCAAATAGACATGCCTGGAACCTTCCTTGTCTGGAAAGTGAATTAAGGTTGCTGTTGATTACAGCACTAAAAAGGCTTGTCTCACTAAGGGTTCCCGCGGGACGAGTACCCGAAACACACACTTCAAACACAGGTTGTCAATTCCGGGGCGCCGCCAACGTCTGGCACAATCACGAAATCGTGTCCCGTTCATGTGGTATGGGCGTTGGTAGGTGGATTGTATGTTCTCATTCATATCGTTTTAGATCTATGGCAGAATCCCTTTATACCACCGTTCAATCCTGGTGACGGTACAACGCCCAGAATGCGAAAACAGACAGTGCCATTCCTATCTCTTACTTGGTCACAAATGCATACCTTTTGGACACACTTAGGCCTCGGCGTCCGTAATAAGCTTCGTGATCTTGCCGATAGCAATAGTCTGACCTTGATCTCTGTTCGTGCATTAGCAGGGGATCGAGGTTAAAAGCAAAAGTTTCGTAGCCTTACCGTAACGTAAATCGTCCTAGTTGTGGGTAGTCCTCGAAACGTTCCACGCATATGGACCCAGCGGTGCCAGTGACCTGCAACCGCGCAATGATGCTCATGCCTTTGGTAGCGAAGCCCGGTGCCTTCTTGCTCCTGCGGCCGGTACCCTTCTCTAACTTGTGTAGCAGAGCACTAATGGTGACTTCTTCTTGCGCAGCATGAACGTGCAGCACGCAGTTGAATCCGGCCGTCATGATAGACTTGATATCGAGTAGCACAACTTGCGCTTCGAATTGGGAGACGCAGTGGACGGGTCGCTTTGGCGAGCAAAGCACATATCCGGGAAGAATGTCTTCCTCTTCCACGCCACGAATGCGGATACGCACTTGGTCACCACATGTGGCGCCAGGAATCTCCTCTTCTTGTTCTCCGAACAGAGCAGAGATGTGTATCATTTGTCGATTTGGCATCATGAGATATTTGCTCTCCTTCTTGATGATGCCTATAAATATGAGCAACGAAAATGGATGAGATGGCCATGATTATGTACTTACCGGACTCGATCTTGCCTTCTACCATGGTACCCATGTCCTTGTACTTTGCGGCGATAGGCATCATAAAGGGGGCGTTAAGTTTGCGCTCAAGGGCTTGCATGTTGTCTAGATATTCGAGGAGGGATGGGCCATCATACCAAGGTGCCAGGTCCTTGGGTACACGGTCCTTTATGCCGGTGAATGTCTGCGCACTAACAGGCATCATGGCAATGTCAGTCTTTGGATTGTACCCTACGCCCTTCAGGAACTGAACGAGCTTAGAGGTGCATTCCTTGAAGCGATCTTCGGACCATTCGACAGTAGGATCGTCCATCTTGTTGACGACGATGACAAGCTTGTTCACACCCTGGGTCTTGGCCAACATGGCGTGCTCTCGAGTTTGGCCTCCCTTTTCGAACCCGGTTTCATACTCTCCCTTGCGAGCAGAGATGACAAGAACACCGACATCAGCCTGCGACGCACCACCAATCATATTGGGGACGTACGTCTTGTGGCCCGGAGCGTCTAGAATGGAGTATCGTCGCTTTTCCGTCTCAAAGAATCCTCGTCCCACTTCAATCGTCTTACCCTGCGCACGCTCTTCCTTGTTGAGATCGAGTGCCCATGAGATGTACCATGTCTCGCGACCAGCGTCCTTGGCCTCTCGCTTGTATTTGTCGAGAGTTCGCTCGTCGACCATGCCAGTCGAGATGAGTATGCTTCCACCGAGTGTCGATTTGCCCGCGTCGACGTGGCCGAGGAAAATGATGTTCACATGCTCTTTGCCATATATCTCGGCCAGCGTCGCCTCGTCGACCACTTCGGCCTGCTCGTTCTCGACGTCTATCGCCTTCGCGGACGGCTTGTCCTTGGGTGTTGGGCTGTTGCGACCCGATGATGGTGTTGGTGAAGTCCTGCCAGACCCCGCGGACGATCCGGTAGGCTCTCCTGTCTTTTCGAGAGCTTTTGCGGCAGTGACCTTGGCCCCGGCTTCCGGGGCGGCCTTGTCTACCTTTTCTTTTGCAGCCGACGGGGCAGCCGCGGGCGTTCCGAGGGAAAGCACCTTGGTTCCGCCGGCCTTCTCCACCTTGGGCGCTGTAGTATCTCCGCCGATTGACAGGACTTTTGCTTTTGGTGCGCTGTCGCCCCCGATGGACAGGACCTTTGCCTTTGGTGCCGCCTCTTTCTTCGGCTCAGTAGCAGCCGCCGGGCTCTGTGTGCTGGCAACATCGGCCTCGCCTCGCTTTGCAATTTTTACAGGGGCCTGTCGCTGCTGCTGCTGCGGCTGCTGCGGCTGGAAGTTCTGCTGTTGCTGCTGGTAGCCGCCATACTGATTCTGGTAGCCCTGTTGTCCCTGCTGTCCATAGTTTGGGTAGCCCTGCTGCTGCTGCTGCCCTTGTTGTTGCCCATATTGCGGGTAGCCCTGCTGGTAGCCGTACTGGCCCCCATAGCCCTGGTTGTATCCTCCATACTGCTGGTATTGGCCGTAGCCTTGGTTGTAGCCGCCGTATTGCTGTCCGGGGACAAAGGACTGGGCGCCGGGCGTGAAGGATGGCCCGCCGGGGGTGAAGCCTCCGGCGTTGGGGTTGTTGAGATTGAGGCCCTGTGCCTGCTGTGAGAGTCGCTCCTCCTCGTCTTCCCAGCTGTCGGCCATGTTGGAGGCGGCGTGTGCGGTGGTGGGCGAAGTGTAGTGTGCGAGTCGTCTCGGTGGCGGAGACGGGTAATTTGTACTCGTATGGCGATGGGAGGCGACTAAGGAGTGACTGGCGGGTTTCTAGGCGCGGCCGTTGGGAGCGTCGTCGTCGGCGAAAAGTAAGAAATGTGCGCGGGTCGCTGCTGCCACCCAAGATTTGGCGGGGTCGCTACCGTCGCTACCGTCGCTACCCAGTTGCCTGGTGGGGCTGACTCAATGCTTCAGTGGCAGGCAAACAAACAGCAGGCACGCTTCAACGCGTCTCCCGCTCAACCTTGGTTCTTACAACATCATCGATTACCACATCATCGTTAAACCGTTCCAGTATTCGCTACTCAGGTATTTAATAAACCATTCTGCCCTCTCACTATTGCATAGCTAACAATGTCGCCTCACTCAGACTTGCCTCCTCCGTATTCCTCACGACCGCCAATGGTCTTGATAGATGCTACAGCGTGCTGCACCTGCTGGCCCTGTCCTTTCGCTCCACCTTCCGAAGGGTCCACACCAGAGACTCTACCCGCATACAACCGCTATACAGATTGTGTTACCCTCCTGCTCGCTCTACTCATCGTAGCTGTTGTCTTCATCTCCATCTGGGGCATTAGACCGGTTCTCGAAAAACACCCCGAGATTGCTGAGAAAGCCATTGAAAAAGCGAGCAAAGAAATAACACACGCTGTCAAGCAGAGATTCCGGTCGCAAGCGTTCATTGCCTGAATCTACCATGGACGTCTTACTAGCAAAGGTATGACTGTATTCGGACTCTTGGTGCTGTCACGAGCAGTTCGCACAGTAGTGTCTCTGGGACGGACCCGGCAGAGTTAACCACATGACAGGTAACCCAGCAGGCTATGACCTATGCCATCCGCAGCGGAATAGCCATTACCAGCTCCTACGCGCTCAAGCAATGTGGCCGCCTAATGAAGACCGTGGATGGTCGCGAGAAAGACGAGCTCGCTACCTTGCAGCTGCGCCTCGATTCAAAAATCAGAATCATCTCGCCAGCAATCGACATGATCGAGCTTATTGCCGCCCGGGGAAACACGTCGCTCGAGTCGGCAGTGACGCTCACCAAGTCACTTCGATGGGATATCCAGACGCTAGGTAGCCGTGTGGAAACGGCCGTCGCCGAAGAGCAGCTTTCACGAAGGGGTAGCTCCAAGGCCAAGTCACGAGCCCAGAACGATATCGAGCTTAACATCATCATCTCCGAAATGAAGAAGCTCCTCGAGCGAATTGAAGATGCGGTTCCTCTGATCAACTTGGCCATCACCACTTCCGGTGTAAGCCTTCACACAACTCTCCCGGTTACAGTATCGCCATCACGCTTGCTGCAGGCCAGCACCTTCTTGACGGGTGGGGACATGCAGTACTGCAGTTCAAAGCCTAGAGCTCAACAGATTGGACCAACCTTCACTTTATCCATGTACATGCTCTTCTCGGGTTACGCCAATAGACCGCATGGAGAAAGCTTTCGAGAGACAACATGGAAGGAAGTCATGCACAAAGCCCGTGTAACCCTTCTGCGAGTGCCACTCGACAATGTCTACGACTATCCGTCACCATTTGGACAAGACCAGCGACGAGCCGATGAGGCTAACCATCGTCATATACCCTCTGACAGCGCACTGCAAGAGTTTGCATACCAGCTGCTCATCGTCGAAGACCTTGATGATGGCCGCATGCACGACTTTGAGGACGGTGAGCCTCACCCAGAACCATATGACGGAGTTGCACAGGCCGGTGTTCGTGAGGTTGTCCCCATTCACGAGATCTCTAAGATTTTCTACGCGGATACCGGCAAGATACTGAACATCGGCACCGAGGGCGAGACCAACAACCCAATTTTGCTGATAAAGCGGGATGTCAACGCTGCACCTCCGCGCCGCATGATGGAGCGAGATGCTGTGGAGACTGGCTATGATTCGGACGACTCTCACACTGTCGGAGGTGCCGATGAAGCGGACCCAGAGCAAACAGAGTTGGACGCCCAGCTGCGACGCGAGTCTACGCCTAATCTCTATGAGGATCGAGTTGAAGAGCCAAGCATACCGACCTTCCCTTGGCGTCTGCCACCGACACTGGATCTTGAGTGGATAGCCTTGGAAGTGTTTTCGGAATATCCATCAACAGACTCGGAGTTTGACGAGACTGAGGAGTCCGAGCTGGACATGTCATCGCCTACACCGGCAGAGCCTCTCCAACAGCGTACCCGCTCTGAGTCGCCGGTTTTTCTTTCCCGGCTATCCAACCTTGACCTCCGTCCGTCGACGCCATCTGAGACGTCACCGCCTCCACCAAACACCCAACTCATCCCCTCCCCTCAGAAGGCATACGTACCCGCACCGCAATACATACCGCAAGCGCCAACGACACTACCACCGATCAAGAGTTCGCTCTCACTTCTAGAGATGCTCATTCGTCTCACTGCTCTCCAACAGTTCCAGCAGTCATCGCATCTAGCCATTCCCGACGAATTCCTAAACTTCTTTCTATCCGACAGCAGCACCGTGGGCGCAGGGAGTGACGCTGATCTTCGCCGCCGTGTACGACGGGAGGCTCGTATGAGGGTCGGCTTCGACCCGTATGACGAGAGTCCAATCAAGCGCCGCGGTGAAGAGTATTTAGAGCACGAACTCCACGAGGGCGAGCATGTGTATGAAGCTACATCCCCAGTAGACAGTTCAGCATACGATTACGAAGGCTATCCGACTGGTCGAGCATCAACAATCTCCTCACATTCACGCGCTGGAACGCCAATTCACTCGCCTTCATCGCCTTCGTTCCCCGGCTCCACACCGGCACCCAGCAGCCGTTCAAAGTCGTCTACCAATATCCTACATGACAGTCGACCGTCGCTCACGCATGTGTCGTCCCCAAGCCCGCTACTAAGACGAGCGACTACACAGCCGAATCAGAACAAGAGCATGAGGCAGCCTAGCTTCAGAGGACTACCTACTGCGCCTCCGACATCTAGCTCACCCCGACAAGCACGGCCTGGTCCTGGCGTGCAGGCTTTCAGGGGTAGTGTGGCGCCCGACACGCCGCCCAACAGTGTGGGGAAGCAAGCATAGAGTAAGACAGATTCGCAATGAGGTAGGGATAGACTAGCAGCATGCGTCGCGATTAAAGCTCTTTGCAATCTGCATCATTTCGGCGTTTTTTGAGCGATATGCATCATAGCAGGAGTTCGAGATACCACTTCGTTTCCCAAAGAATCAATTAAATAGCATCACGAGCACGCATCAATTTGTGTAGAAATGGATTGTATTCACGTAACCTGCATATCATGTGTTATACCGGACATGATGATCCTCATCGCGCCTTGCGCCAGTACGCCCTTCAAAACTAAACCAGACTCAACCCATCCTCACGACACTTATTCACATCCGGCATCGGCCACGTACCCTATAATTGTTACTCCCAATCCTCCTCGTCACTTTCCTCGGCCACACCCTTCTTCTTCTCCTGAGGACTCCCCGGCGCCCTACTCGGTGCGCGGCTCGTGGCTCCACTTACAAGGTCATAGCTTGCATCGCTGTCCGCTACGCTCTTCTCATCATGTGATCTACGCGGTTGTGCGGGTTTAAGCAATGCGTCGTCCGCAGGCTTGTCTTCCTCAGGCTTGAGTGTCTTCACTGACGCGGCAAGACTCGTGGCGGACTTATTGCTTGGCTGTTCGGTGGCGGCGGGCGATGAGGTTTCGTCGTCGGAATCTTCGTCCCAGGCTACTTCTTCTTCGTCGGCGGGGGTGGATGCTGTGACCTGTCAGTCCCACTTGTAGGTGAAAGTCACGGCTTGTGAAGTGCCTCATACCCTTCAGCATCTCCCTCCTCCTCTGTTCCTCACTTTCAATCACATGTCTTAGGAAATAGTATCTGCACCAGAACGTGGTGTAATCCACCTTCTCTGGCACACATCTCTCCATCGCGCTTCTCAGCTCCCCATGCTTCTCCAGATCCGTTGCGATTGCATCCGTCTTCTTCTCCACATCAAAAGCGCCCTTCCAGTCTTCCCATTGAGGGCTGGTAGGGTCTTTGAGGAACGAGTCCAAAGTAGAGTGGATGACATGTAGTTGCGCATCGAAGCGTGTGGCGTGTACGACTTTCTTTCCGCTGCTATCCTTGGACTCGAAGAGTACATCGCCGTTCTTGTCGGCTTCGGAGCCAGATTCGGGGGGAGCAATGGTCACGGCGTCACGCAGGAAGTTGCGGATGTTGGAGCCAAATTTGAGGAGGGCCTCGTCGGCTGCGTCTTCTGCCTTTTCTATTTCTTTGAAGCGTTTTGTGGCTTCTGACCTGAAGAGTGACAGTATGCCCTCGGCTTCCTTCACGATGTCTGCAGGGAGCGATTCGGGGCGGTCTGGGTGGACATCCGGGTCTTCCTTCGCTTGCTCGCGCGGAAAGGCGTCTTTGTCTGTCGACTCTGGTTTTGAACCTGTAGGCTCGCCAGCCTGGACAGACAAGTTGCGCGCATGGGTTATCAGGTTGGAGACACCGGCGGTGGCAGTCTTGCTGAGCGGTGCGTATTGCTTGCTTGCGCTGTCGTAATACTGCTCGCCCTGTGCCTGCGTTAGACAGAAGCTGCTCGCGCGTTGCATGTTTTGTTCCCTACCTGCTTCTTTACCGTGCCTAGGAAACCGCCCAGTCGCGCCGCCCATGGGCTACTTGATATCGCTTTGTAGGCATCTTGGATCTCGGAATTGATGTTGCTCGTCGTCTGCTGATGGGTGCTGTCTCCGCCAGGCTGTTGCTTGGTAGGCTCCTGAGGATAGCTCTCCTCCTGTATGTGATCGTACGCGGAATCCATAGCAACAGACAGTCGGGGCCGGCTGTGCGAGTGGTACGAGTCGTGGGGAGAGCTCAGACTGGTGTCCGTCGTGAGACAGTCCGGGTGGTGCATCAAGGGTCCAAGCGGGGATCTGCACCTCCGCAACCAGCGGCGCTCCTTGGCGAACATGAAGTCAGGCACGGTTGACGTTACACAAGAGCAAACTTCAACATGCGACACCATGTTCGACTCGAATTCAAACTTATCTTTATGTTTTCTCTATTTCGGAATCTCCACCTCACCAGAGCGCCATGCCTTGCGCAAGTGCACCGGTCTTTTGCTGCTTCATTTCCACGAGAGTTGTGCGGTTCTGACGCGGTTCCTCCTGCACTGCTAGGAGGCAGATGCGTGGTTGTTCGCACGACTGCACACTGGAGAACATGCCCCGGATCTTGCTTCTTCTCTACCAAGGCGGCGCTTCGCATTCTAAACATCAGAAGGCCACTGCCGTTCTTCACCTCTTCTTCTTCCCCACCACCTTTGTGAAACCGTCCTCATCCACCTCCGGCTCAGGCTTCGGCTTTGAAGGCACCAACGCCGGCGCATCGCCCATTTCCACGTCCTCATCATCCTCGTCACTCTCCTCGTCCACGCTATCCCATTCGGCCTCCTGATTGCTCTCCCTCACACTCACACTCCCCGTCGCAACCTCCTTTCCCTTCCTCTCCTCCCACTTCTTCTGCAGGTTATCCACTGTCGTCGTGTTGCCCTCTCCTATCTCCTTCCTTATCGCCATGATTTCTCGCGCAACGTTGACTTCGGTTTCGTCTTCTAGGCGGACGCCGAACTCGTCTTCGAGGACTTGGAGCAGCATGACTTCGACATCTTCAGCATTCGTCGAGGCTTCTGAGGCGAAAAGGTCGGAGATTTGGCCTGCGAGCCAGTCGCGCTTGTCTGAGGAGTCAGGCCCGCCCCACTGGTTTTGTACAGCGACGGTCAGGTCGGGCCAGTTGAAGAGGGAGTGCCAGATTCCGAGGTCGAATTTGGCCTGCAGTTGCTCTGGGGAGAGATTGTTAGATCTGGCCGCCCGGTCATAAGGCGAGTGCATACCAGGTATCGCTGCCGTAGCTGAGGAGGCCGTAGACATGTTGGCTATCTTTTTCGTGCTTAAGGACAATGCGCGTGAATTGGCGCCACATCAAAAGTTTCCAAAACTAGTGGGCTAGCAGACGTTATCGATAACAGCCCCGCCATGCCATTCCACGTGAAGACGCGAGTTGGGCTAAGCCCTTAGCTGCGCGTTCCCATTCGCACACCACTGAGCATGTTATGGCCTTCAAGGATCACATTCCAACGAGAGAATAGAAGACCAAGCCTCGTTTATCATCGACTGCGGCGAACCCAACTTAGATCGATGGATCAGTTACATGGATATACCTGGCGCCACTCCTCAATCTGCAGCATGTCGGAGAGGGCTCCGTTGATTGAAAACTCAGACTGCCCGCCATTTTAGAGCTACTCCTTCACAGATGATAATCGCAGATCATAAGACCGTTCAAGCATGCCTAAAGTGTAGTGCACACCGTCGCATTATCGGGTGATGGTGGCGCAGGGATGGAGGGGTACAGATGGAGACCGCTGGCTGTTCCCGCGGCACTAGCGACAAACTTCAGACCGGTGACGTAATGGAGACTTTGTTGATCTCCCAAACCTTGCTTCTGACGCGCTTTCCGCCTCGTGATCTAGACCATCCCTAGGGTTTAATCATTATTAAATCTCCTTGGACCCTGATCCCGCAAAGTCTTACACATTTCCCCCTCCAGTTCTGTAGTTGTAAGTCGCAGTGGGCCAACTCATTTCCGCTCAGACGCCAGCCCCACCACAAGATACTAACTTTCAATCTCCCCCAGGGCTGAGAATCCGTTGCACAAATTCGAATCTTGACATCGGGCTATACTCACGACAACATGTCTGCACCAACTTCTGCTACAAGCGAGCTGCCATCGCGCAGTCTGACGAACCGCTCTGCTGATGAAGATGCAATTCCAGGAGAAGATACCTCTGAGGTAAGACGCTCTACAGTGGCAGGGAAATATAGCACTAAGCAACTGGGCAGGTCACGAGGCTCTTCTCTGAACGACTACAAGCGTGGAAGCATGCCGTCGCATATCTCGAGGATTATGTTACGGCGACGGAGAAGACGAATCATGCCCACGGCAAGGAATACGAGAGAGTGCTAAAGGTAGGCTCTTCACGGAGATATATGGTCTATGGAGGATGCTAATCTGGGATAGACGGTCAAAGACCCCTTGAAGGAAGGCCACCACTTCGACCAGTCGTTGGGTGGTGTCGCCGGCATGTTTGAAAACATCAGGTCCAACACACAAGTAAGTTTCGTCTAAATCTACAGTTCACTGCACTTCTGACCGGCTGTGCAGGGTATCTCGAACCAGCACTACGAAACCGCGAAGCAGCTGAAGGGCGCTATCCTTCCCATCTTCGAACGCCTACACACCGAGATCAAGAACAAGGGCAAAGAGCTCACAAAAGGAGCTGGCAAGGGTAGCAAGGCCGTCGACAAGGCTCGAGCACATACCCAGAAGCATATCGAGATGCTCGGACAATACACAGCAACCTACGATTCACACGCTGGCAACTTGAAGGCCACCGACGATCCCTACATCCTCCAGCGTGGTGTCATGCACCGCCTGAATAAGCAGATTCAGGAAGAGAACAACAACCGACAAGATCTGATCAGCGTCCAGAACTCGTTTGCACAGTTCGAAGCGCATATCATCAAGACGATTCAGCAGGGCATGGGTCAATTCCTGCAGGTCATCAACGCACAGGCTGAGCATACCAAGGCTGCCTACGGAGACATGGTCGGAACCACGCAGCGTGTTCCTCTGGACTTCGAGTGGAACGGCTTCATCCAGCGCAACAACACCGTCCTCATCGATCCCTCGTCACCTGCTCGGACCATCTCCCAGATCAGCTTCCCCAACCAAAACCATCGCGCTACTCAGCCGCTCATCTCCGGCTCGCTTGAGCGCAAGGGTAAGATTATGCGCTCCTATGACACCAACTACTACGTGGTTACCCCCTCCAAGTTTCTCCACGAGTTCAAGACCGACGACGATTTCGCCAAGGACCCTGTACCCGAATTATCGGTCTACCTGCCCGACTGCATGATCGGCGCCGTAAACGGAGCGAAGTTCAACGTCAAGGGCAAAGACGTGTCGAAAGGCAAGTTGGGCGGGGCTTTCTCTATGAGCCACGAGTTGCAGTTCAAGGCGCACACGCCGCAGGCTGCGAACCAGTGGTGGGAGATTATTCGCCAGGCGGCTGGTACGGTCACGAATGAGCTTCCCGAAGGAAGTGTGCCTACAAGCCCGGTCACTGGGAATGATAGCACTGACGGTGCGACGCACAATGCATATGGGGGTGAGAAGCAGCCGGCCCCGCTTCAGACGCAAGGTCTGCAACATTCCGGCACAGCTACGACGGACCATGCCGATCCAGGTAATGCCACTGCGCCAGGTACTGCTGCTCCTCACAGCGCTGCTCCGGGTAGCGCTGTTACACCCGGTAGTGCCGTTCCTGGAGAGCCTGGGAAGTACTAAGGGCATCATACCATGCTCAACCGGTGGAATAAGGCTGATCCCTAGTCCAGCTGAAAGGCGGTGGAGGTTGGAGTCGACTTCTTAATTTGGTTTCCGCTGCTCCCTGCGTGACTTATACTCCCTCTTTCTAATTCGACACTATATATCCACCTAATAATGATACCACGCGTTGCATTTGTCTGTTTAGCTAATCGAAGTTGATAAACTCTTGTTCAATCCGACATCTGTCGTACATTCAAATTCACCCTCTTCCCCGCCATCCACCCACTCCATTTTTCATATTCTCCTCCTCCGTCCGCAGTTCCAGGCCAGTGCGTCAAGTACTCAGGACACGTCCCGGGCACAATCTGCGGAACACCATGCCATGCAAAGCGAGATGCGCCACTCATGTACACAGCGCTTCCGGAGCGGAGCCGCAGTGTCAGAACTTGCTCTTGCCCATCCGAGTCTTGATCAACGGGTATTGAGGTCCCGACGACGAAGACAGCGTCACAGCCCAGACTTACACTAATCAGGCCGGTTGAGCTGGTTTCAGCGACGTCCCGGTGCACGCTTAACGTATCCCCGGGAGAATAGATGTTGACAATGGCGGCTTCGGCCTTGGTGTCGGTGAAGATCCCTTCTAGCAGTTCTTTGATATCCCGTGGGAAAGGGGGCGGTGCAGCATCGGGGTAGCGTTTTGCAGTCCAATCATACTGCCCGCCGAGGGTTGTCCAGCGGAGTTTCTTGTTCAACAACTGACTGATATTCAGAGGTTTGTGAACTGAGGGGTCGATGGGAGTGGCGATGATGAAGGGGGAGGCTGGGGTAAGGGAGAAGTATGACGATGGTGAGGCTGGGCTTGTAGAGGATGGTGGTGGATAGGAGACGTTGTAATGCGTGTGTATGTTTGTGAGATGCGCGGGGTTGGAGAGGTCGCGGTGGAGTAAGCGGGAGAGAAGGAGGTGTTGGATTTCAGGCGGAAGGAGGGTGGGAATTATGCGAAGTCCTACCGTTGGTCAGGACGTGATAGTTGTGCACAAACAGGGGATACAATGCAGAAGAAGTTAAAAGGATCGACAGAGGAAATATGGGAAGAAAGGCTGCAAAGACTTTGAAGGGGTAGCAAGTGGAAGGAAGGCATAGCCGCCCCAATGCCGAGTGGATATTCAGGGACTAACATGCTACTGAGTTAATGTATAATGTAGTATTGCCTTACCTGGCATATCTTCGTGTTCATATACGGGTATCTTGGTGGGTGAGTCGACTTGCCCATCTTCACCAGAAAAAGCTCCAAACGTGGCGATCAGATGCTCGCTTCTCCACTCGTCGACGACACGAATTCTGCTGCTTGTAGACTCTGATGCATCGCTAGACAGATCTATGATTTCTCGATCCTGATCTAGCTCTTTCAAGGTCATCTTCTGGTATTTCTTGTAGACACGCCGTATACTCTCGGGTGGGCGCTGACGTGGGTCCAGTCGCTGCATGTTTGCGTTCGAGTTATTCGGAGTTGGTATCCGAGCGGCCGTGACAAGCAATTGTGAGGGTGCCAAAGCCTGGTAGGCGCAAAGATCAGTTGCACATGCAAATGTCGAGGATTGCCGGGATGCACAAGCGCAGGGGTCTTGACTAAGCTCGCGTTTGTGGCTGTGGCGCGTTACCCGATCCGGTCAGGGAAGGAAGCGACGACTGTTTACCTCGCGTTTTTCCGATGCACAACATCGACTCTGGCGCTCCTTTACCCCCGCAACCCCCTCCGCCTCACCCAGGTTACTAACCCACAGGTGCATTCGAGTCTTCAGCCAGCCTACTGGTGCAAGCCACTTCCACGCTTGCTCAATCCTCTTTCGCTGCGAGCCAGGGCGTTCGAAACAGCCAAAGTATAGCTTGACCGCCTGTCGTCTGAAAGGCTCCCAACGTAGATCCCGCCGCCATGGAGAACTATCAGAAGCTGGAAAAGGTGGGAGAGGGTATGATGACGCCTTTTAGCAAGTCGCCATATCTCGCCTGGACTAACCTTTGCGACAGGCACATACGGAGTCGTCTACAAGGCGCGCGACCTCACCACCAAGGACCAGCGCATTGTTGCCCTCAAGAAGATCCGCCTCGAAGCCGAAGATGAAGGCGTGCCCTCCACCGCCATCCGCGAGATCTCGCTGCTCAAAGAAATGAACGACCCGAACATCGTCCGCCTCCTTAACATTGTACACGCCGACGGGCACAAGCTCTACCTTGTCATGGAGTTCCTCGACCTCGACCTGAAGAAGTACATGGAGGCGCTGCCCGTGAGCCAAGGTGGCCGTGGCAGGGCGCTGCCGGAGGGCTCTGGGCTCGCGGGGCAGATCCCCATCATGGACGATAAGATGGTCAAGAAGTTCATGATGCAGCTATGCCAGGGCGTCAAATACTGCCATTCTCACCGCGTCCTACACCGCGATCTGAAACCACAGAATCTGTTAATTGATAAGGATTGCAATCTCAAGCTGGCGGATTTCGGCTTGGCTCGCGCTTTCGGTGTTCCGCTGCGGACGTACACTCACGAGGTGGGCTAGTCGGAAGCATCTGGTTACAAAACTTGCACTGACTTGCTCCAGGTTGTCACTCTGTGGTACCGATCTCCGGAGATTCTCCTTGGTGGCCGACAATATTCCACCGGCGTCGACATGTGGTCAGTTGGTTGCATTTTCGCAGAGATGTGCACCCGCAAGCCTCTCTTTCCGGGTGACTCAGAAATCGACGAGATCTTTAAGATCTTCCGGTGAGTACCTCCTGCAACCGTGGCCTCGATGTTTCTAACATTTGCCAGCATTCTCGGCACACCCAACGAACAGGATTGGCCGGGCGTCACATCGTTCCCCGACTTCAAACCCTCGTTCCCCAAGTGGGCCCGAACAGACATTGCGAACATCGTCACCAACCTTGACGAAATAGGCCTTGACCTACTCGACGCCCTGCTCGTGTACGATCCTGCGGGACGCATTTCAGCGAAACAGACGGTCATTCATCCATACTTTGGCGGCATGAATGGGGACACGCGTCACGAGTATAGCAATGGTTATCACTAAGCTGCTAGAAGTCCCTGGAGGATGCTACGACTGTTACGGAGTTTGATGGATGCATGATTCGCGCAATGTACACAACACCTAGTGTTCACTTGAGATGTCCCTTTGTCTTGGATAGGAGGGATTGCGCTGTGCCCAACCTGGCCAGTGAGCGGCGTTTCGGCAGAACATGTTACAATTTTTGCGCATTCGGCATCATTGCGGGTAGAGCATATCAGGGTCAATCTTAACCTCGTGTATCAGTTTGCTTGCCATGTGTTTGTTGACTTTTCGATTTGTTGTTGGTGTTGCAAGAGAGGAGTCTGACGTAACTACTTGTCCGTCGCCCCACTTCAGCCCTACGAGAAGGGTCTCGAGAGTGTTGATACTTCCCATGGCCACACTTTCTCCGTGTTGACCATGACTTCATCCCCACCCAAACTGCTACCGCCGACGACTGGCCCTCGTCTAATTGTATATCACCAAACCTTCCACGACTCGGAAGGAACCTACCACTCGCTCCTTCCTTTGCTCACAAACAACACTGGAGTTACACATGTGATCGTGGCTGCAATACACCTAAACAGCGAGCCTGGCAACATCACGCTAAACGACCACCGCCCAGATGATAAGAGATTCGATCAGCTATGGGGCGAAGTGAATTGGCTGCAGGGGAGTGGTGTCAAGGTCTTGGGCATGCTGGGTGGTGCGGCGAAGGGCAGCTTTGAGAAGTTGAGCGGAGATGACGAGAGTGTACGTCCGCTGCAATAGGATGACAACGTTGTTGTTACACATTGGCAATCTCGTGGCTAACGAGAGGTAGTTTGAAGCCTACTACACCCCGCTGCACGCAGTCCTATCCGTCTACAAGCTCTCCGGGCTAGACCTCGACATCGAAGAACAGGTCCCCCTCTCCACAGCCACACGTCTCATCTCCCGCCTTCGCGCCGACTTCGGCCCAGACTTCCTCATCACGCTCGCGCCCGTGGCAACAGCACTCATACCTGACCCAAACGTCCCACCGCACCTACGGCCTCCGCGCCCCATGCTCGCTTCCGGGCCGAGCCCAAACCCGCTGCACCCGACATTGCCGCACCTTAGTGGGTTTAGTTATCCCGAGTTGGAGTGCAGTGTCTATGGAAGAGAGATTGCGTGGTATAATACGCAGTTTTACTGCGGTTGGGGTGATGCGGGAACAACTCAATGGTACGACGCCATCATAGCCGCGGGCTGGAGACCAGAAAAAGTCGTCATGGGCGTCGTCACGAATCCGGGCAATGGCGCAGGACATGTACCCATTAGCAAGCTCAGGTATGTATGTGCGCAGTTGAGGGAGAAGTACAAAAACGTAGGTAGAGGCTTTGGCGGCGTCATGGGCTGGGAGTACTTCAACTGCGGCGACTGCGAAGACGATCTTGTTCATGTCTCTTCCCTCGAGCTCAACAACGAAACTGTTCAGTCAGGTTGGGTTGCGGCGTTGGGTAGGATTCTGCGCGTTGAACAGCCACCCCATCCGCAGACATCACGCCCGCCGCTGGGCGTAACACCCGAGCAGATACGCCAGATGGTCACCAACCTACCTCAAGCGAGAGCACCCTGGCCGGATGAGGAGGTGCAGAAGTTGGTGGTACTAGGTTTCGCACACAACGAAGCCATTGCTGCGCTCAATGCTACGGACGGCAATGTTGAATTGGCCGCGGGCTTCCTGTTTGAGCAGTATCCGCAGTAGGCATGCAATGTGTGATATGAGCACTGAGTCAAGCATCCTTCATCAGCATGTCTCACACCAGTCATATCACGCACATGTCACATCCCACGCGTATCTCCCCTTCAGGATAGTGAAGGCTGATCGAAGCGCTACTTTGACGCCGTTGTCGATCGCTTACAGTAGAGAGGGGGCTACGTAATCCGTGTGTCAGCCTAGTTGGCTGCTCTAGAACGTTAGGTGGAGAGGCTGATGCAGGAGTGGAGATGATGATGGCGGGTTCAAGTGTTCTGCTGTGTCTCGATGCTTACGGTCTTGTTGGGAAAGATAGGGAGTGCAGTGTCTCGCTCTAAGATCTCCGAGGTGAGAAATCACTCAAACATCAAGTGGTGAGGGGTGGAAGTGGTGGATCGTGTCTGCGACACTTGACGAGTGGGTATGCATGTACATGCAGCAGAACTGCGACCCACAAAAGATAAAGTCAATCCCAAAACAGGGAAATGTGTCTCTTGTTACTCAAAGACGAATGCTGTTGTACCACTTCACTACCTGTGGTATCTGACCCCTTATTCCAAATCTTATTACACACATGATGACTCGATGCCATGAAAGACACTCGGAGACCTAAAGCAATGAGTTGGGAAACATGAGAACATGCCAGAATTTGAACCGCCATAATGACATGCTCATCGGAGTCGCTAATATGCAATCGTGAATCTATAACCCATCCGTGACCGTGAATGCTGAAAAAAAAAGAACAAAAACATGTAAAATCGCCCGCCTCTTTGTCTTGAGAAATGCCGTCCAAAAGCAAACACTTCCAGGTACTGGCAATGAAAACCCACACAGGCCTATGCTACCCAATGTGCCGCAGCGCCCTTCTAAACCCCGAAAGGCCATCAATTGTTTCACGAATCGAAGCCGCCGAGGAAGACGATGAAGATCTCTGTCGAACCTTTGGCTGCGGCACCTCCAGGAGACGGCCTGTCCGCGAAGAGCTACGACTCCGGGACGCAGACAGGGGGGATAGGAGGTGAGATCGGCTTGATAGCGAGGAGCTTGTTGATGGTGTTCGTGGAGTTTGCGTAGAGTCGCCGGATGACGAGGAGGAGGTGGATAGTGTTGGCGTGAGAGCGTGGGGTTGACTATTAATGCGAAGAGAGATATTAAACGGTTGTGCTAAGAAGAGCAAAAGTATAGACAGAGAAAAGCGCAACATGGGTATTGGTGTGCTTTCAGGGAGTGGGGAGATGCAAAAAGGCAGTCATGTCTTTGCGCCTGGCTAACAAAATGAATGCCTCAACTAATATCAACCTGAAGACCTTAATGGGCTTATTCGCATCCTACTAGGAGGCTTCAAAGCATTTTCAAGGCCTCCAATATCTGCGATACTGTGTTTGTGGCATCCGTTCTGCGACAGGCACGACGGTATAAGGTGTGTAAGATGGGTGGATTACCTTCCATCATCACTAGACCTAGGGCTTTCCCTCCGACTGTTGATTTGCGTATTCCTGTACGTTTCCTCATTCAGGGTGTCCAGACTTCGTGCGGGGCTGGGAGTCGTTCCTCTACTGCCTCTACTTCTATTTGGAGATCCGGGCCTGGAGGTCGCTATCGCGTAGCTTGGGAGATCCATATCAACCACAACCGGAGTCCTCGATATGGGTGTGCGCAGGGCAGTGTTATAGCTTGGCGTTCGTGCTAGTGCATCCATATCGTAGTTTGCAGGTGGCAGGTCGAAGTAGGACTGCTCGCCATTGACTGCCGGTGTGCTGTCGCCCGACGAGTGGTGTCTCGACGGTTGGAAGCGAGATAGTCGGTCGTTGTGCGACATGTCGAGGTTCTGCAGACGGTGCTGAAGCGCCGCGGCAGATGCACCGCCACCGGGCTGTTGCGCTACGGCATCTAAAGAGGTGAGATCCTCTGCGGAGCCGCTGCGGCTATGGGCGTAGAAGGGCGTGTTGGCACCGCTGTTCATAATACTGTGGTAGCCACCTGGCGTCATGAAACCGGATGGATCGATGTCGTTATATAGCTCGTCCAGCTGATGTAGCCCGTACGTAGGCGGAGCGTTCTGGTTGACCTCATCTTGGATCGCCTGCGCATTCAAAATGTTGGTGTCGACCACTACGCTCTGATCTTCGTTGGGGGGCAGATTTGGCGAGATAAATAGATGGACATGGTTTTTCACCAAGAGCTGGCTGGTGTGACCCTCTGGGTTCTTCAGGTTGACATATAATCGCAACTTGTGCGTCAAGCGAATATTTTCCGTGTCGACAGACTGGCGGCAGTTCTTGAGTGACTTGGGTAGATCGAGCGACATTGAGAAGCGGTGAGACTCGTCGAATAGCTCGTCTGCGCCGTCTACGTCGTTTGGAACCGTTCGCGCGGAGTTTTCTGGCATGTTGCCCTCTGTTACAGCGACCTGGATGTCCGTTTGATGACTTATTCTCCGCCCAGCGTAATCGGCGAACAACTGCCGTGACTCTATGAGCTCCATCTTGATTGTGGATATCTCCACACCCTTTCTCAGCGGTATTAATACGAAATCGGCGGTTATGTTGGTCCCGATGATGTAATTCTTTTGCGGCACAGTAATCTTGTACGCCAACTTGTTCGCCCAAATGTCCTCGTTGATCTGCTCCATAGGCATGGTTTCGAGCAAATCGCGGCCGAGGGTTCTGATGACGCGGATATGAGTGGTAGCAGAGAGCTGCTTGCTCATGTACCCTCTATCCACCGAAGCCTTCAGATTGTATACGACCCAGTTGGTGGGCAGGCCCTCTACGCTCTGGTCGAGATTGTTGGGCATCTTGAAGGTAAATTCCCACTCATGGTATCCCGCATTGATTTTATGGGCTTTGTTCTTGTTGCTTCCCTCGACGGGGAACAGGTTGAGGTTCTCGACGAGGAAATTCGTCTTTTGTGTTATGGGCTGCGGGCTGACGGTGTTGGTCAAATGCCATCTATTCGCCGACGATTAGCATGCGATTTCGTGCATGGGGTGATGGAGGTGCCAGCGTACGAGACCTTCCGCGTACCCGTTAGGGAAATGCGCACGCTCCTCACTGTTATCGATTCTGGGTTTGTGAGGACGAGCTTTCCCCGCAGCTCCGTCTCGTGTGACTCGGATGACTCCCCATAGAAGACGACGAATGGCGACTCCGGCCTAGAAGCTGGTTAGATTGCGCCATTGACTCTCCAGAAGCTCGCAAGTCGGTGCTTGCGCATTGGTGAGGCGTACTTGATCTCCAGGACAGGCGCGACGTTTCTGCCAAATACTCCCACGCTCGGGCGAGGCATCATGTAACGAGGGACAAGCAAAATCCACCAAAAAAACCAAAAAAACCTCGGACTCGAATCACCGGAAATTCGCGCAATGAAGTATGGAGAGGCTTCAATCGCAGGCTGATCGGAGACCAGGGAACAATGTCACGCCGGGCTTCGAGGCGTGCTGCGGATGCCGGCAGGAGTTGCGATGCATGCAGCCCGTATGCGAATGCAAATGAGGTGTGGTGAGAAAGTGGCTGTTCGGGCTGAGACGAACGTGGGTGTGAGGTTGGATCAGGGCAGGATCATTCGACGAGCGAATGGCTGCGGTAAGGATAAGTAATGTAGGGCGTTGCTCAGCTGGCGCCGCCGCGTGTTGGTTCCAGGTTAGATATACCTCGCAGACAGCACGCAGCGTGGGATATGCGGCCAAGGGCGGCCTGCCTCCGTTGCCTATCCTAGCAGCTAATGCACCCTGATGAGCTCACGGTAACAAGTGGAGCCGCTGGCTGCTCGCGTCGTTGTCTCTAGGCTGGCTAGCGCGCTTCTGACCGTGTCTTATTAGAATTTTCTGGCGGTGACGTTCTGCAGGGCTTCAAAGAAGGTGTTCCGAGAGGTTCCCGCGAACGGCGGCATGACTGACACCTGCCTGTCGCTACTCGCACCCTCACAACGCTGTGCATGCTCAGTCGGCTCCCAAGCAAATAATGCTGCGCGCTTCAGTGACGCAACTCAAAACCACGAATGACTTGATCTACAAGGGCAGAGTGACCCATACGAATCCGCAATGATTGCGCCACAGATGCATGTCTAGGCGCATGGGTACCGCATCGGCCAACACGCAAAGATAAGCCGAGACGCTGGTGGCATGCGATAATGCACATTGCCGGGCAATGTCGAAACATGCTAGTTTGCACGCGGAGCGCTACAGCCTTTGGCTGCAAGGAAGCCTCTCAGAGCAGGTTCTAGCTCCACGGGTCCAAACAAGACAGCTTTGTCTTTTGCCTCTATCAACATAAAACGCCAGGCAGACTGAATTCTCCATCACCATCACCATGCCATACCCTACCATGCCATCGCCTTGACATCATCATCACAATCTGATCCTAGACTCGATGCCGTCCAAGGTATCCTCGGTGACACCGTTTGATTGCAACAAGCCATATCTACACTCGGCCCGAGCGGGCAAGGCGGAAAATCTGCGGCTAGCCCTGCGTTGCCGCACTTGTGGCATCGATCACCACCAGCCTCATGTAGGATTTCAGGATAAGAGGGCCCGGTTCCCGTAAGTATCCACACTGTATCGGTATCCACTGAGGAAAGCACAAGCCTGTGCATTAGTGAGGCTCTTTGGCCGCTACGATCCTCACACGCAATCGTGTCGAACTGTTGCGACGCATCAAAAAGTTGCGATTAACGTAATTTTGTGCAGACGTTGTTAATCTAGAGTCTGACTGGCGCTGCACGCATGCAAGTAAACGTGCATAGGGCTGAAGTGCCGAAATGCTCAATGCATGTGAGCCAGACATCGGGCTTTCCCGGGCGAACGAGAAGGCCGCCTAGACACCAGGATATACAACCTGCAGTTGCCTTGCAACCCTTGTTTCTGAACGACAACACCAATAGCCCACAGGCTTTTTCCAGATTTTCCAAAAGCCGCTTATCTAACCAACCATTACGGATTACTCGCACTCGCAGACGTCAAGTTGTCGTCGTTTGTAGCACCCTCCTTTGGCCGGTCCCAGGTCCTAATATGCCCTGCAAATAATACAAGTCAGCGATCCACTTCCTTATCAGTTCTCCATCGTTCAACAGAAAATTCATTTGAACTCAGTGGGTCCTTCGTGCAATACCAAAGCGGGTGTTGCGCACGAGCAGGCGTGGCGCAAGGATAAAGCCTTATCTTATATTTTTAGTGTGCCCTGTGGCACAATGCGATCGCGGCACGGAACGAAAAACGTGTTGCGACTTACCATTTTTGCATGATGTTATTATGCAGTCTTCCTCGAAGCCTAGCCAGCACAAGGGATGCTCGTCGACGGATTTTGCCTGTGCAGGATTTAGTATTGACATGTTTGTGTCAGTGATTTGCTGTAAATGGTGCCTTACGAGAACTGGAGGTAACATGGCCGTGCGCGCACGCGATTCAACAGGATGAACGACTTCCTCCTCGTCCAGCAGACTGCCTGAGGTGAGATTCGAGTTCGAACGCAACCTGTTGGCAGAGCTGTCTGTTCGCGTCCGCTGCATCTTCAGGTTTGTTGAGGCGATGCTGCCCCGTTGTCGCACCGAAGCCTGCGTCAAACATCAGACATTGCACGCATCAAGCTTGCAGGGGAAGACTTACCGCTCGCGGTCTGTGTAGCATGCCCACGCTGAAGTCCCATAACAGTAGCCGACAGTCCTCTCCCACACTCCCGATACGGTAATTGCGCTCGTCGCATCGCCACGGGTCAAATTGTACCGCCGTCACCCAAGAGTTGTGTCCTTGACAACGCGCTACTAGCATGCTGTCTTCCAATGACCAGATGGATACAAGATCGTCTTGGCCCCCTGTAACTACATATCGGCCGTCTGGTGACCAGCAAACGCAGATCATACCGCCATAGTAGCTCATGTAATGATGGAGCAACTTCTCCTTGAGAAAGTCAATAATCCGAAAGGAGCCATCTTCAGATACAACAGCAATGTGGCGACGATCGGGAGAGAATTCGAACGCGTTGACCTTTGAGCTTGAGACTTGCCAGTAAGATACCGGATTCGCTTTCTGGTTCTTCGAGTTGACGGACTTTTTTACTGTCAGCAATGCCTTCTTCTCTGCTTCAGATGTAATTTCTTCCGTGGCAGGCACATGTTCCTCCGTAGCAAACATGGCGTCCTCCTTTTCCTTGTCATACACTACCAAACTACCGTCCATATGTGCCGCGAGGAACAGATTCTCACTATTCGGAAGCCACCGGATGTCCGACACAGCTGTGCCATTGATCACACCGTTCTTGTTGATGCGCGAATACTTTTGGGACATTGGCTCATACCAGATGATGTCACCGGTCGAGAAACCCATGATGATATCGAGATGGTTGGGCCCTTTGGTGATTTGGTTGATATCGTGACATAGCGCGTGCGCTTTCGTGAACAGAATTTTAGTCAAATGCTCTTCCTTGATTGGCGATGTCAAGTCCAGCCATTGTAGCGCGCGGTTGATGTTCGCGAAAGCGTAGAGGCCATTGGGGTTGTGCTCCTGCAGTCGCTTGGTCAAGGCCTCATGTGGGATGACTCTCGATACGAAGGAAGAGTTGCTCTTAATAATGTTGCTCTTCGGTTTCCGCCTTTTTAGAGGGTCCTTTGAGTCCTTGCCGTTGATTATTGCCAACGCAGCATTACCCTCTCCGTATACCGGCGTCCGAAGACCGTCCAGTGGTGATGTCGCGATTCCATTCGCACCATGTGAGCCGACGTCGCTTGCTTGACTGTTCGTCTCATGCGGCGATTCCTGAATGCTTGGTGGGACTGGCGTCCGGGTGCTGTTTCGCGTGCCAAATCTATACAGTTGCGACTGAGATGGTTGGCGGGGCGCAAGCGCAACGATGGACAGCTTTGTGCCACACGTCGGCGGAGAAATGGTGGTCGCGAGAGGGTTGGGGTTGTGTACCGGAGCTTCTGAGGGATGCGGTGGAGGCGTAGCGAGGTGCAGGTCATCGCGAAGCAGGTAGGTTCCTAACATGGGGCCAAAGGTGAGCCCAGCGCTATATGATGGGTGTGTAAGGCGCAAGAATACCTTCTCCTACCACCAATTGGTACTCAGGCCCAGTGGGATGGCTGATACTGTTGTTCGTTTCGATCAGCTGCCCCGGGGGAACGCCAGGGTAGCCGCCGACAGGATATCGAGGAGGCGGTGGTAATACACTGCAATCAGTTCAGTCAAGCTACAATGATAGCCATGCCAATGGTAGTTGGCCGGACGGGCGGTAAACTCACAACATGGCTGCGGTGCAATATGATGGTAATTAATTAGCAGAGGTAGAGTGAGTCGTTATCGACCAGGTCCTGAAGGGTGGGGTAGCAGGCGCGACATATGGCCTTGAAGGAAGAAGGTCCGGATGTAGGTGAGGCGCGGCATGGGGCCAGGACCGGCGGGCCATCTGGGGAAGCGGAGACGTCGCTTAACCCCGTACATTTTTGCGTTTCAGTGCAGGCCCGCTCGTCGTTGGTGGGAGGATGAAGACGGGAAACGAACAGGTCCAACGGTGCACCTGCATGGCCTTACATTCACCCTCCACAGCCAACCTGGCGGGGCGACCTGCGGGGAACCTGGAAGCTGCGATCGTTCATCCCACGTGCGCCAAGACATATGGACTGGACACTGCACTTGTGTGGAACGCACAACCTCGAGGAGGTATCCAGTACCTTTCCTGTTGCTGCGAAATCTCGGAAGAGCTACTGTCCAACTACACTTAACCCAAGGCTGGCTTTCAGTTGCCATGCGATAACCACAGCCATGCGACTTGGTGATGGCAACCGGTATGTGGAGTTCCTTCCCAAGTTGCTTTTCTCAAACTAATGTTTGCCCAGTCCGGATATGCGTATGCGGTGATGAAGGGGTCGGCAAGAGCTCCATCATCACCTCTCTCGTCAAAGACGTCTTCGTCACGGCCAAGATCCAGCCTGTCCTGCCGCAGGTGACGCTGCCGCCTACGCTCGGAACGCCCGACAATGTCACCACCACCATCGTCGATACCTCCGCGCTGCCGCACGAGCGCCATGCCCTCCGGAAAGAGCTTCGTAAATCAAACGTCATACTACTCGTATACTCGGACCACTACAGCTATGAGCGGGTCGCGCTGTTTTGGATGCCCTACTTCCGCTCGCTGGGCGTGAACGTGCCGGTGGTGCTCTGCGCCAACAAGTCGGAACTCGCATCAAATGGGACGACATCTCAGGTAGTAGCAGAGGAGATGCTGCCGGTAATGAATGAGTTCAAAGAGATCGACTCCTGCATACGAACAAGTGCCAAGGAGCATCACAACATCAACGAGGTCTTCTTCCTTTGCCAGAAAGCGGTCACGCACCCGATCGCCCCTTTATACGACTCGAAAGAGAGCGCGTTGAAGCCTGCGGCTGTCTCTGCGCTGCAGCGAGTGTTCCATCTATGTGACACGGACAAGGATGGGTATTGGAATGACCAGGAGATTCACGGTTTCCAGCTCAAATGCTTTGAGAAGCCTCTCGGCGAAGATGACCTGTCCAACATCAAGAAGTCTATGGAGCGGTTTGCACCCGGTGTCACCGGAGAGCATGGCATGGACGAGAAGGGCTTCCTCTTGTTGAACAAGATCTTTGCAGAGAAAGGCCGCCATGAGACCATTTGGATCATCCTGAGAAAGTTTCACTACACGGATAGTCTCAGCCTGCAAGACACATTCCTTCATCCCAAATTCGATGTAGCTCAGTTTTCGTCGGCAGAGCTGAGTCCCTCTGGGTACCGCTTCTTTGTCGACCTCTTCCTTAAGTTTGACAAGGACAATGACGGCGGTCTGAACGACCGAGAATTGGCCAATCTTTTCGCACCGACTCCCGGCGTTCCTACGTCTTGGATCGACTCGGCCTTTCCATCATGCACAGTGCGCAACGAAGCTGGGCACATAACATTACAAGGCTGGCTTGCGCAGTGGAGCATGACTACTTTTGAGGAACCGAAGACAACTCTCGAGTATCTAGCGTACCTCGGCTTCGAGAGCAGCGACCGAGGAGGCACGACCAGCGCGCTGAAAGTGACCAAGGCCCGAAAACGACGGAAGAAGCCCGGGAGGGTCGAGCGTAACGTCTTTTTATGCTATGTTCTGGGGTCGAGTGGCAGTGGGAAAAGCTCGCTATTATCGGCCTTCCTGCAGCGTCCGTTCAGCCAAACGTACCACCCAACTATCAAACCCCAATCAGCTGTCAACAGTGTCGAGCTGAAAGGCGGCAAGCAGTGCTACCTGATTCTCGAAGAGCTTGGCGAGCTAGAACCCGCCATTCTCGAGAACCAGGCGAAGCTGGATGCATGCGATCTGTTGTGCTATACATACGACTCCAGCGATCCAGATAGCTTCGCACATATCGTCCAACTGCGCAAGAAGTACCCTCACCTCGACCACCTGCCCGCGGTATACACGGCCCTCAAGGCGGACCAAGACAAGACGATGCAGCGATGCGAACAGCAGCCAGACGAATACACGAGTGCGCTGCGGATGGCGCCGCCACTGCATGTCAGTACGACGTGGAATAGCATATCGGAGCTGTTCGTTCATGTGAGTATCACCATCAGCACGTCGCAGCAGGGCGGGAGCTAATAAGCTGTAGCTGGCTGAATGTGCAACACATCCTTCGACTGCCTTTCCCAAGCAGGACGAAGACGGTTACGATTACCTGAACCTTTACCTAGCGCTGGGGGCTGTGACGTGCGCTGTTGCGTCTGCCATATTTGTCTGGAAGCGAAACAGCGGCTCGTCTGCGTGAGGAGATGCAGACTCGACTTTGGTGTTGCTGCTGCATAAATGTATCGTTGGCATGCAGCATGGGTAATGAGCACATGGGCTGTCAATTGATAGTGTATAATATCATCCACGCTCCTCTGACGTGGAGCCGCTGCGAGGTGATAATTATGTGAGACTGTCAGCGCTTAGGCCATGACATCACTTTAGCGAGAGACGTCTTGTGCGACATTACTCCTGAACTAATGGCACGAGCGAATAGATAGCTGCAGGGCCGCCGCCCCCTGGCTCGTGGGCACGAAGCAATTACTTGGGTGCCCTATGTGGACGGACGAGGCGCTAATGTCAGCTACTGTATAATTGTGACCGGTGTCCAGCTTGTATAGGCGTGTTGGTGAGGATGCAGGCGGACACAGGGTGCAATGGCCGCGGGGAGCGAGTCAAGTTTTGTTCCATGCGGACGGGCAGGGGAGAGACATGTGCAAAGACATGGCGCGGTAGCAGTAGCAATAGCAACAGCAACAGCAGCAACAGCAGCAACGTGGATGCAGCGCCCACGGCTTGGCTGCTCCTCTGCGCACTGTGTAGAGCAGTTTGCAGGAGGCGGCTAGTTGCAGTGTGGCGGACCGGAGGCCCAACGATTCGGGCTAGCACCGCCTGGACGTCGCAGCGGACAACGACTGCTGGACTTTGTAGCCCACCCCCGGGCATCTTCATTCACCCTCGTCCTGCTAGAGTATGAAAAGCCAGGCTATTGCTACCACGCTGCTCGCTCCGTCCTGCGTGCCGCCTGTCTGACCGTCTTCGATGCCCCCGCCGCCCTGGCGCTGCCCTGAGCAAGCCGTGGCAAGCGAGCCCGCAGGCCCGCATTCCGACCGACATGGTGAGTTTACCCTCACGTCACGGGCAGCAAGCGTCGGCGCCCACGAGCTGACGGCGTCTCTCCGCACCCCACAGGCCCCGGACAAGACGTCGAGAGCACGCGAGCTCGAGCGAGTGTACCAGATGCGACGCGGGCATGCGCCCCAGATCTCCATCAGCGACGACAGCCACCATGTCACCGAGGCCATAGGCGATATGTACGGCGGAGACAGCGACACCGAGTCGTCCAGACGCACCTCGCGCCCGCTGAGCTTCGTGCCCAGCCCCAACGGCGACTCGATCCACTCCTTCGGCGCCTTCGAGCCCTTTGATCCCTTCCCCGGCGCGCCGCCCGCAAAGTCTCCCCTCCGTCCCCAGCTGGCCGCCGACCAGCAGCCTCAGCCTGTGCCTGTGCCGCCCGCGAGCCCCAGTGCCGGCATCGACATCCCCCAGAAGAGGCCCTCGGTTGGCCGCGCTGCCCCGAACGGCCACATGTCGCCGCCGCTGTCGCGCTCCAACTCGGACACGGCCGAGCACCAGTTCCCCCTCAACGACCTGGACTACGAGTCGAGTCCCGCCGGCCTGGCCCAGGAGCTGAGCAACCTGCAGGCCATACGGCGCATGTCCATGGGCGTCAACAACGCCGACCCGGACCTCCCCTCGTTCAAGTCGGCCACCTCCCCGCCGCTCTCGCCCCCAGCCTTGTCCGAGGAAGATGAATCCAAGCTGTTCTGGGTGCCCGCCCGCCTGCACCCCGAGCTGGCGCCCAAGGAGTTCAAGACGTTCATCGAGGAGAAGGTAGACAGGATCAGACGCCGGTCTAGCGATCCCGACTCGCTCTCGCCCGACAGCGTGCTGGGCCGCCAGGGCTCGGGCGGCGGGCTGCGCAGGAAGAAGTCGATGCTCTCGCGCCAGATCGACACGGGCACAGGCTACAAAGATGGCGCTGACAGGCTGGAGAGAAAACGCTCTGGCACGCAGTCCAGCGGAGGCCTCGCCAATCTGCAGGAGCTCGAGCACATTGTGGAAGATCCCGCCGCCCTCATCAGACGCATGAGCATCGACTCGAAAGGCTCGGGTGCAGACAGCGAGGCCGGTGCAGACGGGGACATGCCCCTTGTATCCGGCAGCAAGATGGGCGGCCTGGGCACGTTGAAGCGCTCGACACGCACCACATACCGACGCGGCAGTCTACGGAAAGGAGGGCCGCCCCTCTCGCGGCGCTTGGTGACCCGCCAAGCCGAGACAGACACCGAAGACTCGCCTTCTACTTCGCCTACGCATCCAGCTGTCCCAGACGTGCCCCCCCTCCCGCTCGGAAGAGTTCAGTCAGAACCCGTCAACGGAGCATTCGAATCCGCATCCAATTTCTCACGTCCACAGCGGAAACGCTCTCCTCCTGCCGTCGGCGCGGAGCAAAGACCCGGTTCTGCCGATGACCAACCGAGGCCAGCCTCGTCCGGACAAGGACCAGAAGAGCGATCCGGGCCACAACCCAGGGTTTTCCACTCGAGAATTGCCTCCAATGGCCGAACGACTGCGCCTCTGCCAGGCTATAAGCCCCAGCAAGTACCACAAATCATTGAGACTCCTCCACCACCACAAGAGCAGGATCGAAGAGCCCAGTTACAGCTTCCCGAGCGTAATTCTTCGCGGCAGCCTCCTCCAGCATCCCAACCGCAACCGAACGGTCCTCGCAACTACCCTCAACCGTACCCTCCCCAACAACAGCGACAACCACCTTCAAGTCGGCCGAATCGCCATACCCAAGCTGCCCAGTCTTCCCCGATAAAGCCAGCACAATCGTTTGATGATCTGGTTCAGCACCCGTCGCCATTACCAGGAAACAACACGAGGATAGATAACTTGTCGATTATACCTAACCTCCCAGACGAGAAGAAGTCGGACAAGAAATCAAAAGACAAGAAGGATGAAGGTCCACGGAAGACAAGCTGGGGTTGGCTGGTCGGTGGTGACAAAGAGAAGGAGCGAGATAAGAAAGAAAAAGAAGAAAGAGAGAAGGAGCTCGCGAAGAAGGTCAAAAACAAGCTCAGTAAACCCCAAGAGAAATCTCACGATGATGCAAGACTCGACGTACTGCAAACCTCACTACAAGGGGGCAACCGTGGCCGGGAAAGCCTAGTGCTAGATCGTGATAGTATTAAGCTGGAAGAAGAGCGGAAGAAAGAAAGCAACCGAAAGGCGGCCGGTGATGGCAAGAAGGAGAAGGAACCCGGCCTGCTATCGTCAATTTTCGGAGGCGGTAAGAAGAAGAACGAAAAGGACCCATCCCACAAAAAGAGCTCTTCACGCGGTTTATCACCGGAACCTCCACCACGAATCTTGAAGCCCGATATTGACTACAACTGGACTCGATTCTCAATCCTGGAAGAACGAGCGATATACCGCATGGCGCACATTAAGCTCGCAAACCCTCGCCGAGAGCTATACTCGCAAGTGCTGCTTAGTAACTTCATGTACTCCTATCTTGCCAAGGTTCAACAAATGCACCCGCAGATATCCATTGGCAACTCCAAACAGGCTCGACAAGCACAGCAAGCTGTACAAACTCAACAGGCGGCGCAACAAAAGAAAGAGCAGCCGCAACCACCGCCACCACAGCAGCAACAGCCACAGCAACAACAGCCTGAAGAGTTTGCTCAGTATCAGCGGTATCAGCAGGTACTTTACACTACACAATCTACTTGTTAACATACGACTAACAAGCACAGCAACAACAACAACAAGAGCAACCTGACAAGACGAGCGAGTGGCCAAGCTATCAGCAACAGGAAAAGTCGGGTTACAGACCGGCTGAAGAAAGCGGCCACCATCAGAGGATGGAACAGCACGGCAGTGCATATAATCAGAATCCACGAGACTCGCACCATTCGCAATATAGCACGAATGGCGGGGGGTACAGCGTTGCGAATACGCAGAATTATCTCGGTCAATCAAGCAAGGGCTATCATCAGTACTCGGATTCGGACCACAGTAGTAGGGCTGATGATGATATGTGGTAACAACGGTAGTCTGTAAATTGGAAGAGTCGACAGTCACCAGCCGAATAGTGGCACCCAAAAATGCACGCAGGAGCAAGGGTTAGAGTAGGCTCGCCATAAGCTCGCCCTGGCAGAAAGGAAGTGGCATCGTCTTAAGTCCTATGATCTTACCATTTGGCGTGGGCTGTATGGCTATCTTTGCCAGTTCCAATCATGTTCCTCTCATTTTTTTTCTCCCTGTACTATATCAACGTCTTGTCTCTCTTCTATTTTCTAATTTGTTTTTTTTTCTTGTGGTCATGCTAGGAGTACACGAGCAGGGATATAAGGCGTATGCATGCATAGGACGGGACGTTTTGGGATGAGCGGATATCGATGTACCAGGAGGTCATCTAATGTAGTCACTAAGCTAGTGTGATCGTACCTGCATATATACATGGTACTGAGACATGGCGACGTGTACCTGCAGTAGCTAACCGTATTTTGTACCACCGTGCCCATGACTGATGACAGGCGTCCAATTTCGATTTATCAGCGTCAGCCTTGCTAGAGGGCTCCGATAGCAGCTTATCGATTAGCTGCGCCTCCTACCTACGACACAAAGCAATGTTACAGAGACCTTGGTGGTTCAACAATTATACTCTCCCTCAAGCCGTACTCCATCCCTCTGTCTGTTCCCTGTATTTAATCTGACGGTTCACTTTAGCTGTATCGAATCTTCCATCTCATGCTTGTTCGGCCTTGGCGTCAGCATCTTTACGATTCAATGCTTATGTAGATCCAGCGCAATAAGAAAAGGCTGCGAGGTGCCTACTACTGGCTAGTGCCTTGGCGTCATCAATAGGTAGTCACCGGAACTCCGATCTCTTTCCTCAGATTGTACACTTTACACTGTACTTCACACCAAACTTGCAAGGAAGTGATATACCAGAGTCATCATGTCATCAATACCAGGAGTCCATGAGAGATTGGTACAGGTGTACGCACCAAGCAGCGACGCCAAAGAGTCGAAACTTACCCAAAACATTGTCGATGGGTTGAAGTTAGAGAAGCATATCGAGGGCGGCTACTTTGCAGAAATTGACCGCAACCCTTTGACGATTCCGAACCCCTTTCTCTCCTCTACCACCTCACCGTCCAACACTCAAACGGCCGATAAGCCGTTCTCTGGCGACAACTCCATCCGCAATGCCAGTACATCGATATATTACATGCTCACGCCTTCCACTCCCCAAGGACATTTTCATCGAAACAAGGGACGAACAGTGCACACGCTCATTGAGGGGCGGGGCCGGTATGTGCTGATACATGCTGATGAGAATGGGGAGAAAAAGAGAATCGAGAGTTTTGTCGTTGGTAAAGACGTCGGTAAAGGGGAGAGGAGCGTCTGGATCGTTGAAGGGGGGAAGTACAAAGCCTCTTTTCTTCTGCCCACGCAGGACGGAAGTCATGGGGGGGACAGTAGGCTTTTGATTAGCGAGGTAAGTTCTGCGTCCATCTTCTTCGGTTGTATGGTGAGCTTACCCACTATCCTAGACGGTAATACCAGGGTTCGAGTACTCCGATCATGATTTTTTGACAACGGAGAAGTTTCGCGGGCTGGTGACGGCTGAACAGGCGGAAGAGTTGGAGTGGCTGGTGAGGAAGTCGTAGATCTGGTACACGCACAACACCGTGGGTGGAAAACGCATGAGGGTGTTTATGATCAGTCATGATCATCGACTTAGACTCTCATAATTGAGGAAAACATCGACTTTCTCTCACAGTCATATTTGAAAATGCGTGATGACTTCGTTGCATTTGAGCTCTGAAGTGGACAACAGGCAAGTGCAACCGAGCGGAGGCGCGTTTCACATCTCAATCCTCAAACCCAACGCTTCAGCCCTCCGCTTCCCCACACACTCCCGCTCTCCCACTTTTCCCTCCCCAAAACCACAAGAGGTTTGCTCAAACATGGAAGCACGGGATGACCCCCAGGATGAATTTAGAGTTTCCTGGCCCAACTGCCAAGGCAACGACAGGCCTATCCAAGGATGGTTATGCACGCTCCAAGTTTCGAATGGCTTATCCGGTACGAGGCTCAGGGTCGTAACCGAGAATGCCCATCAAAACTGTTACACGTATACCTCAGGATGCTTCTTCGCGCTGTGGCAAAGACGGCTTGGCTCGCAACTATGTTTCATCCCTCGCTGCACGATCATCTCGCGTTTCACGAGGCACATTCCAAAATCTCTCCATTGCTACTTCTTTAAGGCCAGCATCGAACCATACACTTTTCAGAACTCAACTTATTCTCTTAGATTCTTTCGAATTCTATACACTGCAGTTAGAAGATCAAGATGAAAGCCGCAATCAGATTCAGCTTGCTGAGCGGCGCCCTCGCGTTATCGAGTAAGAAGTTTAACATTGTCGGTCAACAGCCCCTCCTTCATGGTGTTTGCCCTTCAGACTACATCCAACACCGGGGAGAATGCCAGCCCGCGATTTACGACTCATCTAATACAATCATATCGGATGCCGGCTTCCGATCAAACATCTCTCAAACCGCGCAATCACTAGATGAAGCCCGCAGGTCGGCCTCGCAAATTGAAGACTTCCCTTGGACTTTTTGGCCCGAGTGCTTCTCGGGCGAGAACACTGTAGAGTCCTATTGCGTTTTCAGCGACCAGAACTTTGCTTCGGGCCGCGGTATCTTCATTGTCGGCACAAAAACATTCGCGTACGAGATGCTAGAATCAGACGCGTTCCGACGACCAGAAACACTCGCACGGATGAACAAATACGAAAGTCCGTCATTCGAGCAGCACGACTTCCCCGACAGGGGCCGTGGCCTGGTTGCAAACAAAACCCTTCATCGCGGCGATCAAATCTTCGCCTCTACGCCGCTCCTCATTATCGACCCGGACCTATACCAACTCCCCACATCCAAGCGTCTTGCGTTACTATACCGTGGTGTCGACACATTACCTTCATCTTCCCAAAGTCTGTTCTGGGGTCTCTTGGGCCATTTCAACGCCGATCCAGTGGACGACAGGATCAACACAAACGTCTTCGAAGTAACTCTAGCCGGCACATCGCAATCCGCCTTGTTTCCAGAAATTGCAATGATCAACCATGACTGCAGACCTAATGCGGCGTACTTTTTTGATGCAAGGACCATGACGCATTATGTGCATGCCACACAGGAAATCCTGCCTGGTGAGGAGTTGACCATCTCGTACATTGACAGCGAAAAGGATCGTGCTAGACGGATGAGGATACTCGAGAAGAATTGGGGATTCCAGTGCAGCTGCAGTGCTTGCACCGCGCATCCTGAACTTGTCGCGGAATCAGACAGCAGACTCCATCAGATTGCTTCTCTTTACAAAATCCTGGATGACTGGACACAAGATAGCTCTGCTACGCCAGAAGCCGCCGAACTCTTCATTTCACTATATCAGCAAGAGCGCCTCCATTCTAGCTTGGCAACCGCATATAAGTATGCTGCAGAGGTGTATAGTAGTTTTGGTAAGAAGTACGAGGCGATGCGGTATGCGAGATTGAGCACGGAGATGAGTATGTTGGATAAAGGATTTGGGGATGCGGACGTGAAGCAGATGCGGGAAATGAGTAGTAGACCGGAGCTGAGCTGGAGTTGGAAGAAAAGGGTTGGCATGGGTAGCAAAGGGGGCTGCGGGTGTGGACATGAGCATTGATCCGTCTTGAGAATGGACATGTACGAACATGTGTAACGATTTCCAGAGAACGTGTTTTGTTGTTAACCAGGCGAGGAATCAAATCATATTCTGCAAGTGGTACCCGCGCTAGATCTGATAATGGTCTCTCTCTTCAAAACTTCTTATATATTATACCTATATGCTACCTTAGTACTCCATTGATTCCTCGAATAGATTCCTCAACTGTTCCCTCTCTGCATCGATATTCTGCATGTCCAAACTCGGTGCCAGCATCAACACTCGCGCCTGAGGAATGGTGCCCTCAACGAGCTGATCCAGATGCTCATTTCCGAAGCCCAGATGCTTCAACCCCCTCGGCTGGTCTCCAAGCTTGACCAAAAACTCCGCAAGTGCTTCGCTCAACACCTCGCCTGCACTCTCTTTCTTGACATTTGAAATGTCCACGCCAAAGGCCTCGGCCGCTGCCAAATGACGTTCAGGATTTGATGCGCCTGTGAATTTGAAGACTGCTGGTGCAGTCACCGCGACGCTAACGCCGTGCGGAATGATGGTGTGGTCTACGTTGTACCCAGCGTGTTTGTACCCGGGATTCTGGCCAGAAATGGGATACGACATGCCGTGGCAGAGGTGCACGCCTGCGTTGCCGAAACCTACACCTGCAAGTGTTGCGGCTAAGAGCATCTGCGACTGAGCTTCATGGTCCTCGGGATCTTTGACGGCCCGTGGAAGGTACTTTACTGTATCTCGCAATGCCTTGAGGGAGAAGATGTCGGAGATTGGGTTTGCGCCTTGATACGCGGGGCGGTTGATGGGGTTGGTGGGACGTGGTACGCGCTCATAGTACGGAATTGCAGTCCAGGATTCGAGCGAGTGACAGAGGACGTCGAGACCTGAGGCAGCGTGGACGGCTGAGGGCATGGTGCGCGTATTCAGCGGATCGACTATGCCCAATGTCGGCTTCAAGTTGCGATGTGCAATACCCGTTTTTGCGCGTTTGGAGACGAGATCGAAAATGGCAGTCCCCGTGGTCTCGGAGCCAGTGCCTGCAGTGGTCGGGACCGCGACGAGCGGGAACAATTTTCCAGGAATCGGCATACCTTTGCCGAGAGGCGCGTTGACAAAGTCGAGGAACTGGGCTTCGGGAAACGAGGTGTATAGGTTCATCAACTTGGCTGTGTCGATTACACTACCTCCCCCAACAGCCAAGTAGGCATCTGGCTGCCACGGCTTGGCGAAGTCAATGGCTTCTTTTATGCTGCTGTCCTTGGGCTCAGTCCTGACTTTGTCAAAGACTTCATACTGCACGCCTTCTCTTTCTAGCCCCTGTATCACCTGTTTCATCGCATCCAACTTCCGCACATTCTGGTCCGTGACTACCATGACTCTTTTGCTGCCCATGTTCTTGAAGTCCATGCCGACTTCTTTTGTGCACCCTGGTCCGAAGCGGATGGAGGATGCAGCCATTTCGAAAGCGTACTCTTTTTGCTGGCTGTGGTCTAGGGGTGTTGCCAGGTGTCGTCGGGCTTGTTGGACCGTCGAAGGTGTTTGGTTGTGGTAGTTTGGGTTTGAATGGCAGGGGCATGACGGCGGATGCGTGAATTGGACGGTGCGCAGCAGATTCACAGCGCGGGCTGCCCGTGAGGGAGCTATGCGGATTGCCGGTGATATGGCCATTATGTCTTCGCAGAAGAAGGAGCTATTAGCGCGGGGGAAGGGGCGATGCGGGTGCGTGTAACGTGGGTGATTGTTGCAACTGGCTCAATGGCTCTTCCAGTGTCTTTCTGGTTCTATTTGTGCAAAATGCCAGCGTAAGGGGCCTGGGACAGCTTTAGTAGCAAAGCTCGTGAAGAATGGGGAGAAATGAAGCTTCATGATGTATGCCGTGCGGAGAAGCGCGACCTCGGATGACAGTCGCGCTATCCGCATTTGGTATGCCGAACAGTGGGGTAAACACCCTGGGGAAAGCAGCGGCCAGAATGAATGCAAGCTTTGGCCAAACGCCGGGCGTAATTGAGCCTCCATGTCATGCGCGTGTACAGCGCTAATTCGGAACACACGAGCGTCTGTTGATAGTAAGTGCTAATCGTCTCCCACGCTACCAACACTTACTTTCGACGTACTGCCTTCATCCCAGCCCCTTTTTTGTCCGCAAAACCAATACTATCCTGTCCGCGCCCGAACCTATCCACGAGGGTCTCGCGAATACGCCGAGCCGACGATAGAATGCGACTAAACTCGTGGGTAAGCTGTTGTTGCTGAACTATGTAATGGTCCTGGCGAGTTGATGGTTGTTTTATTGCCAAGCCGACACAAAGAAGCAAACTACACCCTTAAATTACTCAACCCCTTGAAGCGCGCGCTTGCCTGACCTCTTGTGCGTTATTTTACAGCCATCTTGTGGCGGACTCTCACATACCTCTCCCCACGAGACAAAGCGCCTCTAAAAACGCGCGCTTTCGGTATGTCACTTGACTCGGTTCGGCCTCCACGGATATGCACAGTGCAACTAGCGATCGCAACCCTTCAATCCAGTGTGTAACGCTGTACCTGAGCGCCGCTAGATCTTTTTGCTTGTATGGTCTATCGCCCCTTAGATATCTACAGTGCCGTACCCGCTGAACGAGCTTGACACAAATGCCTGAAAGTTTTACCTCGTGTGAGTTAGATGAGAAAATCCATGGCGGAGCGCGCCCAATAGGTCATATTGCGGCACGGCTTGTATGGCATGCATCACGATGATCTTGGTCGCTGCTTGTACGAAAGAGCCACAGCAACAAGAGCCAGTAGCTAGGCTATCATCCATATCCTAACTATGCGAATGGATCTTCTAGTTGTCTAGCTGTTGCATCATCTGAGAATCCCTGGCACACGGACGGGCCGCTCGGTTAGCGTGTGACGCTTCATGTCCGCTCGCGTACCCCTCATTCACAGTACATAAACGCCTACATAACCGCCAAGGGGCTTGTCGCAGCCGACCAATCTGAGATTCTCCTTGGAAAGGAGGGTAGCACCACGAGCATGCCGCTAGGATCTCACGGTCCTCTTCGAAGACGCTATAGAGATGAGAGGGCTAATGAGCGCTCAAGCACGGTAAGCCCCCTGTATATCTTGACCTCACCCGTGGAGATGGCTCAATAAGATCCCGATCAGTCACCTCGGACATTAGTGTGGCGAAGCTGCAGGACTGCAACCGACGTTTTCACTCTGGTGACATCTTACGATTTTGTCCAGGAATCACAATCGCGCGGCTAATTTCAAGATCTTCTTTAAGAGCATTGGAACGAAAGCCGCGATCCCTGGGCTCTTGGGGAAACGATTGGGATTGATGTGCCAATGCGGTTGCAGTATACTCGTCAGCTCAATTATTGTGTCGTGATGATTGCGCGGCTGCATTGGACCACTTACACAAGACTATAGCTTGATATCGTCACAAGACCTTAGCCTAACAAATGCGCCAATAATTGGCTGATAAACGCCGTACCGGTGTTTGACATTCACGCAGGATACGCCCGATTTTCTGTTGTCCCCAAGTATTCGCAGCTTGCCGCGCTTGAGCGTACCGTCAGCAACCGTTTTCGTTTCATCGCCCACGACGCCGCAACGAGAACGAGCATGAGGCATATCTGTCGCGTCGTCCTTTGCAATATCATCCAATAGTAATTGTCGTCCATGTCGTTGGATAACATGGCTGGCCATCACTGCAGCTGAGTTTGTTGTCACTGTGCCGTAAAGAAAGCCCGTTCCTGCGGGGCCCCTTACCGACAGTATGGATAGCTCACTTCTCGCCGATGCCCAAAGCCTGATCACTGGAGAATGATATGATCCCACCTCCTTGCTTGCGAGCGCACTCATAAAGTCTCTCATCAATATTTCAATCCCTTCAGCTGTGAGATCTCAGTCATGGCTTTACAACTTCGCATCAGTAGCACGCAAGCACGGCGGCCGGAGTTCAAAGGAAATACGCGACGTTTACTACGGTTGAGCGAAGTCCCAGATTCACCTGCCTCTCTTGGTGCCATCTGCGAGGCTCTTGCACCAGATGGTCGCCCATGTGAGGTTGCGCTCCCGACGGGCGCGAATGACCCTTGGTGCAATAAGCACCATAAGGAATGGGTGGACCTTAACGCACGATGGAGCAGGCTCCACAAAGAAGCAGAGAAACTGGTAGTGACTAGCGTAGATGCCGCGAAGCAAAAGGTCCTCGAGCTTCGGCTATCTATCGAACATCGGCGTCAGATTCGCGACAGATTCTACCCACGCGGGGGCGATCTTCAGGATTACATCAAGTGGATTGGGAAGTTGGAGAACGATGTCAGACAACTCGCAGATACGTTACTCAGTATGAGCCATCTTTATGAGGGGCGACTTCGAATTATACTGACGCACCTCGCAGTGCAGAACCTCAACCGCGGTCCGACTCCAGAAACTCCGGGAGTTCACACTAGGACACCTCACCCAGACAAAGCGATGTCAAGAACCAGCTACGGAGGAGAAAGACATCCATGTACGATCCGATTGTGGTTGATTCATGGCAGTTCATCATCATCGATCGTGAAGTTGGACTACCATTCCAGCTCATGGAAATTGTGCAGGACACACTACTGATGCTCGTTGGAGACCCTTCTCCACGTCAAATGGCGAAGCGTGTCATTCGCGAAATTATACCGCCATCCGTGCAAGAGATCTTTCTAGAAGAGATTCAAATCGAGAGCTCCCAAAGTCTGCGCTACCCAGCTCCTATGGAAGTTCAATACGAAGGCAACAGGCATAGATGTTATGACCCAGATCCTAACGTCCTCACCGCACAGCAGATCCGAATGACCTCACAGCGGATATCTCGAGACGTCAATCGCTTTATTCGACGAGTCATCGAGGACATGGAGCGCTGTGGCAGCGTCAGTCTTGCACCAGAATATGAGGAATCACAAACTCGCCCGGTCATCATCCAAGGATCAGATGGTGCTATCGATCTATACTTCCCGTATGAGCACGGTAAACCGATTACAGAAGGCGAACGCGCACCATCCCTACCCTTACCAACGAGAACATATCTGCTAGACTTTGCGCAGTCATATAAGCAGAATCATGCGAATGCAATTATGGCGAAGGGGTCGATACAAACACACTATTGCGCATGGCCCATGCCAGCGATCAAGAGTTTAGGAAAAAGTGGTCTGAACTTTGCAACATGGGAAGGGCATGTTTACCGCTGGAATGCGATGCGTAAGTTCTCATCCTTCCATCCACATTCCTATGGCACTGACTTACTCTATTTCCTAAAACTAGCGTTTGACCGACCCTCATCCGCGAACGCATGGCAATATTACATCCAACACTTCATCAACTCCAAATATCCCTTCGTTACGTTCTACCTCACCACATTTGTCAGCTGCGCAACAGACAAAGAAGACGCCGACCGTAAATCTACGATGCTCCTCGATGAGATGGAGGATCGTGGCTGGAAAGTTTCACTTCCTCGCACACATGATTGGACCACGGATATAGATGAGCTGAAGCTGGGAACGTTGTTTGGTGGAACTAGGCCAGCTTAACCTAGATCTGGGCGTTGCATGGATGAATGGATGGTTTAGGGAATGCGAAATATGTAATAGAAACCCGGCACAGACTTGAGTGTTCAGTCGCGTAGTGTTGTTGTAAGCATAGTATTTAGTGTGTAACTTTCAGCGATGCAGTAAAATCATCCCTTCGATCGTGGCATATCACTGACGCATTTTAGTCATGTGCATCCAGACTGTAACCGACCTCTACGATAATGACGGATCTAAGCCAGCGGAACAAAAAACGTCGCTAACGACAAACGTTGCCGGTCATAGCCCTTTAGCGAACACAATAGTGATCCAAGTAGGCATCAAGCCAGTCCAAAAAGTTACTACAGCCGGAGAACGGAACAGTGCGCAATAATGGGATCATGGATTTTTTTTCCGCAGATACTCGAACCTTGGTTTGTACATGCTGGACTGCGCTACGGCCGAGAACGTGGGACTTCGGTATTGGGAAACAAGTATGGTACAAACAACTGGGCATCGGCTCCTAATCTTAGCTCAACTCAGTGACTAGGACCAGTGGCCAAAGTAAAGCGTGACTTTATCAAATTCTCGTGTTAGGCTTGAGTATGAGCGTACCTATTTTCAGCCGCACGACATCACTTTGATGCTTTGCGCAGCTTAGTCAAATTCCAACGAATGTGGTTCTCTTGCCATAATGACATATCACTGGAATTATGATGAAAGATTGCATTGAAATCTATACATCATTACTATGTATGAATAGTGATGATCAAAAGATCGTGTTCAAATTCCACGTCCCGATTCATCGCCAACTTCACCGTTCAATTGCTTCATGATTCTATACATTACAGTTCAATTTCTCGGACATGAAAAGGCACAATTCTCGGATTCAACTCTCTGAAGGTACCTAAAGTAGCCTTGCGGGCGATATGGCTAGCTGAAATGCTGCATTACTTGCCCAGGATAATAGCGAGTATCCGCAAGCTGAACGAGGTAAAAGAAGCGGTCCAGCGACAAGAATGCTGGAGGCCTGTCGACTTTTCTCTGTACTCCGAGCGACTGAAGCGCAAGCCAGGTGTTACACACAGGAATGATCGGAGCTTATTATAGCGTGGGAGGATATGACAATAGTGCTGAGCCCACACGGAACCGGACATATGACGGGGCTATGTTTGGCCGCACCAAGAGTAATGGATTTCCTGTTGGGGCAAGGGCCGCGACATGCTCCTTTTCAGGCTCCATAATCTCACCGTTTACCGTTGCGCACGCCTTATCTACGAATTGCTCCGATCCGACTTAGTGGCGCTAGGCGCAGCGGATCTACGCCTCAGGCCACGTCGAGTAAGCACAGCGCGAAAACCTGCCCTTACCATGAGGGCAGAGACTGGTGAAGGTATACAGCTTGTTGTCTGAGTTACGCAGCGGAGTTGAGACTCGCCTGCAATACGAAGAGCCAGTAAACTACTACCAGCGTTGAGCCCAAACATCCGAGCGATGCCTCTATGCGGCTCTCAGGCACAAGTACTAAGGAGCTCAATTCGTGTCCAATTGCCTTGGCAAAAATTGCTACGACCACTGATCGGACAGTAACAGGGAGCTTCTTCGTACATGAGTATCATTTGTCGTCGTATTGAGGTATGAAAACGGAACTTTGATATACACCGGTGAAGCTTGCAAACGGACGTGAGCTGAAGCAGCCGGCCAAAATCCGCTCCGCCCTCGACCGATGGTGTTCGTTGCGCGCTACGATACGCGGGCCAATCACAGCTACGTTTCAACGCCGCTCTGTCTCGGGCTATCCCCTTCTCGGTCCATTCTGCGAATCTTTGTTGGAAATTATTGCGTTGCAACGCGAAAGGCTCCGCCCAAGCGTTGTCTGACATCGGGAGTAGCCTCGCATCTTCGACCCTTTCTGGCTAGATGATTTCCTTTGTTGTACGGCTAACGTGTCGTCGTACTCCGCGCCATGATCATGGTGCAAAACACCACTTCGTCCGGAGAATCTGGAGGATATAAGGCCCCAAGAAGCCGCCTAAGCATATTTCCCTATCTACACAAGTACACCACTACAGTCGCCTTCACACTTCAAATTTCTTTCGCTTCTTTTTATTTCGCCCTTTAACAAAGAGTTTGGAATCTATCGGCCTACTTTTGTTCTTTCAGTCCCAACTTCACAATGACTGTCCCAGCTCCTGCTCCTCAAACCTGCGTGGAAGTCGGCCCTCAATGTCCGGTTGAAGGCACGCTCTACGGCTACTCCCCGAGTATTGGTGCCAATGGTTTCTTCGCTGGCTTCTTCGGTCTCTGCCTCATCGTCCACCTTGGCCTCGGCATCAGATACAAGACATGGACTTATATGGTGAGCCATCTCCACCACCAACATTGCTAGCTTGGAGCCTAACCGTGTCTCGATAGATTGCCCTGGGTCTCGGTTGCTTTGGCGAACTCGTTGGCTATATCGGCCGCATTATGCTCTGGAACAACCCCTACGACGACGTCGGTTTCCAGATCCAAATCTGCTGCCTCATCATCTCGCCCGCCCTCATGTCTGCCGGCATCTACCTCACACTGAAGCATATCGTCATTAGCTTTGGTGAGTCCTGGTCGCGCCTTCGCCCCGCCTGGTACACATATATCTTCATCGCCGGCGACATCCTCTCGCTCGTTCTCCAGGGCGCGGGTGGCGGTCTCGCTGCGACTGCGGACTCCGGCTCCAAGCTCCAGGACGTCGGCACCGACTTGATGATTGCTGGCGTCGTTTTTCAGGTTGTGATTCTGTCCGTCTTTGGATACTTCCTCGCAGAGTACACGCTGCGCACATACCGCCGTCGCGATCAGCTATCCGACGAATCCATGACACTCTTCAACAAGACGTCTTTCCGCTGCTTCAGCTTCGCTATCATCGTCGGATACCTTGGCATCTTCATCCGATGTGTTTACCGTATCCCTGAGCTGACTGGTGGATGGAGGAGCGAAATCATGCGTAATGAGACAGAGTTCATAGTGCTGGAGGGCGTCATGATCGTCATTAGCTGTTTGGTTCTCACGGTGTTCCATCCTGGCTACTGCTTCCCCGCCCTTGGCAACACAATTGGAAAGAAGAGCAAAAAGACCTTAGATGACAGTTCGGAGGTGGAGATGATGTCCAAGCGGGTCTGAACACTTCAGACACCGCGAAGCCTCGCTGACGGCTCAATAACTGTGACGCATTTCTATGCAATGTTTGGCATCTGTTTTCGCTTGGAGTTTTCAACTGTTTGTACATACTTAGATGCAACTCTGTTTTTAGCGCGGCGTTTTTGGCGTCTTCTTAGATTGATCGCGACACGCGTCGCATCCTAGAACTAGAATTGATACCCCATAACTTCTTAAGACGTCGTCCCTACTTTACCTTGTACTTAGCAGCCCGGCATTTGATCTCGGATCGAAGGCTGCAGCTGAAGTATTCAGGGAATCATGGTCATGGAGCTGGCGCCGAGTACGAGGTAGGGTCATGTCAGCATGCAGCTGGTTACACGTGCTGACTGTTGTGGTTGTCGCGCCACACATGATACCGTAGTAATACCCGAACGGTGGGACATGGCCCAAGTCAAAATCCCCGACTGCGTTGGAGTTTTCGGTTTGCTGGGCGCAAGGCTCAAGTTGCTTGCCAGGCCGAGTGCTAGGCTGCCGAAACACGTCTTCAGGCTCTTTTACTACAAATACGTATCGCCCCTATGGTCACAAGTCCGATAGTCGTTCATTGAGGAAGCCTGTTATTGGTTTTGATCTTGCCTTGTATACCTAGAGCCTATATCAGCAATCATAAAGTGACGCGCTGATGCTGAGGGCTCGGTATTCGTGCGCAGCTCCCCATGATCTGGCGAGAATGCAAATCGCATACCACCTTCAGTGGAAGAGTATCCTGTTTTGTCCAACTTAGCAAACGTCGTAGACGCGCACAGCTCCACCAGCTGTGCGTAGGAGGGTAGAAGATTGCACCTCAAATAACGCGTAGCTGTTAACGAGAATACTTCCCAAAACGGCGTCCAAACCTGGTAATGCATCCATTGTAGACCGTCTAAAGTGCACATGTAGATGGCTGTGATATAGGTGTGTTCCCGGAACTAGAGCACCAAGAGGGGTAGCCTCGGGAAGCCCCAACGGTCGAGTCTTCGTTCCCCGATACTCCGTAGCTCTCTCTTTCTCCGCTGTACGCAGAAGAAATAAAAGGAGAGTCCTTGCATTGTGCGCCGGAGAGAAAGAGGGCGTTTTTATGCTAGCGACGAATACCTCGATCCGTTTGCCACAGCTAGCACACCTCCTTCGATTCGCTATCGACTCCACGATGTGCATTACAACGAGAGATACCTCGAGAGCCGCAAGCAAGGCCAGTATCCAGCATCACATGTGCGCTGGTCCGTTCAATGTGGCTCTAAAGCGCCCGGCGTGGTACCCGATAGGAATGATGCGCGGAACGGTGACGTCAGTTAGCATTGCTTTCGTCAACCTCGCTCTTCATCCAGCTCTTTTGCAACTCTTCTCCCCCAGCACAAGTCTTATTCTATGCCGGTTTTCTCGGCTTGGTTGTAGTAACCGAACATGTCAGAGAGATGTCTCTCGGCTACCAAGTGTTGGAACACGGCCGGTCGATATCAACACTGACGCATCGTGGTAAATCAACCCGCCAGCGACCCTTCCTCGGACGATGCCGCAGAGAGGACATGGCCGCTGCACCTCGGTCATTCATGAAACCACTCGACATATCCATCCGATGGCGACGACGAAGGTGCTTGCGACATTCGGCTGGAGGAATGAGGCCTCAGGGGCTGAGGGTTTGTCAAGCTGTGACATAGTGACTGTGGACGGAAGGTACGGGACTATGACGAGGCCCAAGCCAAGCAAGGCCGTCGGCAGCTGTTCTCCTCCAGCTTTACAGGCCGGCGGAAGGCCCTCCCAAACGGCGGTTGATTGGCAGCTGGGTCCTCGCTACGCCTGCCGCGATTGGTTAGGGAATATGTTCCGCGCGCTGTCTCGGGGTTTCTTACCGAGCGTGTGCTCGCAGCAAAATCGATCCAGATGCTCCATGCGATTCTTCTTGCACCATCAGGGCGGGGCACTGGAAGGGATGGAGACTCAGCGTGACTTTGAGAGGCGAAATGCGTGAGCCAAACCGCTTCTGATGTCGCCTGCTCTCCCCGAGGCTGTCGCTCGCTCCAAAGCTTCCAGAAGACGCTCTCCTAGGCCCGCCGAACCATCTCCCATCCGCCCAACAGTTCTCCATCCCTCCATATGAGCGGGCGTGTCGGCCGCGACTGTACGCCATGGATCCCACCGAGCGATGGAAGTCCATTGCACCCGCCTCAGACGAGCCTGGCCAGCAGCGTTTAGCCCCGGATTCGAAAAGGCGACGACAGGCGATTCCTGTTGCGTGCATCCCGTGTCGAAGTGGAAAGGCCAAGGTAGGCTCCAGCGCTCCTCTGAGCGTACCGCGCAAAGCCCGCCACTGAACATGTTTGCAGTGCGATGGCACGAGGCCACGGTGCATACGATGCAGGGACAACGAGCTCCCTTGCCAATACGATGTTCCACAAGGTGTCTCCCGGGCGGAGCGGATGAAGCTGCTGAAGCGGGAGAGCACGTCTGGCAGGGTCATCGAGCTGGAACGAATCGTCACTTTCCTACGCTCGGGATCCGACTTACAGGCCTCGACGATCCTGGCTAGGCTGCGACTCGGCGAACGAGTCGAGGACGTCGCCAATTCTCTTCCAGCGACTCCTTTGGTGTTGAGTAAACCTCCCAGGTATGCATGATTCGATTCCAGCACCTTCTGGGTGCGGCACCATGGTAACCGGTTCAGCTTACTGGCCCAGGAGTCTACGGGCACATCTGGAAGTGGGGTGAGCCAGGAGTCTATGAATGCGCTCAACGAAAGTACAGGGACCCCATCGTTTGGCCACGGCTCCAGTCCATCCTTGACCTCATCTACGGGCCAGCGACCGAGTTGGTCAGCATCCATCTCCCTCGCCTCATCATCGTACGCTTCGTCAGCCAGGGGAAAACACCCAGTCACCATGGATGAAGTCGATGGACATCCTTTCCTCTCCATATTGTTCGATCGCGACGACTACCTCTTGGCTAGGAGTGAGAGCGAGGATGAAGTTGAGCATGATCAAGATTTGGATGACAAGGCTGGTCCAGAGCCTTTGCGCCAAGCCCCACACACTGAGATGGCGAGTTTGCCTACGAGGTCGCCCATAGATGGCTCCCGCAGCGGAAGACGTTCACCACAAAGACAACAAACCATCCGATCGATTTACGCGACCCATCTTGTAAGCCGTCAACCTATTGTTAGCACAATCCGAGTACACCCCAATTTCGACCTCCACAACCTTTTCGGCAATATGCCCTTCTCCAGTAGCGTTCGAACAAACAATTATCCCCCCAATATTCAGGACACACAGGTAAAGAACCTCTTCCTTCCAACATGGTCGATGACGCCCGTCAACACGAGGCCTGATCCTGGCTCGCTCAAAAACACGTTTACAGGAATTATTCGGGAAGCTACAGGAATGTTGGAACGAGGCGCGCCAGTAGACCTTATCATCGAAACGCATCCCAACATTGCTGCTCTTCTCGATGAGGATGAATTCAACAGATCTGGCATACTTTCAAAATGGGCAGCCAGTATGGTGCATAGCGCTCAACTCAGGGGTGAGTGCACGCCCTCTACCATACAACGCTCTGTCTTCATGAAGTGAAGATCAGTACCAGGTTTCTCTCGCTGACGACTACAAGGCAACACCTTTACCTGCTTTGCGTCCATGTACCTCTTCTGGTACTTGATGCGATGGATTATCTTTCCCTCACCAGAGACATATGAAGCAATACCAGAGTGGCTCCGACCGACGTACGTAGCACCCTTTTCGACTTCCACCGTTGCACCGTCGCTTATTAAATCCTTGTCCAGCCCTAATCAACTCTTCATGCCTCATATCACAACACTCGATTTCGTTGCCTGGCCTGCGTTTCGAGAGCTCGCCGTCCAGATACCGGCCATGCAGGAGCGGATGGAGTGGCTTATGGACATGAGCATAAACCTCCAATGCGATTGGTCGTTTCCGACAGAAGAAGCATTCCGTAGAGATGAGGATACGGGACTTCTAGATCTATGTCCTGTGGCAAAAGTACGCTATGATTATCCTGGGGGTGGCGCAACATGGGACTGAGTACTGCATCAGATGCTGACGTGAACAGAGAACCTTGAATGATCTATCAAATTGGTCACTAGGTCCTTCTTTCAGAGGGTATGTGAGCAATGCGGATTCTTACGTCAGGATTAGGACGGAGCGCTATTGAATAGCTGCAACACTGACAGCAGTGTGACGCAACAAGCAAGTTGGCGCAGTAGAACATCGATATCACTCTGGAAAGCACGATGAACGGAAACATGGCTCGGAAGTCGAGAACGCGAGCAGGATATCATAAGAAGCCAATCACGCCTGATCAGGGAGATGATCGGAGGAACCTCAACAGGCCAACCGCCCGAAGATCGCTGTCCTCGGTTGTGGCTAGAATGGAGTGGGGAATCGAAGCGAGTTATTACGCCAGTGACTTCGCTCAAGGCAAATTAGGAAGTACATCCAATAGCATATACTAAAACAAACAATACAGACCAATATACATGTCAGACACGACTTCTACGCCAGCAGCCTGTTCAATATTATCATAATCATATACAATCCCACCCTCACCCTTGTTTTTCCTCAAGTCCTAATCCTCTCCATACGTAAAACTTCACAGTTCTTAGCGGCGACCAGACCATCTTAGTTCGATTGGATGTATTTGATTTGGAGGACTATTGCAGGCGTGTCGACTGAACGTCTGAGCCGCTGTATACATTGTCCCGGGGAGGCGAGTTTGACGGCAGCCTCGAGTAGAGGCAATGACAATAACATGAGAAGAAATAATGCAAATATTGACATAGAATGTGTGTACTTAAGATACACTAGAGGCCCAGCCACGATAATCAGAATAGTATAGACAATACCTTTTCCTCCCCACTCAGAGCCATGGACCTTCATCTAAAAGTCATACGTATCCAGATAACTAGCCCTGTGCATCTTCTCCCTCGCCCATGCGGCCTTCTCACTGTCCCTGGAATCAGGAGCGACGGGTACTCTGCTGCTTATCGTACGTCTAATCAGCTTGTCCGATAGCCGGACAACGGGAGCGGCTTGCTCGCGTCGAGAATTGGTGCCTTGGAGACATTGCGAGTAAAATTCGTTCTGCTTTGTGCATGTCAAGCCGTGTGCGCATCGAGATGCCCCTGTCCAGCCTTGGCCACCACACTGATGGTAGAGCTGAGCGATGCCATTGTCGGGCTTGGTTGTGGATGGTGGTGAGGGAGTCGGTGTGCTTGCGGACGAAAACTCAACTGGACTAGCGGGCGAAGACTCGGCAGGGGATGCTGAGGAGGTAGCGATGGGTGGGACTGACTCAACAGGACGGCCAGACTCAATGGGCGCAGCAGTTGGAACAACTGGAGATCCGGTGATGATTGATGAGGCGGAGGGGATACTAGGCGAGATAGTACCCGTTTGCTGGGCGGCCTCCGAACCAGCGCTGCTGGCTTCGGGAAGTGCAGGGACCGTTCCACCTGAGGGCTTAGCACCGAGGGCGAGAATACGAGCAGCAGCGGCTTCAGCAGCAACCATAACGATAGCTTGTGTATTGCCAGTGGGTAGATCAGGATGCATTGACGCATCTACGACAAACAGGTTATCTAACCCTTGAGGTTGAAGTACCAAAGTTAGTGTAGGTCTCACATGCAGTTCTTTTGGACATTACTAACCATAGACTTTGGTGTCGGTGTCCACCACGACGCCCGACTCTCCTTTAGTTCCCATCTTTGCTGTTCCAACGTAGTGAGCGCCGGTCTTGAACTCCTTGATTAGGTCTGATCCAGTCACATTCGAGACGCCAGTAGGAGCAATGACGGTGAGCGTGGAGTTTCCAGTATTGGTCATCTTGAGCAGACGATCCATCATCATAGTGATAGCTTCGATATCGACATTAGATGTCATATGCGGATTCGTGATGAATGTCGTAGCGCCATCCGCAGTGATGCCAAGACTACCCACCGATTGAGAGCCATGTGTTATATAGACCTTCATCTGTATGGTGTTGTTGGCTGGTCCGTTGCACGTTCCCTGGAAGAAGATCTCGCTGCCATCAGTGGTGTTGACAGAGGACCACCAGTTGAGACGTTGCCCAGACTGCGCGAGAATACCAGACCCTTTCGCGAAGAGGTCAATGGTGGTTTGGTTGGGCTCGGTAAACGAGGTCTCGGGCTCGGAGTGCATGGGTGTACTGGTATTGAACTTGATAGTGAAGATGGGATGGTCCTTGATCTCCGCGCCGACAGGAAGGTCAATCCAATCAGCTTCATCAGGGAGCGTGACGCCACTTGTACCGGATGCGACGGTCTGGAGTTGTTCAGCAGGACCGATGCCGGAATTGAACAGTATGCGAGGTGTAGACATAGCACCTGCAGCGAGAATTACGCTGCCACCAGCGTTAACGTTGTAGATGACGCGCTGCCCATCTTCTGCCTCCACCTCGACACCAGTAACAGCGGATCCGTTACGCACAGCTCGAACAACATTCGTGTTTATCATCAACCTGAAGTTCGAAAGCTTCTGGGCGAGGGGAAGGTAGGTCTTGACGACGCCTGAGCGAAGGCCATCAGCCACGTTCCACGGCGGGTGACCAAAAACATCGACCTTGGCGTTGGGATCCTTGATGAAGTCGGTTTCGGACCATCCTTGACTAGCAAAGAACTGCGAAAGAACCCCGTAGGCCTCATCGTTGTAGCGGTTGCCGTCTTCTGAGCCATACGTTTGTCCAGGATTCCGTTCCCAGACGCGTTCGGCAGCGGCGGCAACATCCGTCCACTTCCAACCGGTAGGCCACTTATCGTCAAAGTCCCGCTCCTGAGGTTTGACATACATCATAGCTTTCGAATAGTTAGTACGGGCGCTTTCAAATGAAAGACGGAAACATAAGACATACCGTTGACTGACGTTCCACCACCGATCAAGCAGCCTGCTTGGTCGGCAGTGTCTGTACAGAAGGCCGGGCTTCCAACGTCGCTAAGATAATAACCGTATCCAGGAACATCGTACATCGAGACAGTGTCATTCCACAACATGGTATCAGTATTTCCGGTAGCTGCATATGAAGGACCACCACGTTCGATGAGCAGAACAGAGGCGCCACTCTCAGCCAGCCTCTCGGCAGCAACGATACCAGCAGCGCCACCCCCGGCGACAATGTAGTCGTAGGTAGCGTTTGCAACGATTGCTGTAGCGTTTCCACTAGCGACTGGGGTTGTCGAGTTTCCGCCACTGTTGGGTGTTGTTGCGTTGCCAGAGCCCGAGCCCGAGCCGCTCCTTACAGCAAAAGCAGCCCATGTCTCAAAGTCTGCGCTTTTTGCGTTGTCCATAGGAAGGCCAAATGCGCCAAATCCGGCCGAATGGTATGTTAGGGCGGAGGAGGCAGTAGCTGGATCAGTAAGAGCATCATCGGAAAACGCCCAGCCCATGATGTTTGTGCTGGGGGAATCGTAGATTACAAGTCCGTTGGAGGTGTCACTGCTGATACAGTTTGAGCAAACGAAGGTGTACGAGAAGGCAGTGTCATTAACGAAGGTACCGTCAGGGATCGGAAACGTAGTGAAGTTCCCAGTCTTAGCAGCTGGGCTTGTATAACCGCTACAATGTGTCAACTTTTAGTGCTTAATATAGAATGCTGAATGCTCACGTTGCTTCCCTGAAGGATGATAAAATCTCGCCGTTGTTAGGCCATGCAACAAGAAGTAAATTGCCAGTCATGGTTTGACCCATACTAAAACCAGCCCAGCCCCCTCCATTGGTAATCGGCGCTTGGATCTGGGCGATGAAGTCTGTTGTGGGATTCTGAGGTAGTGCGATACCGAATTTGTAGCCTGATGTATGCTGGTATCCGTTGAAGGTGATACCAGTATTCGAATCAGTGTAAGGGGATGATGTCTGAGCTGCAGCTCGAAGCGCGAAAATCGCGGAGGAAAGAATGAAGGAGCGTGACATTGCAGAGGTCCGGATATGGTTCGGGAGTAATGAATGCGTGGCACAGCCAACAGAAGAATGAAATGGCCTTCAAGGCTATAAAAAATGACAAGAAGCAACGTTCAGAAACGAGCGAACTAGAAAGAATGCAAACACACAGGATGTTAATAACACACGGTTCCTGCACGAGCGCGATACGCCACTATGTATATTCGAGGGCATTGCGGGTCGGGCAGTCCTCAATCTGCCATGGCCAGGGATAAGTCCTCTAGCAGACTCAGCCATGGTCAAACAAGCTCAAGATACAGACTCACGTCCTTGTCGACCCGGCTTTTGGACAAGGCTAGATTGTCGAAATCCAGGAACATGGTACTCGGAGGCGCTACACATGCCAAATCCGTGCAACGGTGCCTGTACTATCAGTACTAGTGTGAGAAGTTAATTATTCACCACTACAAACCCGTAGCGACGCTGGCGCTACCTACAGGGTCACGTCGCACTGAGTTACTCCCTGGTCTTTTAAGAATAAATCAGATTCCTGACTTTAGACTATTGAGGACCTCCTACTGGACTGAAAAATAACAGGGATGCGACTTGGCGTGCGAATACTCTGTAGGTCACACATGCGAGTCAGCTCGTTTGAAACGGTTAGTGAATATTGAAATTAGAGCAATCAGTGAACTGTGTTTCTTAACGACCCACCGGCAATCTTGAAGGATGGCGGTATCCTGCCGCAGCGGTCCGTTTCGAAACAGCTAAGCTCCACTCGCACGAAACGCCGGGTACACCGAATCAGAAGACTCCTATTCGGCATCATTATGCCACTACTGAACGGCATGCAAACCATGCCAGCCTTTTCCCGCTTACGCGGTTTGTAGTAGTGATTAATTAACTTCTCACACTAGTACTGATAGTACAGGCACCGTAAATTCTTCCATGACCAGCTTGCTACAGGTAAGTGGATATTGGACAGGATGCCAAAAGAAGCTTGAAGAACCCCGCTGAAAAATAACGTGAGTAGAACCGAAATAGGAACCTACGGGGATGAGAAAGGAGATGGAGAGGAACCGGAGATTGAAGATCGTTCAGCACGATATCGGGGCGGGTAGACCGAAGAAAGCAGACCTAAGTCTCCGAAGGCCCAACGTCAAAGTCGCGACAAGCAAATCGCGATCCGGTGATCTCACATTATCATCTCGGCGAGAAAATATGGAAGAGGTGGACTTGACGCTTCCTTTTGTCGATGACCTCTTACTAAGCGAGGATGAGACAGTTCAAGAACCACGTCGCATCATACGATAGACGCGCCTCGTTTAGCAACAAAGTTCAGTAAACGCATAGCAGGAACGAGTCGAACGTTGGGGATGATGCGGAGGTGAGAAAGGTGGGGTAACCGAACCTCGGCCCATTACGCTTACTCTGCGCTAACCGGAGGTTTGTAGCCTTTATACATACCTACATCAACCCCTCGAGCATGCTTCTGAGTTCATTACTTGAAGACGCGAAACCACAGATCTTATTAGTTATCAATATATCAACATGGCTCCAAAAAACAATATACCGGCATACGTGCTCGGCGTAGGTCTTACCAAGTTCATCAAGCCGCGGAAGGAGCGAGCGTATCCCGAGATGGGATATGAGGCAGGTGTCAAGGCCATGTTAGATGCGCAAATCAATTACGATGATGTTGAAACGGGCGTGGCATGTTATTGTTAGTAAGTCTTGGTTTCTTCAAGTATCTGTATCTGATAGGTAGAGCTAACAAACTTAGCGGAGACACTACGTCGGGACAGAGGATCTTCTATCAATTTGGCATGAGCTCGTAAGTACACTTCTCATCCCTTCTGGACAATCACAGACAATGACAAATGTTGGATATGCGCTGACTTGTATTCAGCATCCCAATTTACAACACTAACAACGCCTGCGCTACCGGCTCAACTGGTTTACATCTTGCACGAACCCTGATCAAGAATGGAGCTATCGACTGTGCCCTCGTAATCGGCTTCGAGCAAATGCAGCCCGGCTCAATCAAATCCGCATGGAGTGATCGACCCTCACCTATGGGCCTCTCGATGCGCATGATGGCTGATACTCGCGGCGTGGACAAGTCCCCGCCAAATGCGCAATATTTCGCGAACGCCGGCAAAGAGTATATGGAGAAGTACGGCGCTGAGGCACGCGATTTTGCGGAGATTGCGAGAATCTCGCATGAACATAGTTCGAGGAACCCGTATGCGCAATTTAGAGATGTCTACACGCTGGAGCAGATTGAGAATGCCCCGATGATTCATTTCCCGTTGACCAAATTGCAGTGCAGCCCAACAAGCGATGGCGCGGGCGCAGCTGTCATTGTTTCCCAAAAGTTCTTGGACGAGCGACCGCACCTGAAGAGCCAAGCGATTCTTATGGCAGGACAGTCACTGATGACCGACTCGCCAAAGTTGTACTCAAAATCCTCAATGGATCTCGTCGGCTACGACATGACAAAGCGAGCTGCACAAGCAGCCTTGCAAGAAGCTGGTGTTAGCCCCAAGGACGTCAAAGTTACCGAACTCCATGACTGCTTCTCCGCAAACGAGCTCATTCTCTTAGAGGGTCTCGGCTTCAGCGAGCCCGGCAAAGCACATATGATGGTGCGTAACGGGGACATCACCTATGGCGGCAAAGGACCCATTGTCAACCCATCTGGAGGCCTTATCAGCAAAGGGCATCCCCTCGGCGCAACAGGCCTTGCACAATGCGCAGAACTGACATGGCAGCTCCGTGGATGGGCAAACAACAGACTTGTTGACGGCGCGGATGTTGCACTACAGCATAATCTTGGCTTGGGTGGAGCGGTTGTGATTAATGTGTACAAGAGGGCCGATGGGAAGAAGAGTGTGAAGATGAGTGACGAGGAGATTAAAAAGGCTAGTCAGTTTTCATATAATCCAGCGGTGGAGGCACGGTATGTGACCAAGGAGGAAGGTGACAAAGTAAGGAGTAAGACTGTAGCAAGTGAGTGGGCGCTTGGTGACACACTGGAAAAGATTCAGAGTCGATTGTAGACTGTCTGTAAGCCAACAACCACATTGACATGATCATTTTGTACATGTGGCTAGCTCTGGTGCATACTGTTTTAACTGGCCAACATATGACTATTTTTTCTATTCTCTGCTTTTCTGAAGCCGACGCGGGCAGAGTGACTTCACTGAGCAATCTCGACATCTGGCGGTGTGATTTTGACCTGTTAAAGTCAGTCTCCAATCCTATCATTACTCCAATGGGATATATTACCTTGTCAAGGATTTCTTTTACCCGCTCATAACCCTCATTCACCTCGTCTTCTACAGTCTTGCCCAGCTCTTTCAGTTTGTCTAGCAAACCCCTCTTCACCTTTCTCTGTAGATTCTCTTCGCTATACTTGATGGATCCGGGGCTTGGACTCGACTGTTCGACTTCTCGCAGCAAGTTGCGAGAATTCCAGTGTGGTGCGCTGTGTGACGATGTAGTGGGCAGCGCGTAAGCCGTGGTGTGTATGGAGGTGGCCAGAAGCACGACAAAGGTGAACAAATGCATGGTCGTGATCAATACGTGATAACGTCTTGGAGTGCGATTGTGGGATCGTCGAGAAAAGAGTAGTACCGAAAAGAAGAGATCACAACTGTCCGTTCAGTCATTGAGAAGTATAGTTTATTATATATACACAGTGAGCATCACGCCACCTAACTCTATGCGCCCTTGTGTTTACGCGAAATTTCGAGTTACTCCTGCACGTTGCAATATATCAGATTGTCCAGATTTCAATGGTTGGCATAATCCGCTGGCTTCTTTACTCCGATGAGGGGGTATATAACTGACTGTGCCTCCTTCAGCTTTTCGTGGAGTGGGTCAACATTGCGAATTTCGATCGTTCATGCCCAACGGTTCCGACTCTCTTATGGAAAGATGCTGTGTGGCGAGGGTAAACGCCGGCTAACCGCCGAACCTCATCTCGTCTGACCCAGCGCAGCACTCACAAGAAGCAGCAGCACTTGTGACCACGAATCCTGGTGAGTGTCGATGCTATCACCTTATCGTGCTCGATTGCAGTGAACTGAACATGAAGGGCAGGCATACGATGTGAACGAGTTCACACGTGATGTATAAGGCTAATTACGAAGTGTTAGCGCGGCTGCGGCAAAGAGCGCTCTCTCCACGTGTGCCTTCCTCATCGCCGCATTCTCTTGACTTCATTTTGCGCGCACGCAAATGCGGTGACGCCTTTAAACAGAGTAAAGTTGACCGGGGTGTTCGCGCCTGACAGCTGCATGTTTCTGAGCTGCCTGCGCTTCGATGTCCTCGACTTTCTTGAATACTCAGCTATCTGGACAATTCAACGACTGTAAGTATTCGAGTTCGAGTAAGTAAGGAAGACCTGTGCAATGCTTTGAATGGATTGATTTGATCAACTCCTCCTATGTACAATGAATAGCACTCTAGACGACGTGATAGACTTAAGGAGACGGGCTATGAGTGGACTCGCGACATAAATCCACAACCAAGTTAATAAGCTAGTTCTAGCAGCGTCGAGAGCAGAGAGCGAAATAAAAACAAGGGCATCAGTAATGTTAAACAGAACGCTAAATCGCAGTAACAGAACCCCGAAGGGAATACATGAACCAATGAGTCTATCAGACCCTCAATATCTCTCAGGGAAAAACTGTCCGCGGATATAGTCACCCTTCGTGAACAATGCTACTTTCGCACACTGAAGTATGCGGGGACGTAGGTAACCATTGTCCGATGTTGAAGTCGAGACTGGAAACAGCGGCCGGAACCCCGTGCGTGTCTTTGGTCGCAAACCCCGGTTTGGTGCCGGTCATTTGTCTAGAAATTGGCTGGGGCCACTGCTCTCCGTCGGTATTGAGACTTGCTGGCATAGGAGTGGAAGCCGCACCTCGTGGTGATAAGCCGTGAAGTGTTGCGTGGTTTTGCGTGCTCCGTATTGGTCTAGGGGTCGACCGAGGATGGTAAGTCAGAGCGGCACCATCCGCAACTGTTTGCGACGTCGTGGACTCCCTCTCGTGGCCTTGCCTCCTCTGGACCGGTTCGGGATGCAACCCGGGATGATGTTTGCGTGCGTGCTTGAGCCTAGCATCCTGTCGTGCAAAAACTCTATAACATCCGTCGGCTGTACAAGTGTATGGGCCTCCTTTGGCGTCCGTATGCTTTTGGCGTACATGCCGGGCGAGATTTCCGCGCCTGTATGCGCCTGTGAACTCGACACCACATTGCCCGCAGCGAATGGTGGTATTATCCAAGTATTTGTTCGTCGAGACAGTTGATGGTGCGGTCGCGCTCGAAGCCGCCGCCCACGGTAAGGGCAATCGTGGATTCGATGGGGAGGAACAGCGGATGGGTGTGGTAGCGTCATGTGCAGGAAGACGAAGCTTCGATTCGATCGTAACTAGGCTTTCCTCAAGACCGTGTGGTCGATAGCTGTGCGGGGCATGTGAAGCGAGATGGTCGAAAGCGTGAGGAGGAGCGGGCCATTCGGAGTCCCAGACAGCAGCTTGATCACGCCCAAGCTGATAGCACGTTAGCGGAAAATTCATCCCACCACGAAGCGGTGCCTACCCGAGTGTTTATGCGTGACCAAGGAGCCGAGTACGGGTCCTCGGGCGTAGTCGTCATGCACGGTGCGTCGACATTGGTGGTGTGTGACAGCAACCAGCTGCTGGGCGGTAGAGAAAGGCTCGTAGCACTGACGAAGCGACTATCATTGCTGTGGTTCATTCGCGCAGTCATCTTCTCCGCCAGAGCCGTCCGGCGATCGCAATCAGTACCGCGGCGGTATGACGTCCAGCGGGGCCAATGCGATGTTCAGGCTACAGCAGGCGGGCCGAAGGACTCGTCGAGTCTGAGACTGGCCAGAATCGGACGTCGTCGAAGAGCATTGTCTGCAAGAATGTCGAGGGAGCAGCGAGGTACGGCGTCTTGGTTGTAGGCGTGCGACGTGCAGCGCGTGGGCGAGCACATACGGCGGCGGCCATGATGCTGATATGCCTCTGGCAACTGTGCATGTATGTTTACACTTTGCCGCTTTCGACACGCCACGCCTGCAACTCCATGTCCCGATCGATGGCTGGCTGATTTTCCGGGTGGCATCCGAGAGCATGGAGGACGTTGGAGTGTCGAACTAGCGGGCAGTTGCTGGCAATGGAGCTTGAGCTCGGGCCGCAACCCAAGGATGACCCTCGCAGACTGAGGCCTCCCTGGGCACCACTCGCGTGCTGCATTCGTACGGTTCGCGCCGGATTGCTGCAGAGCATGTGTGCAAACGTGCAAAAGAAATTGCACCTTTGGCGGCCGTCGAGTCGCGTGCTATGTCCCACGGTTAGCTTGTTGGACTGGGTGCTCCAGCCACCACTGCACGCTTACACAGTTGCTGCTGAGGCGGTGCACGAGGCACCCCCCAGGCATCCATTCACCCACCTCTCCCTCCTGACATCATCTACCTTTCCGAATCCCGCCAGGCCCGCCGAATGTCGGTCGACTGCTATGACACTGCCAACGCCGTATCGTTCGCGAGTACGGACAACGCTCGGGTAAACCTCAGCAGGCCAGAATGTGTCATGTCGCGAAGTCGACCGCTTGTGCCGCGCCTTGAGGGCATGAAAAGAAGGCAACTGGCCAGAGTCTATGGCCAAGGCAGACAGGAAAGCCCGGGGCGCAGCCCAGGACGGTGGCGAATGTGCTCCTTGGAGCGACGCGTAAACTTTCTGTTGTTTTCCAAGAGACCAAACACCCAAGTTTCACGATTTCTTACAAATCTGATCAGGGTACAATAGTTCCCCTATTCGTCCTCAAATCTACCAAGACCGACTCTTGCTGGTATGCAACCTGTGCATCCAGTTGCGAAACGCAGCGAGTCTGAAACACAGAGCGACAAGTGAAGATTGCCTTCTCAAAGCGTTTTGTGCAAGTGTGGTGGCAATCGTACATATAGAGAAAATAAATCGCGCTCTGCGGGGCATGACGTCGTCGTTTTGTTACATCTTGGCCTACAGGTAGTGCTGGCACGACGAAAGTCGCCTGCTCCAGTCAAGCACTGTTAAGTAAGCATTGTGAAGACAAGGGTTCCTAGATACTAGTTCGTGTACTCTGTAGCTATAGCTTACCCTTGGCCAAACCGTGTCCCGTCAAAGAGAAGAACCACTTGATGCCACACATCTCAATCCATCCAGTCCTACGAATCCCTGCTTGCTTTGCTCTGTCAAGGATGGCATCGAGCTTTTCCTTGCTATTCACACCTACCGTAATCGACTCCAGGCCCTCGGGTTGCCCTTCTCTCCCGGGTATAAACCCTAACCTCGCGTTTGTGAACGCTAGCAAGTCCCGGCTCCGTGCGACGCCAAAGATCTCTTCCCATTGTCGTGCAGCAGCTTCGTGGCCGAGCTCGCCAGGCTGCAGTCGTAGAACACAGCCTTCAAGCGAGAGGTGCTCACTACGCTTCATGCCGGGATAATACACCTTGTGATCCGAACCGCACGCGTGCCATGGGGAGAAGCGCGACTTGAGAGGCGTTGGGTTGTTCGGTCCTGGTGTGTGCGAATCGAGTTCAGGCATCATGCCGCCTGTCATCGTTAACCATCTCCATACCGAGCACCGTCGCACGGTAATTTGCGGACAACGCACCCTTGATACCTTTTGGGTGGTACTGTACGCACACCGTATCGCCGTGGTCGTAGTCAAAGATGACCTTGGCTAGCCCATTCGCCTCGATGTTCTCTCGCCGCTTCTTCGCATCCTCAGTTTGCATGATGATCATATATCCGCCATCTCCGCGTTTCTCGAGTAGCCGGCCGGCCGTCGTATTCGCCTTGAAGGGCGAAACGACCTCGATAATGTCGCCGCCAAGTGGAACTGTTATTCAGTCAGTCACTGAAGCTTGTGACAGAGGAAAACGCACCAAGAAAGTTCTTTAGGCCCCATTGGCCGACGGCAGGATCTTCGTAGATGACCTCTGTGCCTAGAATGTGTGTCTATTATGTCAATTAGCTTTCCAGAGTATACGTCGCCATGACGATATCTCACGAGCAACTTCTTCGATTGTTCAAGGTCTTCCGTCACTAGAGCGATCTGGCGTAGACGCGTCGGGGCAGGCGCGAGACCTGTTCTTGGGCCTATATTCTTCGCGCCAGACATTTTGGCTGATGGACTTTCTAACTAAGTGCCCGTATGCACGTGCGTGGACTGCTCGACTCTTATAGCCTCTCAAAGTACACCCAAAGACTATAGACAATTAATTGGGTCTCCTACAGGCGTAGGCGCTCGAGAAATACTCTTATAGCCGACTTACTCGAGCTGTGGGGGTAGCCCCTCGGTTTAGACACTTCCCCGCAACCATACGTACCATGTCTTCAGTCCTATATGTCTACCATTTAAGTGTACCTACTTCATATCAATAGTAACTCAGTTAATATTCAATTAGACCTTAATGATGACTTGCATGTCCACACGCACTGTGGGTATTAAAGAGGCCATTGTGTCGTATTTGTTGTGATACCGAGACGAAGCTTCGCCACCTCGGTTGTTCGGCACTACCATACACTTGATGTTTCTCATATGTACTGAGTCTCCCATGACCCATAACAGAGGGTATATTTATACACGACGTTAGATTGCGCCCTTCACTGCCGTCTTTGAAGCAACTAACACTCTCCTCTGATCTCCTCGTCAAATGACAACCGTGCATCTTCGCTGTTTATCTCACCTGTCATCCCAATATCAGGTCTCACCACCCCACCTCCATCACTGATTCCCAGGCTTCGCCTCATAGTCTCTTACTGAACTTGTTCCGAGCATATTATCACTAATAAAGAAATCTCTTTCTTCCCTCCTTGAACAAGAAATGCTGAGAGAACAGGGCTTATCGGTCCTCTCCTTCCGCCTTATTGGCACCGATCTAGGTAGGGTTGCAAGCGTAGCTTGCGGCATCTAGCAACATATATTCTGACCCAGATAGGGTCCAACCTTGAGTAAACATGCAGTTTCGACATGATCCCCGGTATGTTTAGTATCCGTCCGCTACTTTGGACCACGAATATCAGCATGGGCAAGCGGAGCATTTCCACCTCGATGGCGAGATGATTCGGCATCTCATACTTCCAATCAAAAAGATCCGCACATGTCAATCTCTTACCCAAGCTTTTTCGCAACCTCTCCCAAAGTCTACTACTCGCCTGAGCATCAGCTCCATGGCCGAGCGATGCACGTACATCGAACGAGAACGTGTCAGGTAGGGAGGCTGCTTGTCTATGGAAATGGATCAAGAATAGTCACACGCATTTTGATGCGCACTTTGTAGGTTGTGTAAGCTATTGACTGTCGTAGCACTTCCAATAACAGATATGGATGACATGGAAAATAGAACGAACTAACTATTCAGCCGATAGGACATTTGGAAAGTAGTCGACCTTGAACTAGGAGAGGAACTTGGAGACTAGTATTTATTAAGACTGCGGCATGTCTCTTGCGCTGGCCGACGACTTCCACATATGGTCAGAGGGTCACTAATCTCTCACCTTACCGCGCTTTCGAGACTATGTACCACTCTATTCCCTTTGCCACACGCAAATATTGCCATCGGTTGGCAGCGCTATACGACACCTCGAATCGGTCCCCCAGGCGCATAGACCGACATGATGTGTCTTGAATTAGCTTTCTGACGGCGAGCACTACCACCACTCCACCTTGACAGGTCCGCGTCATCGAGATTCCATATCGCGACCATTCTGCGGTCCCGCAAGACCATGGATATATCACTCACGAGAATTCAACGTGTATGAAACATTTCCATTACCCCGCACGCCATTCTGTACGTTCCTTTGCGTCTCTGCGTTCCCTCCATCTGCAGGTGCTCTTGTCTTCACCTCGTGCTCGGACCCCGGCTCGCCGCCCGACATGCTTAAAACGCAGTCACCTCGACTTGAGCTCCACATGCTGCAATACGCACTTGACTTCAATTTTGGACCCGACCCTTTGTCACTCTTTATAAACCGGTCCTTCGGTTGCTGCCCTTTTCCTGCCCCCTCCTTCTTGTCGTCTGGCAGTCATCCATACGTTGTCTGTATATTTGTAGGATTATTATCCTCGCGACAGTTTCTTCCAATTGTACTAAGTCGATGCAGTTATCAAGTGCACTGCTAAGATGCTGGGCTATGTGGACGCGTACTTCCTCTCCATTGCCTCAACTACACCCCTCCCAAGCGACGATGGAAACGCTACCAATGAGATCATCACCAAACCGCGGCCATATACGCGTTCGCAACCATGTCCTCCCGTACTGGTCAACACCCTTCTGCAACCCTCGTTCCAGTCACAGATCGGTTTGACCTCCCGGCGCAAGAAGCGCAATCACGACTCAGGCTTCAGCGTTTTCGTCGACATAGACGCAGGGAATGATATTCAAAGCCCAGTGGTGAAGAGATCTAAGATCAACTCTCGTGTGCCTCTTGCCGTCAGGACCGACTCTGCAAACAGCACCCCTTCGCCTTCGCTCCGGGCACCGGACACTCCGTTTCCGCTCTCGCCTGCCGATCCCAGCTGGAATGATGTCGAGAATTATGGTGCGCAACATTTCATCACGCCCCCGCCTACTCCAGCAAGTCTTTCACCCGCACAATCACCGCTCCTGCGTCAACCGTTCCGCCATACACCACGATCTATTCGCACTCGTCCTGCCGCTATGATCGGCCTCCTACCCGTACCTAGAAGCATGACTTTATACAACCTGTTGGGATTGGATGACTGGAAGGTCGGCGTAGAGGAAGTCAGAACGGCTTGGAGGAGGGTGGCTCTTGACTGCCATCCAGATAGGGTTGCCGAGGAAGAGAGAGTCTCTGCCACATTGAAGATGCAGCAGTTGAATGATGCAAAGGACGTGTTGTCAGATCATCGACGCCGTCGTCAGTACCATGTGGACGGAAAGCTTCCGTGGATTGTCTGAGTAGTGGTATCAGCGAACTCCTGCTGCGTATAATCTGGTATTCGGCTTGGATACGCTTCTCAGGATTTGGTGGACACAAGCGGGTCACAAAAGAATGTTCCTGTATATTTTTAATAGTTGCGCATGTACGACGCCCGCTCTTCGGTCTGAATATCGATCCTTAAAGCTCAGCTTGACTAAATTCTGCACACTTGTGACACCTTCGCTATACGAGCCCGTAAGAGCATCTGACGATTGCTTATCCCACACGTTCCGACCTCACAGATGCAATTTAGCTTATAGCCATGAGGCATATCTGTCAAGTTAAGGTTGTTGTTCTGTAGCGGTGGTTTGAGATCTATAATCCCTACGCACACTCTATCTATTCGCAGGAGTACACTGGCAGCTATCTTGAAAGTATCGAAATTGGTCTATCTAGTAGCGTGCATCAAGTCCTAGCCAACCTAGGGCCTTATATTACAAATATCCCTGCTCGAATCATAAGTTGTTCAATTTCGCCTTGAATCCCAATGATCATGCTTGAAAGACCTTGTATGCACCTCAGCTTTACTAGAAGAGCTTAAAAAGATTCGCAAGAGCGACGTAGTTCCCTACAAGTGCAAGTAGTACTGTAGCCAAGAAGTGAATTAATGCTGTGCATGTGAAAATAAGATGCTGTACTGGTACTGTTGGTGTGTTGACCATGATGGGATTATTATGCTGTACGTTGATCATGGCACGGTCAGTTGTGCGTGAGACCAGAACGAAGTGGCGAATTGAAATGGCCAGGTTATTCACTTGCTCAACGCGAGCTCTCGCAACCACCGTTTAAGACAGGCCATCGCACTTGTGCTTCGTGAATTGGAACATGAAGAGTGTGAGCAAACTGCATTAAGCGCTTCACTGTATTAACAACTATGTAGTCTGGATGATTATGATAACAAGCGCATCCGGTAAGTTTTAGTTGTGGATACACGTGAGGTTCCAACATTCTGTTCGTAGATACTGCGGGTAAAGTAAGAAAATCGGAGGGTGCAGGCCCTGAGAACTTTGAGAGGAAGAAAGGGGAAGGGGAAACGAACACCAAGCTTTTGACTCCAACGATGCAGTGAGTGGGTATAGTGCCATGACAGAAAGGCAAACTCAAACTGAAAGACACGAGCAATCAAAATTACAACATGTAGCGAGAAAGAGCAAGGTGCACCCAAAAACACAGTCTTTCTCGCGTGATTACCACAGCGTATCACTCCCCAGTTCCACGCTTCTTTACTCTTACTGGAGCAGGGCAAACTAATCCTGCTCCGTGAGTCTTTGCGCTGTCCTCGAGCTCTCAGCAATTGCATCGTTGTTTAACTCACTGAGCTGATTCAGAGTCTCTTGCATGGCAGCTAACTGCTGGCGGTGTATTAGCCATCCGTGTCCCTCATCGTGACAACATAGCAAAAGCCGACATACGGGGATCAACTCACAGTACCAACAACATCCTTCGACAACCCATTAAGCTTCGGCAGTTGGGCGCCAGACTTAACATCTTCGTCCGTCTCTTCGTCTTCCTCGGCTAAGGTATTGATATTGCGCTTCTCTCCCATGGAGGCTGCTGCGCGAGCGACTCTGTCGCCTGCTGCGATGATGGCTTCGAGACGCTCGACCTTGTCTGATAGGACGGCGTTTTCCCTCTCAAGTGGCTCGACGCGGGCAAGATGCTTCCGTACCACTTCACCCTTCATCGTTTCAATGCGGTCTTCAGCTTCTTCGGCGGCCTTGATGGCTTGGTCGCGCTCAGTCTCGACCTCGTGGATCGTCTTCATAAGACGTTTCACGTCTGCAGCGTTTGCGTCAACATCGGCGGTGGCTTTGTCATGACGCACAAGAAGGTCCCTGTACAGAGTTTGCTGTTCGGTAACATCTTGCTTGGTAGCTTCAAGTTCGGCGCTATGGTGCAGTTTCGCTGTTTCTAGCTCGGCCGCAAGTGCGTCGTACTTCTTCTGTAATTGCTGGACAGCATCCGACGTACTAGCCTCCATGCCGACCATCAGCTCAGAGATTGCCTCCTCGTGAGCCTTGTCCATGTAAGCCTTCTGCTCGCTAAGGTCGATGTGCTGCTTCTGTAGAGCCTCCAGCTGTTGCTGTAGGGTTTGGATGTCATTCGAGTGGCCCGCCCTGAACTCTTCCTTCAACAACTCGATAGCGTCTCCATGCTCTTGATCTGTTTCCGCAAGCTTCTGCTGCAACGTGTCGTACTTGGATTGCAGCTCCGACAAGACTTTCAAATGATCCTCTTTCAGTGAATCTCTGACAAGAGCAATGGCCGCTTCGTGGACCTTGTCAGCCTCGTCTTTCTCGGCAAGAAGAGCTTCGTATTGCTTGGTAGCTTCAGCAAGGCCAGCTGAGCCAGACTCCTCTTTCGATCCCAGTTCAGCTTTGAGCTCATCAATTTCCGCATGTAAATCCTTCTTGAGACCGACAAGTTCGTTAAGAGCGGATTGCTTATCTGAGACAGCTGCTGACTTCTCCTGTTCGAGCCTCATGGTATCGGCCTGAAGGGCTTCTACCAAGTTGGCGTATTTCTGCTCAATCTCTGCTTGTTGAGCGTCAAGCGCCTTGGCGTGTAATTCTTGAGTAGTTGATTTCTCGACCAAAACATCGCTGTGTGCTCCCTCGAGGTCCGAGAGCTGCTTGGAAAAGGTGTCTCGCTGAATTTGCAAGTTCTCGATCTCGGTCTTGTGGGCTTTTTCTAGTCCATGTTTCTCGCCTAGCAAGGCCTCATACTTCGACTGAAGGTCGCCGAGAAGCCGCTTCGACGTGCTCTCGGAATCCTGCTTCAAGGCCTCCACCGCCCGGCTATGCGCATCCTCCGCTGCAGTCTTCTCCTCCAAAAGAGCATCGTGGCGGGCTTGGAGTTCAGTGACAATCTTTTGTGACTTTGCGTGGGCATCCTCTGCGGCACTCTTCTCGCCTTGTAAGCTGTCAAGACGACCTTGTAGGTCCTCAACAACAGCGACTTCCTTCGTCAAAGCATCTACGCGAGCCTGAAGATCAGCTACCAGCTTCTGTGAGATGGTATGAGCTTCCTCGAGAGAAGCCTTCTCTTCTTCGGCTTGCTTGTGCTTGGCGACTGCGTCCGTGAGGCTTTGCGACGCGGATCCGGAGCGCTCTTTTAGAGTGGAAAGCTCATGTTTCAATGTCTCAATCTCCTGGGCGCGTTCGCAAAGAACCTTCTCGTGCTGCTCCAGCGTCGCGTTTTTCTCGGCCACAAGAGAGTCGAACTCAGCCTGCAATTTGTTCAAGCGATTCTTCGCATCGCCCTCGAGATCAGACCGTAGAGACTCAATCTCGCCTTCGTGATCCTCGCCCAGCGTTCGCAAATCTTGTCGATGCTTGTCTTGCGTTGCCTCTAGCTCAGTCTTATACGATTCCGCTTTCTTCTCGACCTCATTCAGCTCAGCATGTACCTTGGCAACGTTAGCAGCATGCTGCGATTCCGCTTGCTGCGAGGCTTGCTCGAGTGTCTGGATGGTTTTTCGGAGACCTTCTGTTTCGTCCTTTAGTTGCTCCAGCTCTGCCGCATCAGCGCCGAGCTGGTCGTTGATAGCGTCCAACTGCTGAACGAGCTCATTGTTTTCGTCCGTCTTGACCTTGATTGCTGCTTCATGCGATTGCTTCAACTCCACAATCTGCTTATGCAGCTCTTCGGCCACCTTTGCACCGTCGGTTGATCCTTGCTGAAGCGCCTTGATCTGCTCTTGAAGGCCGTCGATCGATTTGAGATGACCCGAGACCTCGTCTTCCTTGATGCGCAACTCATTCTGAGAGCTCTTTTGCAGCTCATCAATCTTTTGTTGGATACTCTCCGCATGCGCGGTGCGTTCGCTCTCCAGGTCCGCGGTAGCTTGGTCAGCACGCTGCTGGAGCTTGACGATGTCATCCTGCAGCTCCTTCTGGGTCTTCACATGTGATGCAATGGTTTCGTCTTTGAGGCGCAGCTGTTCAGTATGCTCTTGTTGCAGTAACTCTACCTTGGATTGAAGCTCTTGCACAACGCCTGAAAATTCGGACGACTGGGAGTCTAGTGATCGTTGTGCTTCTTGCAACGCGTCACCGTGATGTTGCTCGGAGGTTGCCAACTCGGATCGTAAATGGTCGATAGTCTTTGTGAGCTCATCGATCTTGTCCTCTCGTGATTTCAGTGTGTCTGATTGACTGTGCTCAATCTCTGCAAGCTTCTTCTGATGGCTCTCAAGGGTTTCTTTAGCACTTGCCAGCTCCTTGGTAAGGGAATCCCGCTCATCTTTCAGCGTCGCTACTTCCTTGGTGAGTTGTTCAAGTTGGGTAGCCTGCTCCACAAGCTTCTTCTTTTCGGCATCCCACTGGCGACCCTGCTGTTCAAGCTCGTTGTTTAGGTCGTCCAGTACCTGCTGCAATTCCGCCGCACGTGTAGCTTCTAGCGCAGACTTGTCTTGTGCCGCCTTCTTCTCCACCTCGAGCTGCTGGCTCTGCTCTTCCAGTTGCTTGGTCTCCTGTGCAAACTTCTTCTCCATGTCTTCAACAAGTGTGGTATGCGCGCTCTGATCCAGCTCGGTAGACTGTGAAGCACCTGCAATGGCTTTGTCCTTTTCTACAATGGCCGCCTGTGCCTCGGCCAGCTGCTTCCTCAGCTTCGCCTTCTCTGACTGCAGGTTGTCGACTTCACGACCGAGGTCATCGCACTGCTCCTGGAGCTGCTCGCGCAGGTTGGTCTCCTTGAAGAAGTCCTGCATGATCTCGACGCTGCGCCTCTTGGTCTCGGCGTCCATCTCGGCAGGCCCGCTGGGAGCGGTACCTGGCCGCTGTGTTGCCTCGCCGAGCTTCGCCAGCGCGGCTTTGACGGGGCTAAGGGCGCTCTTTCTGATCTCGACTTCGGCGTCGGAGGCAGCCTTGTCCTTGAGGGGGCCATTGCTGCGGGGAGGAACGTCAATGGGGCTGCTCCTATTCCAAGCATTAGCATGATTCCGTGTAGACGTGCCTCTGACTTACAATTCCTCGGGGGCCGTGTCTCTGGCGTCGGGCGCTGATGGTGCCGCGGTCACGGACAGTTTTTTGGCATGGGCAATGGGCGCCTTTGCTGCAGTGCCTGGCGCAGTTCTCGTGGTTGTGGCAGGACGCGTAGTAGTCGTCCTCCTCGACGATGCGAGTGATGCACGGGGAGTTGGGCGGGTTGTCGAGGCGTCTGCAGCTGGCCGCGCCGTCAGGGGTCGCTTCGCAGAGGTGGTGGTGGAGGAAGAAGGTGCAATTGAGGGTCTGGACGTTGTCTTGCCCGGCGAGGCTCGCGTGGTTGCGCCCGATGTTGCAGGCGTCCTGCGCGCCGTCGGCTTCCTGTTCTCATCCCCTGATGTCACCGACGACAGCTCGGGCTCTGCATCAGATGAGGCCGTCTTGCCTGCCAGGCCCGTCCTCCGCGCGGCTGTGCCCGGCGCCGGACGCGTCGGCGGCTTGTTCAAGCTGGATCCGACGGTGCTGGTCCGCGAAGCTGCGCTGGAAAGCGGTTTCGACGCGGTGGTCGAGGCTCGCGCGCTGCTGGCCGAGGCCGTGGGCCGGCGGGCACCCGCAGTCGCAGTCCCGCTGGTTGCTGTGGGTCGACGCGGCGGAACGGGGTCCTTGGAGGCTGAGGAAGGCCCATTCGAGGCCATCTTGCGCCGGACAGACGAGGTGGGCGTCGAGGGCGCGGGCAGCCTTTTTCGCTGCGGACTGGCGGTCGCGAGTTGGACTGACACGTCCGAGGGAGCTGGCGCAAGATCTGCGGCGTCGCTAGCCGGGGTGGGGGCCTCCATGGGTCGAGCAGAGCGCAGAGAGCTGTAAAGTGCGGTCGCAAATCAATGTGCTAGAGATGCAATCAAGTGTAGATGGTGAGGGTGCAGTGAGGCCTGCTGGGACCTCAGCATGTCTACGGGCAGCTGTCGCTCTGGCCGTCGCAACTTCTTCAATGCGCTGGATAATGTGGGGGAACATCCTCATCGGGCTCGACAGCGTCTCACCTCGTCGAGCCAGGCGCCGCGACAGCGAACGACAGCGCATCTTCGCGCTTGCACCTGTCCTTCTCTGGAGGGACTTTGGCCGCGAATTACCTCTCCACCATTGAGGGGAGCACACGTCGGCTGCGTGCTGCGTTGGTGGTTGTCTCTTGCACCGCTCCAGCGGCCAGCCTGTCTCCACCCCAATCCTAATAACATGCTCCTAGCCATTTCAAACGCCCCTGCAGCTGTCTACTGCGCTGCTAATGCTGGAGAGCGAACCAAGCCCAGAACACTCTACTGCGTTGCAATTCAGAGTCTAAGATAGGCCCGCAGAAAAGCGTGTAGTAACCTCACGGGTTATCCTTCAATGACTTCTCGTAGTAGGGTAACTTGCTGTCTGAAGCTTGGCACACATATCCGCGCGCTACCCGACCTCACTCCCTGCCTTTTCTTTCACTTTTGTATTCATTGAGCTATTATCCAGTGCGTGAAAGGACACCAGCGAGGCGGGCATGCGATCGATGCCATACAGTCAAGGGAAAATGTCGCAACATCTACCGCTAGGACATCTGCGAACGCTGTCACCGACTTCAATTTACCGCCCCAAAGCCAGAGACAAATTGCGACAGCTAGTCAAAACCTCGTCATCAGTATGCTAAACCCGTGGTGAAGCATACAACCCACCCGCCTTGGAACGAAAACTGCGTTATCCGTACGATACAGTAACATCAAAAGGGGCAGCTATCTCTGATACTATCTTGGAGGAGCTGGACCTGACAATCCGGCTTGCAAAGCGCTCCGTGCCGTGTAGCGACCTTGTGTCCCTGGTCGTCTGTTTCGAGCTCACGGATACAAGCCAGTGACAGATCGCGCTCGACAAGACTGAGGTCGTTGTCCAATTTGGGAAACAGCTGCCGATAAAAATCAAGTCACTTTTGATGACCTTTTGCTCCGTTAGAGACACCAAGACCCACTTGCAATGGTTCGAAGTATTCTCTCTGCTTTCGCATTAGCAACACCTCAAAATAACGATTTGACGAAGTGTATTAATAGTCACCTCCGAAACTGGTTGCACGACAAAAAGGAATATGAGCACCATCGACATCTACCACGAAACTGCAAATCACCCTTACCGATATCCCCCAAACGAGACATTATACAGAGTAAGAACATCTTTAAAGAGGTCTCTATCTATAGATGCTCTCCCAATGCTCAATGGGCTGGTCGTCGCCTCGCCATTTGTTCGTATCGCTTTGCGGTTGCGATCCTCGCTTTCTTTCCCACAAAAGTAGTGCGATGGGAATCAGAACGACTATAGCGAGACACGGGCGGTATGTCTTCCTTGTCTTGGCAGTACTAACTGTGGACTGCGTGCTTTCGAGGCGGTTGTTTTCTGCATCTCTGGCATTCTTCGCGGATTTCTGTACCTCCCCATCGTCTCGAGCGTTCTCCGAGCAAAACCGGCATTGTGGCTTTGGTGACGCAAGGGTTCCTGCTACCATCGATGACTGGGATGTACTTTGATTCCTCGAAAACAAGCCCGACAAGAATGGGGTTTGGAGCCATGAATATGGCACGCCACCACCACATCCATCTCCAGCCCTGCATCTCGACAACGAAACCGGAGCAACAGAACCAAGAATCGCACCAGCTGAACTGAACATTGAATACCACCCATTCGCGGTCCCGTGATAGGTGCGTACCCTTCCTGCTAGATGCAGAGGTTAGATAAAGCACCTAATAACTAGCTTACATATATCGCATTTTCTAATACTGCGTTTAGAGCGTTTGTTGACAGTCATGTATATTACGAAGAACTAACAAGTATTATAATGTATAGTAAGCTTATTTGCTATGGAGTTCTTATACTTGAATATATTAATAACCTGCTAGTGCCGTTGCAATAGCTAGAGCTAGGGCTCTAAGAAGATTTCATACCAAAAGAGGGTTTCGAGCTCCAATTTCACTTATCGCAACTCCAATTCGGAGTAACACCTGTTGGAGTCCTTTAACGCCAACCCCCACCATTTAATCCAAGTGTGGGGTAGATTGCTAGCCGAGCAGGGTCTTTTATGCACCCAACGGGCTTCCATTATCGCCTTCCTGCTAGGCATTCGGCAGCCGTTCTTCGTCAATTTATGACGTCATGACGTTTAATAAGAGTATATGTCAAGCCTTCCACACGTATTGGTATCCTTTATCTGTTGCCGTCCATGTTCGGAAACAATCGCCGCAACAGTGTGCAATCATCCCAGAGCCAGCAAATCAGCATGTGTTAACCACGCGAGAAGGACTCCGAGACATTTGGAGAACCCTTGGTCCTGGCTTATCGCACAGCATCCTTAGATTGTACCTTTGAGATCGACGCAAGTTTGCCTCGATGTATCCCAGCCTAGCTAAAACACCAATGACAGCTGTTAATGCCCAGCGCGGAAACATTTTAATAGACAACAAACCATGCAAAAGCGTTGCGGCAACAAGTCAACAGTCTTTAACGGGAGTTGGAGTCGGGAGATGAGCAGCATATGTAACATCGTTCTGCCTCGCGATATGGTAGGACATTAATAACCCCTTACGTACCTCCACGAGTCTCTCCAGACCGCTACAATGGCGGACGCAACTAGGACTCCTCTCCCAGTGGGAGCCGGCTATGGTATGTCACATCCCGACCTTTGGTCAGAACTGCAACCCCTCTCGAACAGCATGGCTAAAAGACACAGGCGTCGTTGTCGGCATCGGCTTCTTCTTTGCTTTTCTGATGATGGGCATATCACATCTACAGAACCGCTACACGCGTTACTCCACTCATCAGTCCGAAGAATTCAACACTGCCTCCCGCTCTGTTAAGCCCGGTCTCATCGCTTCGGGCATCGTCTCCGCCTGGACATGGGCCGCGACCCTGCTTCAATCGTCGACCGTAGCTTACACTTACGGTGTGGCTGGCCCCTTTTGGTACGCCGCTGGTGCAACTGTGCAGATTCTCATGTTCTCTATTCTCGCATGCAAGGTGAAGCAGAACGCGCCGAGATGCCATACATACCTGGAAATTGTGAAGGCGAGATATGGTACTGTGGCCCATTTGGTGTTCATGGTATTCGCCTTTGTGACGAACATTCTGGTTGGTAGCCAGCTGTTGCTAGGTGGCAGTGCAGTTGTGACGAGTTTGACCGGCATGCCAGTCTATGCTGCGGTCTTCCTCATTCCTGTTGGTAAGCACTCAAACACACCTTGAAGTTGATGTGATAGAAAATCTCTAACATGATCAGGTGTTTGTGCCTACGTTATTCTCGGCGGTTTGAGAGCAACCTTCATTTGCGACTACAGCCACACTTTGATTCTCATGATCATCATTCTCTACTTCATGTTCAACGCATATGCAGTCAGCCCTCTGATCGGGTCGCCCGGCGAAATGTACGACCTCTTGAAGAAAGCCGGAAGCCAACGTCCGATTGAAGGAAATAAAGATGGGTCCTACCTCACTCTCAAATCGAACTATGGTCTCGTCTTCGGCGTCATCCAACTTTGCTCTGGCTCTGGAACAGTGTTCCTCGATCAAGCCTACTGGCAACGTGCTATCGCATCGAAGCCATCCACCGCCGTTCGCGCCTACCTTCTAGGAGGTCTCGCATGGTTCGCGATACCCTTTGGATTCTCAACGACACTGGGTCTAGCGGCCGCAGCACTTACAGATAACCCGCGCTTCCCTACATACCCTGAAGTTCCTACATCTGGGCAGATCTCGTCGGGTCTTGCAGCAGCTTTTGCTGCGGAGACATTGATGGGACAAGGGGGCGCTGTAGCATTACTCGTCGTGCTGTTTATGGCCGTTACTTCATGCGCTTCTGCGGAGCTTATTGCTGTCTCTTCCCTGTTGACGTTTGATGTATACAAGGCGTACATCGCACCAAAGGCAGAGCCCAAGCAGCTGGTCTTCGTTTCGCATATTATGATCTGCGTCTTTGGATTGACGATGTCGGTGTTCGCTTGCATCTGGAATGCCGCTTCCATCGACCTCGGTTGGCTGTTCCTGTAAGTGACATGTGTATTCCTTCCTATGCTCTGAATACTTGCTAACACGTCAAAGTGTCATGGGTCTTCTCATTGGCGGCGCCGTGTTTCCAACTGCCTTTGCCATTACCTGGAAAAAGCAATCAAGAATAGGAGCCATAGCAGGTTGTTTGACCGGCCTCGCCGCTGGCCTGACCGCATGGCTTGCAACTGCCAAAAGCTACTATGGGGAGATCACTATAGAGACTACAGGCCTCTCGTACCCTACCCTAGCCGGCAACCTGGCCGCCATCATGACAGGACTCATCGTTACCGCCACAATCTCACTTATCAAACCGGATAATTTCGATTGGGAGGTCACACGCTCTATCAACGCAGTGGTCACAGACGGCGCCACGCAAGATGGTATTACCACATCTCCGAATGCCTCAACACCCGAACTCTCCGATTCTGGCGAGAAAAAGAGCGTTATTAAAGCAGCAGCTCCGCAAACAACAACGACTCCGCATAACGAGCCTGAACTTCCGCCTCATCTTGCACCCACATCCGAGGAACAGGACGATCCTGCCACACTCCGCCGCGCCTTCAAACTAGCCTGCATCTCCGCGTTTGTGCTAACTTTCATACTTGACTTTCTGCTTCCGATGCCTATGTTCTTCTCTGAGTACATCTTCTCCAAGGGTTTTTTCACAGGCTGGGTGATAATCAGTTTTATTTGGGTGTTCGCGTCAAGCGCAATTAGTTGTTTGCTACCAATTTGGGAGACAAAAGGTAGTTTTGCGACGTTATTTAAAAAGATAAAGGCAGACTTTGGTAGGAAAGGTTGAGAGGTTTAAAGTCTGGGGCTAGATACACTCGTAGTAAAGAATATAGATAAAGGGACACAGTATTAAGCAAGATATAAGTCCTTAAATTTTTAGATTTATAGGCACTTTATCTTTCCTTCTATAGTTATAAAGTCTTAGGCTAAATAAATAAATACTAAAATATTTAGTCCTTCTATAACGTACTCTATAAGGGACTAGATTATATAAAGGACTAGATTACCTCTACTAAACCTTTACTAAAACCTACTATTAGCTATAGTATATTTTAACTATAGTATATTATACTATAACTTATAATATATAATATTAATCTATAATTTTTTTTATATTATATATAATATACTTCTATAGTAAGCTAATTAGTATAGTAAGCTAATTATTATACTAAGTCTCTACTAAAACCTACTATAGGCTATAATATATCTTAACTATAGTATATTATACTAATATACTTTATAGGCAAAGGGTTTACTCTAGTAAAGGGCTTATATACTAAGCCCTTACTAAAAACTTACTATTATATATAATATATTTTAATAATAGTATAATATACTATAACTAATAATCTATAGTATTAATCTATAGTATTAATCTATAGTATTAATCTATAGTATTTTTTATATTATTTTAATATATATATATATATATATATTAATATAGTTTATAAGCAAGTAAGCTACCTAAATAAGCAAGCTACCCTATTAAAGTTAGGATAAAATCTAACTAATACTTGCCTAATACCTTAATACTATAATAGTTTATAGGGATTCTTAAGAGATAAAAATACTATTTAAAAGCTTTATTATTATTTATATCTATTATTTTTATTATATAAGTATATATATTATAGCTAGTCTTACTATAAGTCTTATAGTACTTCTTAATCTATACCCTTTTCCTTAACTTACTACCCTCCTTCTACCTACTACCCTCCTTAGGAGTAATTAAATCTACTACTTTTTTAACTATTAGTATTTACTAATTCTAAATATACTATTTTTTATAACCTTTATACTTAGTTAGTACTTTATTTAACTCTTAAAGGTAATATATTCTATAAGTAAGCTATTACTATAAGCAAACTATCTACCTCTACTAAGATTTTACTAAAACTACCTTTACTATATAATACCTTAACGTAATAATATATAATTAGAATTAAAAGAATATTAAATATAGAATATACTTTTAGCTCTTAAATAAAATATAATAATATTTAAATACTAGGCTACTTTTATATATAATATCCCTTAAATAATACTATATAACTATTATACTAGCACTACTTTAAGATATAAATATATACCTAACTTAAGGAATCTTTATCTATTAGAAGAGAGGGTAATTATTAATTATATCTTTAGCCTAGATAAGTAAGGATTATAATAGGTATGCGCCTAGAATAAGGCCTTAGCTAGGTAGTATAATAACTTAGGAGTATAGCCTACTTATATAGGATCTAAATTAGCTCTAAGGTATATAGGAGTATATATATAAAATAGATACTAAGTAGAGTATCTATTCCTATAAGTCTTATATAAAAAGATAAGAAAAATATATCTTTCTTTTAGGGAGAAGTAATTACTATATATACTTAGGTTTAGATCTAATTTAGGGTAGTATTAGGTATAATAGGCTAATTAAGAGACTATTACTAAGAATAATTAGGATAAATTTACTACCTATCTTTCCTTAGAGGAAAGAAGGGATTTTATCTTAGTAGGTTCTAGATAAAAGCTAGACTAATTCTAGGCTAACTAGGCTTAGTAATCTAAGCTTTAGCTAAACTCTAAGGCTACCTAGCTAAGGCCTTACTAAACCCTAAGGCTACCTAGCTAAGGCCTTATTTTAGGTATATACCTATTATAACTTCTCCTCTCTCTAAGGGGAAGTATATATATATAGAATAGCCTTTTTTACTTAAGACTTTATATTCTATAACCTAGGTATTTCCTAGGTAAAGTCTAAGGTAGCCTCTATAATTATAAGGTTATTTGCCTATTTATTATACCTTATATACCTTAATTCCTTATAATATACTTTACTATTCCTATAATTCTAATAAGATTCTATATTTACTAAGGCTATTTATAATCTAAATAGATATATTATTATATAAGCATTTATATAACCCTAGCCCTTATACTAAACCCTTCTACCTAACCTAGATTCTACCTATAGGTATAGTAGTTACTAGCCTTTAATTCTTTTAAACGCTATATTTCTCTTATAATTCTAATAGGATTCCCTATATACTAAGGCTATTTATAATTCCTATAGATATTCTATTATATAGATATATTATAATAGGCTAATTAAGAGACTATTACTAAGAATAATTAGGATAAATTTACTACCTATCTTTTCTTAGGGGAAAGAAGGGATTTTATCTTAGTAGGTTCTAGATAAAAGCTAGACTAATTCTAGGCTAACTAGGCTTAGTAATCTAAGCTCTAGCTAAACTCTAAGGCTACTTAGCTAAGGCCTTACTAAACCCTAAGGCTACCTAGCTAAGGCCTTATTTTAGGCACGTACTTATTATAACCCCCCTTTTCCCTAAGGGGAAGTATATATATATAGAATAGCCTCCTTTACTTAAGACTTTATATTCTATAACCTAGGTGTTTCCTAGGCAAAGTCTAAGGTAGCTTTTATAATTATAAGGTTATTTGCCTATTTATTATACCTTATATGCCTTAATTCCTTATAATATACTTTACTATTCCTATAATTCTAATAAGATTCTATATTTACTAAGGCTATTTATAATCTAAATAGATATATTATTATATAAGCATTTATATAACCCTAGCCCTTATACTAAACCCTTCTACCTAACCTAGATTCTACCTATAGGTATAGTAGTTACTAGCCTTTAATTCTTTTAAACGCTATATTTCTCTTATAATTCTAATAGGATTCCTTATATACTAAGGCTATTTATAATTCCTATAGATATTCTATTATATAGATATATATTTAACCCTAGCCTTTATATTAAACCCTTCTACCTAACCTAGACTCTATCTATAGGTATAGTAGTTACTAGCCTTTAATTCCTTTAAATACTATATTTCTTTTATAATTCTAATAAGATTCTTTATATACTAAGGCTATTTATAATTCCTATAGATATTCTATTATATAAATATATATTTAACCCTAGCCTCTATATTAAACCCTTCTACCTAACCTAGATACTATCTATAGGTATAGTAGTTACTAGCCTTTAATTCTTTAAATATTATATACTCCCTTAAGATTCTAATATAAACCCTAGTCCTCTAAGACTACTTATAATCTTTTATAGAAAATCTTATTATATAAATTATATTAGAGCCTAGTCTATATAAGGAGCCTAAAATCTTTATATATTATATTTTTACTTACTAAGCTTATTTAATAATACTCTTAAGTAGTAAGTAATCTTATAATAGGCCTTACTTTACTCTTACTTTATTTATTAAGTAAACCTTACTTATAGCTAAACTCTAGGTAACCTTTAGTAATTACTACCTCTTTACTACTAGCCTACTACCTATATAGGCTCTATATAATCTACCTTTAATACTCTTCTCTTCTATCTCTAGAATACTAATATTATTAATATTATTACTATATTTAACCTCTTTAGTACCTTAATAAATAAAGGTAAGGGTTATATAAGTAATTTTTAGTATAAGTAAACTCCTAAGCGCTTTAATAATAATTCCTTACCTCCTAGTTAGCCTCTATACTTAATAGATATAGCTATAAAGGAGCTTAGTGCTAACCTTTAGTGCCTTAAGTATACGCGCTATATTACTATTAGAGTCTAGTATAATTATATATATAAGAGCTTATACTAGAAGGCCTATAAGCGCTACTATAAGAAGGCTTTAGGCTATATACTAGTAGGTCTTATTAGCTAGAATTCCCTTAAGATAGCTTCTAACTTCTCCTAGGCTAAGGGTAATACCCTTTATTATATTAAGTAGCTTATTACTTAGTAAGATACCTATAATAGTAGTACTTAGAAGTATACTAAGGCTAAGCTAGAGGAGTTCTAGGTTATACTCTAGATCTAGCTATATAATAACCTAGCTACTAAGTATATAGCTTAATAATAAAGTTTACCTAGAAAGAAGGTTATAAGTTACTATAGTTCTAAGTATAAGTCTAGCTATACTATACCTAAGCCCTAGTATAAGGCCCTATTACTAAATATAGTTAGTTAGTATCTACTTTATACTCTTCTAAAGAGGCCTTTATTAATTAAGGAAGTTAATAATAATAATATCTTTAGTAACCTTTTAAGCCCTTTACTAGTATCTTACTAATAATTTAGAGTATATATAGGTTTAAGCTAGGGTTTATATAAGTTAAAGAGTTATATAATAAAGTTACCTTAGCTATTTATAATAGGGTTTAAAGACCTTAATAAGGATAAGGCACTAGACTTTAATAATAAGGATATACTAGAGGATAGTAAAGGTTAGGATAGAGATTAAGAGGAGAGGGTAGTTAAGTATAGTAGTTTTCTTTTCTATTTCTTAGTTAGGGGGTAGTTAGCTCTAGGTTTAGTAAGCTTACTTACTATTTATCTATTAAGTACTACCCCTAGTATATAGTTTATAAAAATTTAGTTTTTATTCTTTCTTTTCTTTATCTATACTTTATATATAATCTATAACCTTACTATTCCTTAGTCCTAAGAGTAAATTCCTTTAGTAGCTATTCTTTATTATTATAAAGGGGCTTTATAGCTATAAGCTACTTATTTAATACCTTATTTTCCTTTAGGAATTTAGCTAGTTCCTAAGTAAGAGACTTATATCCTACTTATTATACTAAGTACTTCCTAGCTACTTTCTAACCTTTTTCTTATAAGATAAAGTCTACTATCTATTCTTATTCTTTACCTACTTTAATACTATTAGGCTACTAGTTACTCTAGACTTAGCCTAGTATTAGGTTACTAAATATAAGGTAGAGTTAATCCTTATAGAATATTAGGATAATTCTAGGTAGAGTATTAAGCTATATATTTCTATTTTCTAGTACTTTTATAACCTTAAACTTTAAATTCTTCTAGTCTAGTTTCTTACTTAGCCTTCTATAGGAAAGTTGCTAGCTATATTATAGCTAAACCTAGTCTTTTTTCTAAAGAATTAGAGCTTCTATTCTTTAGTAATTAGTATATTATTCCTATACCTATTAGGCTTTAGCTATTATAGATTATATAAAATCTACTATAGCTTAAAACTTTTCTACTAGTAACCTTACTAACTTCTCTAGATAAGTAGTAGTATAGTATAGGTCTTTATTCTCTTTAAAGAATTAGATTAGATTAACCTTATAACTATATTAGAGGAAGAATAAGCTAACCTTAGTAGATTCTACTACTTTTCCTTTAATTATAATCTAGGTAGTAAGGTATAAGGTAGCCTAGTTATTCTATACTTAGTTTATAAAGGCTCTTAGGTAGGCTTTAATAGTACTATTTATATATTCTATAAAGCTATCTATTTAGGGATAAAATATAGTAAAGAGGCGTTACTTTATATATAATATTCTATATAGTTTCTACTAGAAGTCCCTAGTAAACTAAGCACTATAATCTAAAACTATAAAATCTAGAATCTAGTAGTAAGAAATAACCTACTTAATAAACTTCTTTATAACTAACTCTATATCTATTAAGTTAAGTAAGATAAGAGTAATATCTTTAGATAACCTATTAGTAATAACTATTAAGATAGTATATCCTTTACTTAGAGGTAGCCTAGTAATAAAGTCTATTAATAATTCTTTCTAGATTTAATCTAGAACTAGTAGGGGTTTTAAGAGCCCTTATTTTAAGTCCCTCTAGGGCTTAACTCTTTTATAAGTATTATAGTTATAGATATAGTAATAAATATTTATAAATATTCTAGGCTAAAAGAAATCTTATATAAGAATCTTATAAGTATTTTCCTTACCTAGATATCTAGTAGGGGTTCTATTATAGGCTTTAGATATTAGCTAGGTTTATAGGGTTCTTAAGTCTAGTACCTATTTTTACTTATAATAGTATAGTTTCCTATTTATAATATTATATTCTAATATAAATA